>VWZY01008683.1:155814-194215 GCA_013399075.1 Chloroceryle aenea | reverse complement strand
GAGTCCCAAAAGTTCTTTCTCTGGGGTTGAGCTGTGGCTGCCTGGTTGCTATTTGACCAAGACTGTCAGAGCAGGTCTGCTGGCTTCCTGAATCCATCCGTTGGTTATATCTTTACTGGACTCATTATCTCTCTGTTGGTGTTTGGCTCTGGCTGCTTTGTGTTGCTTGGGCTGCCATCAGGTTGAAGAGGAGCTTCTCACTGACAGTGCCTGGTTTGGTGCAGTCAAGGAGGAATAAGCTAGAGCACAGCTTGAGGATATTGCAACTAAAGCTCTAAACCTATATCCAATACAAAATGGGGCATTACTGCTCAGGACTGGTGACTGACCTGCACAATAAGTCAACAGGCATCAGCTGGCCTCTCCTAAGTCAGAGAAGCCATCCTGGAAAAGACAACAGCCTGTTCTGTAGCCTTGTGTCTTTTCCCGGCATGATAAATGTTTTCCATATAAATGGGCACCATGGTGCTGTACTCCCACTAAATGAAAGCACATGTCCAGCCCAGCTGGACCAGAACAGTAGGCCAACTGGTGTGGTTGGGCACATCCAGGGCTCCAACCTTACAGACTTCAGTTGTGAATAAATACACTAAATTCACTAAGAGTGGTTTTCCAGATCAAAATAATGAGGTTTTAGGCAAGAAAAAAGACTTCCAGTGATCAAAATAGGTGGATCAATAAGAGAATCATAGAAAATAGAGCTGCCAGGGCCATCCAGTTTATCCAGCTGACAGCCCAGGACATCCAGGACAGATCTGTTGATGTTAATCTCATAATGAGTTGGAATTAACTTGATTCAGGGCAGGCAGATGAGCAGTGAGCCAGACATGGAAGAGTTAAACCTCAAGAACAGGCAGGCACTCAGAAGATTTACTGTAGGTGGAATTTCATTAATACACAGAAACTCATGGCTAGAATAAGCTGCCAAAGGAAACAATAGAAGCTACTACCTTACTTTAAAGACTTAAGAAAATATTTAAAGGAATAAATATTTGGTAGTACCTCTGCCATCTCAAAGGATACCTAGTTTCCTTTCATCCTTACAGTGTTCTCTGTTCTAGCTGCACAATATTTTTCCACATTGCACTGCTAATTTTTTTTTTTTATCTACACTTAAAAGCAGTATTTGTTATATTTTAAGTTAGTTCTCTGTGCACACCCAAGCTACAGTTAGTTCCAATCCCAGCAGAATGGATATAAAAGCACCTTTACTCTGCCTTTGGCCTCTACTCAGCTCTTCAGGATGAAGAAAATGGCTGTGTCATCCCCCAGGCTATATCCCAGAAGGGTCAGAGCTGCTCTACTCATTGCCTGGCAGCTATGGAGTATAGGGCACCTTGACACCTGCTCCAGGCTGGAGAATATGCTGACACTTAGCCATCCCTCTCTGCTTGCAGTTTGACCTGTAATACCAGAGTCTGGCTTATTTGTTCTGCTGGCAGGCAGTGAGTAAGGCACTTCATGGGACCATGAAGGAAGACCCTCTAAATCTCTAACCTCAGCTGTGACAGCAAAAAAAGAGTTTAAAAAAATTAACTTCTTAATTTGGAAGTTATGATTAATTTCTGTGTGGGGAAGGAGAATTATACATGTATTAGTTTCACCATGTGAGAAACATATTTTTGCCATTACCTAAGTAATAAAGCTCCAAGGACAAGAAAAGGGAGCTTGGAAGCTCTATTTTTCCAGTTTTGATCCAACAGCAGCGGGGGTCGGTGTCTCCTGTGTCAGCTTGTTATAATGAAGAGCTACTAAGAGGTTTTCTACTTGTCAGCTTTCTGACAAGACTCAAATGTTGTAAAGGTGGGCTAAGAGATGATTAGTCACCACCTGTCTCTAACAAAAAAGTTCTCTTTAATAACTCATGAAATGTTTAACTCATGAATAAACTCATTTAAAGTGCCCGCTCCCCTGAAGGTGATTTGATGACAGTCAGGCCCTATTCCTCTTCCCAGGAGGTATGTTGAGCACTGGCTCACAGTGCAGTTCTGCAGCCACAAGCTCCAGAACCAAGTGTCTCTGGATGCCAGTGGGGAGAAAGCCAAGAGAAGAGGTACATAGAGCGGTTTATGCTCAGTCCATAAAAAGCATTTTACTCCATATCCCATTAGGCCCGTTTGGACAATATAAGAACACTTGGTGTTCCCCTGCAAGGGGAGCGTGCGCATTCCAACTGTGGTACAACAGCCATAGATAGGACACTGCCTGTGGCTGTCATTCAGTGCTACGCCTTGGTTCTTGAATAGGACAAGGAGCTTCAGATGCTGTTCCTGCATTTATTTTGTGGCAGGTGTGTTTCATACATACATATTATGAATAGGAGCAACAGAAAAATAATATGTATTATTTTATTAGTTACTGATTCCCTTTAATTCCTCCTCTCTTCTACCTCTTTAATTGTGTTCCCAGCCTTGCACTTTCAGTCCATTACACATCTTACCTTCTTTCTCACATCTCCTTTATTTAGGCTCTCCAGTCCCACTGCATGGGTCAACATGATCATATATTTTGCCTCCAAAGCCTATAAGTAAATTCATAGAGCACATACACTTGTACTCAAACATGCACACAAAACCATGGAAAGATATAACAAAAAGAAACCTTATGTCTGAAGAAATCAGTGCATGTCTTTAGACGTCACACTTGTCTGGCAGAATATGATTTCCTAATTTATTACAGTTCTTGTCTAATAGCACGTAGTCCAAAAGCCAGCCCACACAAAACACCATAGTCTGAACTGAACTAATTTTTTTTTGCATATTGTGCCTTGGGCCGTATTCAAAAGTGAATTTGGCAGCATCCTTTTATCATTTAATTTGGAATGTCTCATTCCTTTCCTCTGTTGGACTTATCTTCTAACACATTTCATAAATACCCTGGGCACAAAGGAAATGTTGGCAACATTCATTCAAAAGAACTGCTTGAAGAGAGAATGGAAGATGATTAATTGATGTCGATGTAAGATGATGAAGGAAAGGCCCAGAGAACAAACAGGATGATAAACAAAGGAGTAAGTGGAATTATCTGTAAAACTCAGAGTTTAGTTGCAGTGGTTGAGACATCAAAAACTTAATGCACCACCCTGAACAGTGATGGTGTGATAGCTTCCATCCATATGCATCTAAGGATTGAGGTAAACATTTCTTTTCCCCTTTCGCTGAGAGGTAGGCTCTGCTCTCTTCTGGGAAGGGACTATGTTCCCTTCTGTATCATCTTGAAGTTTGATTGCAGGAAACTTGTTATGTTTCTACTTACCTGTTGAAAAACAGATTTTGTGTAGTATTTTACTTTCTAAGGAACTGTGGGATGAGCTAGCAGGCTGCTAAGTAAACATCCAGATGTGTACTTGAGAGATCTAAACAGAAAAACAAGTAGTATTGTAATTCAGTGGTTAAACCAAGGGCTGTACAGGTAGAATTAGCTGAGACATTTTCCCAGGTGGGATAAATGTCTACCCAAGCACAGGTACCATTAAAGGAATTCACATAGTAATGTAAAAAGAGGCACAAGATTCTGGAAAACAGGCGGACCAGTACTAACATTGAAATTGTAATAGAGATTCATACCCAGGTGAGTCACAGAGTTTTAGAACTTTTGAGAATAAATTACATTTTAGCAAGGCAGATCACCCCCTTGAATTTAAGTTAATCTGACACTTGGAATTAATGTTCTGCCCCTTATCACTCCGAATTTTGCTTTTCTCCTATTCAGTTCCCCTGTCTTCTCCTATATGATGCTGAACATAAAACCACCTTCAAGTTGTTCATGTCACAGTTCCCAAGGGTTTCATTTAGATGAAAACACTAGTGATTTACAAGGGACAAGCAAGTATCAAACACATTCATTGTGTCAAAGCCAATTCCTTTTGATGCACAAAATCCCACAGCTGCTGATCTAAGATTCAATATCTGCTTCAGAGTGGAGGAGCATTTACTGGAGAGTGAATCAGCTAAAGAGCAACTTACATCCTTTGGCAAAGTCTAACGGTGTGAGGTGGGTGGAAGTGGGGATAAGGGGCAGAAAGCACCATACAAATTTCTGCATCAAGCCTGAGAGGATGCCTGTTTTTATACCAGCCCAGTCGCTGGAATACTTCCCTGTGAAATACAGTTTGCCATCCATTTTCTGGGGAGCACACTTCTTTGATTCTCACAGAAGTGTATGGTAGAAATGTGATGGTATAATTTTGCCTTCATGTAAATTATCCTCTCTCTCTCTAAAGAATATTTTCAGTGTTTTCTCTATTCAGCTATACTATGGAGAGGGGTTCCTGACTGCTAAACAGGACTTCGCTGGCTGGTTTTTAATTCTGCAGGATGATTTGTTTGTGAACAATCCATACTACATCCATTTTATGACATAACGTGGCAGTTGCTCGGTCAAAAGGCTTTGGTTCCAGTCTTACTCCCAGATAAGCAGACACAGCTGACATTGAACTGTAAGGGCATATGTAAATCAAATGATCCTGGCACACACTCCCCTGCAGTCCATCTCCAGTTATCCAATACCAGCAACCTCTGTTGAGTCCTCTCTGAGTTTAATCCACTTTTGTTTTGACAGGCAGAATAGCCTGAGCAGCTTTTTCCAACATTGAAATTTGTATTTTCTAATACAGCAAAAAAAAAAAAAATCCTTTCTGTTCATAGAAAGCTGATCAAAGAGATGAAGAAATCTTCCTTGCACTGATTCAAACCTTTTAATTGCTGATTTGCTGAAAGGTACACAGATACTCGATAACTTCCAGGGTAATAATAAGGGTTCAAAAAAATCACCTCTGAAGCGATGCATTAAATAAAACAACAGAGTACCTTCACTGATGGTGAGGGAGAATATTTTGTGCTTCTGCAAGCACAAGTAGCTTGCAAAGTGAATGAGGAGCCCAAAGAGGGGAAGGAAAAGGTAAATGAAGAAAATCTCACCTACATTGGATCCACAAATGCGGTGCTATTTATGGACACGTGATAATTGCTACAGAAATATTCTCTTTATAAGTGATGCTTTCATCTATAAAGCCCATATCTCAGTCCTGAACTCTTTATGACAGAAGGCAAAGCACTTGTTTAATATAAATATAAAGCATGACATTGTGCTTCTTTACAAATGCTTCAAAGGTAACGGAAAAAAAATAACAATTTGTATGATGTCTTTTCTCTCTTCTGTTACTAAGTGTGAAAACTTTATGGAAGACAGAACAAGTCTGCAGGAAACCTTGAAAAATAAATAAAATTGAGAATTTCTTTATATTCTATACATTAATTTAACAGCCTGGAGAGGAAGAATACATTAAAAGAATGGATTTTGTTGAAGGCAATGAAAGAAAAAAACTTGCTTTAAAGTAATTATAGTTTGGAGAGTTGGTCATCTTCATTTTGACATTTTTCACCTGTTTGGGTACAGCTCATCTGATTGACTGAAACCAGTACTACTAGAGCTAAAATCTATTATTATTGTTGCTAATAAATAACTATTGGTTTTAATAGTACTTCATGTATATTCCCTGTTTCTTCACAATTAGAATATCCAAATGGATATTTTATTTCCATTAGAAAATTAATTTCCTTCAAATGGTTTTTGTGTCTTAAAAAGTATTGCAGGAACTTAAAAGTAGCCCCTAGACAAGTCCAGGTGTCATAGCTAATATCTGTGACCCCTACTCAAAGCCACAAACTTCAGCATTTTTTGCATCAGGCTGCATAAAAGGGCAGATCAGGATACAAGAACTCCTAATCTAAATCCTAATCTAAAAACTGAAGCTCAGTGAATGTAACTGACTCTACACAACCTTATATGTACATGTGTATGATAAAAAGAAAATAATAAATGTGCTAGAATCTAAAGCTCTCTTCTTCAGCACCCCAATATGCTGTATGGAGTACATAAGGGTACTCCTGGTCCTTGATGCTGTTTAAATACCATGTCTACATCAAGAGTGTGCTATTCACCTCTGTACCTCTGAAAATTGCCAGAAAATTACGCAAAGGTGACATATAAATGAGATCATTTTATTTCTTTTTGTAGAAAGTCTCTGTGAAGCTGACTGAAAGCAGTGTTCTCCTCCACAGGGCAAATTTGCACAAAAAAAAGAGATCCAAATTAGTTACTATGCAGTTCCTGAGGTATCCATGTTCCGAGGAGAAAGTTACTTCCTGATTGTTTGAAGATACTTTCAGGATGGTAAGGGAAAGATTTCTTATACCTGTGTTAGGAGTAAGTAGACCTGAGAAACAACGTGTCTGTGCTATGATAACACATTTCCATGGCATTTCTTTCACTAAAGAAATAGGAGGACGGATGATTTTTCATTAAAAGTCAGTGTCCAATCCAAGCCTGGTAAATAGTGATAGACCAAGTGGTAAATTATCAGTGACTTTTGAGAGACCTTTAAAATCACCTCGATTTATTATTATGGACATGGTCTATGCAAATGTAGCAAGAAAGGCATTGTCAGATCAATGACCCACAGGAGAGACCCCTTTAGAGGTGCGTGGCTTGCTGAAGGGAACTATGGAAACGGGATTAGTGAAGAGGTCTGCTCTTCCTCCTCCTTGCTATAGCTGTTTTGCAGATCAAAGGAAAACCTGTTTCCAGTTTTGCCAGTTTGTCATTTGTCAACCTAGGCAAACCATTTAAAGAAACGTCATTGCATAGCAGGACCCCAGGACTCATTCTGTTCTGCAAGCTCTCTCCAATGCCAAGATTAACACCTGTGGTAGGAAAAGAAACATAACCGCTAACACTGTGTGTTGGCATTATCAGCAGCTCAGAATAGGCTCTTGCACAGTATAGCCAAGTGCTCTTTCTTTCCCCTCATTTTTTTCTCCCCAGGATGGAGAGATTTTTAAAGATTCAGAGGTACATAAAGACCTTTAGCAAGTGCAAACTGGTGTGGTTTCTCTAAGTTCTTACACAAGCTAAGGAACTGGTGCCAAAATCAAAGTTATTTTCTGTATGGAAGCAGAAGAATATAAATTTAATTCTCACACTCTGTTCCACTGAAACTGGCATGAGCAGCCACTGCTGAGTGACTGCTCTTTACATGTCCCACTTCCAGCTGGTTTTATGAGCATATGCTGTATCTACAGGAGATGTGTGCAGGGAGCGGAAACAAAGACACTATGGAGTGATCTGTCTTCATCAGCTGGACAAATGCTTAAAAAAAGGACTTTTACACATGGAATCAGGATGGCGCCAGTGCCGAGTAAGTAATTTTACAGGCAAATGTGAGGACAAATGGACACCACTAACAGTGAAACCAGAACAGTTCTGCTCGGGTTGGTGAAGTAGAGCAGGGATGTCCTGATTCTGCCTTGTCCGGAGCCCATGTGCTTCCATGGTCATCCCCTCTCCATCACTTCACTATGAGCTATGAAAGGACTATAACGTATAGAGGAAACCTTGAAACTGCAGAATCTGCCAGCGTGGAGGACAGTCACACCCTGCAGGTTGCTGTGGGAGCGCACTACCCATGCAAGCATCAAAGCTCAGACAGTGGCTTTAATCACAACCCCACTCCACAGAGCTGCAGATGAACCTGGGAGAAAAAGCACTTTCACAGCCTCTGTGGTTGTGAGCAGTCAGCAAAGAGGAAAGTGTTCTACCTCTTTCCAAGGCCAAAGCTTGTTTGAAGAAAAATCTCAGTCAGATCCTCACAAATCACGACCTATTTTTCTTTCCCAAGAATTTTGTTACACTCACTAATAACAAGATCACTTAAGATTTCATAAAGTTTTATGAAGAAAGGAAGACTTTTGTTTTCAGTTTGTCATCTGGCAACTGGTTATGATTTACTGTGAGCATTTGATTTATATTGTGACAGCCTGAAGCACTTGATGGAAAATATGGAACTTGCTTAGGATAGTTCATCCTAGATACAAGAGATCCTGCATACCTTGATAAGTCCAGATCAGCAATTCCCACATTTCTTTGGTTCTTATTCCCCCTTCACAGAGACACAGGGATAAATCTAAACCAGAAAATGGTATTTATGTTGCATTCAAACAGCTGAAGACCATGACTGTGAAGCTTTACTAGAATAAGAACTAAGTCCTGCTATCTGATACCCAGAAGATTTTAGGAAAGGACTTAACTGAATTTACTACTCCAATGACTGGCTTGAACATTTTTGAGCAGGCACATAAACCACCTTTTCATCCCATCTTCTCACCCCTGCTCCTACCAGTGCAAGTACCCTCAAACTTTTCTTTCACAAAGCTAGTTTAGGATTTTGAGGAGAGATGGTGAAAAAATTCATTGGGCATAATCTCAAAAGTAAATGGCTTGCTCTAGGCCAGATTTACAAATGCAGCCAGGGAACAGCATTCAAATTCCCCAGTCAGTGCAGGAAAAAAATGCAAGGCAAGGACAAGAGGCAGTTTCTGTTTTCTGACCTTGCTTTCCTCTTGGGGAAAAAACCTCAGTGCTTCCAAAAGACACAGAACTCCCACTCTCTATTCAGATGATTAACGTAAGAACAGTTCTGACATATGCAGAGAAAACTTGCCAGATTTATCTTTTGTACCTTTCTAGTAATTGCTTCCAGTTATGTGACATGGCTGCAGTATCTGAAAAATGAAGTCAAAAGTAGTGAGCAATCCAACAAAAATCTTCTCTAGTTAAAATAGTTTATTACAGAATCCTCTCTCAGGAAGAGTCACATGTCCTTTAAAATCAACCCAGATAAATGGAAACCCTGATCCAGGACTTGCTCCAAAGACTTTTGAAATCCTATAGTCAGGCTCTTTTGGTCTGAAATGCTTTCCCATACTCAGCATCTTTTCCTTCTTAGGAACAACATTTCTGTCTGCACCTGCAATTACCTGAAATAAAGTTCAACATGGAAAACTCATCTAGAGGGGAAGTATGTGTTTAAAATGTCTAACTTGGGTCATTCAAACACCAAATTTATATTCTCTAATGTAATTATACACTCACAGGGGACCAGACTTTTAATCTACCTTAGGCGTTCACAAATCAGAAAATCTTTAGGAAACATCCAGATGCCTCTAAAAATGTACTCTGGCATCTACTTTTCAATGAACATGGAAGTGATGCTTTTGCCAAACAGGTGGAATAACCAGTGACCAAGGGCTTGATTTTCTAGTGCCCATATATTACTTTTTCCTATGAAATGCATCTCAGCCAGACGCTCATAGTGACAGAAACCAGATATCAGCCTCTGATACAACAGCATTAGACTGTAGCTCAGAAAACCTTAACTCTGAAAGACTATACATCTGTTAAGCATCTTGGCATTTCTGGAAATCTGGCTGAGATTGCATTCCTTGAATCAGCTTCTAGGTACTCATCTTGAGTCTTTTTAAACTCTGGGCAGCACTCTGAATACAGCTCATCTTCAATGAGATACGCTCGGATATTCAAGTATCTGATGACAAGATGTGAGCCATGCATATCCTGCATTTCTCAGTAATAATGAATGAAAATTAAATGCTTTGGAACTCTGTAGTGTTTGTGTACTTCTTCCTTTTTCTTTTTTTTTTTCACATAAAACTTGGATGTAAAAATGCAAGCTGACATTTTGTCATGTTTCAGGATATGAATCACCTGTTGATAGACTTGGAAAGAAAGTTCTTCTAACAGTTATATGCAAATATCCTCTGTTGGGTTTCTTGAGATGGGATTCAATGGTGTCATTAAAAATAGGTAAGGGGAAATTCAATATGTAACTGCTTGATAATTTGTGACCAAGGTATGATTTGTCATGGATGACAAGAAGGCCTGACTGCAGAATGGGTTAAACTGGCTGGAAGCAGGATTGACAGAGACAGAAATCACTTCATGTAGGGAGGTGAGGTTTCCCTTGGTGCTGAGATAAGAAACAGTCACAGCATTGTCTTGTAACAGTCATGGAATTTGAATGCCAAGGGACCATTTTGGGGCAGCAGAGCTGAGCTAGACGATGGACTCAACACCAAGCTGAGGTGCCTGGTGCTGATATTCACAGGATTGGTGCTGGTACAAGTGTACATAAGGTATTGGACAGTGACATATCTTTGCAGACTCCTTGTAGATCTGCTTATGGTGGTAGGACTCTGTCCAAGGCACTGCTCATCAAATCTTTATATTTAAGTACAAACTTGTGATTACTTTTTCTCAAGGAATAAAATACAAATTCGCCAGTACATAAACACTAGATTTGCCCAGTTAACAACTCACATCTTGCTAGTCAGCTGATGGGCCTCTGACCCAGCAATGTCTTTCTCTGCACTGCCTTGCATATACTGATGAAAAACATACCTACCTACACTGAAACCATACTCCATTCTAAGTATTTTTATGCTGCTTAGTTAAAGCACGTGACTTGGAAATAATTTTCTTGATGAAAAATATGGGGAACTCATTAAGTTATGACCATCAACCCATTTGATTTTCCACACATAAACCACTATATAGCTCATTTCTCCAGAAGAGAACTTCACTTGAGAACCCTTGACCACAGGTGAAATTCTGGTCCTGCAACCTAAGCAAAACTGTGCACTGTGTCAGGGAGGCCAGAATGTTACCTATTGGTTCAGCTTCCATAGAGCCAGAAATCAACACATCTGTCTTTTTGGTATCTACTGAGGAATTCTACCCTGGTTTTCAGGACTGTGTCTACAAAGTTCAGGGCAGAAAATGATACCTATATACAATAGAGTGAACTAAGGGGAATTTACACTAAAATAAAGACTCAGTGCTCCTTTCCAGAGTCTCCCCTCTCAAACCATTCCAGGATGATACCACCTAACTACATATATCCAGCCTGTGGAAAAGGCCAAGAACGACAGAGGTATATATGTCAAAGAAGCTGCAAAAGCATCATATAGGGAGCTACCTAGTTGCAGTCAGTAGGAAACACCAGGCAAGCCTGCTGGTGGAATTTAGGATATTTCAATGTCTCTTTCAAGCGGGACGTTACCTAACTGACTTTCAAAGAGAGTAAACAAGGGAGACCTAGACTCTAGAAAATTCACAGACCATCTTACTAATCTGAAGTTTGAGACACAGACACTTAGCCTTTGAGAGATGAGACTAATGAAACCTCTCTTACCCATGTAGACTCATCATTTGTCTGCACTAGAAGTAACAGGAATCAAACTCCATAATGTATTAGATTATTGCAAGATTTCCATTTTACTATCAAACTTGTTATCAAAACTGCATGTATACAGATTACTTTTGTTTATCCTTCATTATCTGGAGCTGGGAGAGACCAAAATGAACAAAGTGTGCATCGTTAGACAACTTAAGCTAAAAGCTCAGTTTTGCAGTAACTTAGTTGTTTGCAGTCATCTATCCAGCCTCTTGGGTATAATGAGACATTTTATTAAGCTACAGAAACCCATATCAGTATGCTGGCCATTAAAATGTTTCAGGGTTACACATTAATGTAATAAAAGATAATAATAGTTTCATTTACTTTGCCTTACCTTAAACAGTCATTTAAGGAAAGGACATTTCACACCTGCTCTCTTGATGATGGCAGAAGAGCCAGCAGGCACATGTGGGACTGCTGCTAGTTTAGTGCATGTGCATTTTGGAGACAACAGAAACATGGATCGATTGGTGAAGTATTAAAGAGATTTTTTAACACAGATTTATAAACCCATAAATGGATGATTCAGAAGTGGTTCAAGTGAGGTATCTCCAACCATGTTCATATCATTTCCTGTATTTCCTTTCAAGGATAATTTTGGTCAACTCCTTTACACAGAAGGTAACTTCAGTCTATCATTTGCAGTTATCTGCTGGTGATTCTGTTGCCTCTGTTGCTATGACCATATCTTCATTGCAGAATCAAACCTTTTGCCTTGCAGATAATATCTTTAGGGCTAGCTTAACTGGAGTGAGAATACATTGAAATAACACCTGTACTGCACACAGTGACTGATTTGCCATGCAGAGAGATTGGATTAGCAGCTGGGGAGCTGAGCTAATAAACTGTAGCTAATGTTCCCCTCTGAGTTCACTAATTTGCATTAAAAATGCCACCTTGCTCAAATTAAGGGCTTGTGTATAGAAGGGATTTGCAATGGTGGCAACACACAGGTCGCAACAGTAAAAAGCTGTTATTATGCCATTTGAAACTCTTAGGAAAAAAAATAAATTATGACTAGTAAATAAGCTTATAAAATGATCTAAACTAGAGATGATGAAATACACTTCTCTGCCACTCAGTGCCAAGGAGAAGGAAGAAGGAAGCATCTTTACACTGTTGTTAGGTGTCTCCGGAGGTGCAGCCAGCTTGGAAAAGAAAGGGGGCTTGGCAACTTCTGTCAGCAAGGGACATTCCCATCTACACCAGCCTCTCTGTCCCAAATACTGTGGAGATGTGGTGACAGCCGCTGCCTCCTTCTTACATGTTTCATACAAGAGAAGCCTGAAGATAAAAGCCACAGGATTACCTTTGTGGCCTTTTCCTGCCCTAGACACCCACACAGGCAGAAAGAGGTTTTTCCAAAATCTTGTTTCCAAATCTGAGTCTCCTTGTATGCAGCAAAGCTAATTTTTAACAGTTTTCTATAAACCAGGTCCAGATATACTTCTGTCTTTCAAGACCAGAAGTGTATGCCAGAAGACAGTAAGAGTTTCACCTCTGGGATGCATTGACAATCCAAGTCTTGCCTTAAATTAAACCAGCAGACGATGTCCCATAGGATTATTCAAGTCTACACAGCACAGTAATACACAGGATATAAAGACCTGAATTGGTGCCAACTGAGTCAACAACAGCAGTGGAGTAGGGTACTTGAGGTGGCCAGACCCACTGTCCTGCTGACAAACCAGTGCTGCGCTAGCACAGCAGCTTCCAAACCCAACCTAGCATTGATCCCACCGCTTCAGGCCAAGATCAGGGTGCAAAGGATGCAAAGGATTCAAAAGATGCAAAAGACGCAGGATCAAGCCAATTGTTTGGGCCACTTCTGGATCACTGTAACTGAAAAGTTTCTTAAAATACCTGCATAGGTTGTTTTTTCTCCAGATATGATATCTTGCTGATCTGGTATTGATACTGTGTCTGCTTGCAATTAGAGGATATGGTGCAAAACTGTAGGTTTTATAGAATTAAGCCATGTAAGGAATGCATTTATGATCTTGAGTGAGGCCCAAGTTGTCTCTAGGTTGTGATTAAAGCACAAAGCAGTTTAAGAACAGGGAAAAGGCCAGCTATCTTGCTATGTCTACCCTTCTCTCACTGAAATTTCTATTACACTTTCTTGCTTTTTAGCATATCTCTCATCTCATCTTTTGTCCAGATATAAACCTAGGTCACTCCTAAACTTATTTATGCACCTCACTTCAATTTCCCTTCTTAGCAAGCTATTCCAAATATCAACTGAAATTTTTGAGTTATAACATTCTCAATTTTTTTGAGTGATTTATAAACTTTAGGTGTGGCCGCAATAGTGCAGATCTCACCTGAAAAGGGAAAGCAGGTTCTGATGTCAAACCCTCAAGGAATGTTTTTCAATTTGATGTGCTTTCCTTCTGTTCTCCAATATATGAAACTTTCGGTAATAGCAGTTGCCTGTGGTCAGCCTATGGCTTTTTTTTTTCTTTAAACCACATGACTGTTCAGAGGAAAAAATAGCAATTTGATAATGAGAGACATTATGTAGACACTAAGCTCACATTTGTCCTTTCAAGCACAGTCTTGGGATATTGTTCATGTTTCCAAGAGTAAAATGTAAGTGCTGCTAACTCTTTCTCATGGAACTGTATATTGTTAAATCAATGTAATTTAAAGGCAGTTTGTCTAAAGGGAATGCAAGATTAGGATTTGCAGATCTCTTCATTTTCCATGCCTCCGGGTCTAATCTCTTAAGGTAAAGTTGGCTCTTGAGTTCTCAGTGAAGCTAATCCAAATATTTACAGTGGTATTTTTTATTTCTAGAATTGTCATTCTGCCAAACCTAGAATGTTTTATTAATCAAAAAAGTTTCCTCTAGCCTATCACAGAAGAATGCAGAATAGTCAAAAGTGTTATTTATAAGGTCCCCACTTTACCAGGAGCAGCTGTTATTTTCCCATCTGCCAGGTTAATGCCAACTTCATCTTCTGACTGTTTTCTCTCTTCTGATTCTTCTCTGTTTCTTATTGCTAACAGACTCTGAAATTCCCATTTTCATTCCACCACATGTAGACCAAAAGTAAATTTCAAAATCTCAGAAATACTCACCAAAAGAAACTGCTGTTTTCTGGTCAGGGGTAATCAACAATCTTAAATACAAATACTCTTAGTACAATGATCCAGTACAAAAGAAGGGGAATCTCACAATGAGTGTAGACATTCTGTTGTTTGCAAAGCAGTCCCAAACATATTTTCAAATACATTCCTTCATCATTGCTCGGGATGCTGCCTAATGAGTTGACAGTAAGCCAGTGACAGCCTAGCACAGCTAGAAGCACAAGTTTAGTGCTTCCTTTTTTGGACTTTCAAATATTCCCTATTGTTTTGAAACTGTTAGTAACACTGCTTCTTTGCCTTTGCTAGCCAATGAGCCCTTCTCTAGTAGTGACTCACTGAGGTTCTGGTACCATGTAGGATGAGGGAGAAGCATTAATAGAAAACACTTTGTGACATAGGAGGAGAAGGTGAGGAAAGATGCAAAGTAGAGTTCTGGCTCTGTCACATTTTCTCTAATTTGTGGAGTTTTCTACTCTTTTTTGGAAGCTACAGATGCTGGGGGTCACCACACTGCATTCCCTGGATATGCAAAATGCTGAAATCCCAAAGAGAGTAAGTTAGCGAACACCATATTATTTCATGTTGTTCCCATTAAAAAGTTCATTTATTTCAATGGTCTGTGTTACTTTTTTCTCCATTGGATTACTATACTATCCAGCTTCATAGTTACAGAATGCTGAGGCTGCTGAGCAACACTGCTCTTCTAGGGATCTTCTTGCCAGCTACTAGTCTGTAGTTATCACCTGACTGGGATGGGCATGAATGTTACTTTTCAGATGAGACACGACCAGTGCACCCCATAACTGTGTAAAATCCTCTCACACAAAAGTCAAGAGAGAAACTACCACTGTGCTGGTTTTTCACTCAGTATATTTTGGGGTTTTTTAGATCTCCATGAGGTAACTGGCTTCTTTGTCTTCTGCGATTTCATAGCCTTTGGCAAGGTAGATGGGTATGACTGAGAACACAAACTGCCTTCAGGAATTTACCTTCTTTTCTTTTCATATTTTCTACATATGATTAAAGAATGTAGGCCAATGTTTTCTGTTCCCATGCAGTTTCACACAGGACTAACACTTCTGTGTTAAAGAGATACCTCTGATGTGCAAGCTGAAAGAGTCCCCAGAACACTGGTATGACAGAAGTTTTCTCAGAACACAGATGTGGTTCTCCTTCTTGATGTAGTGCCGATATTTAATGAAGTCCTGTAGGTAATGGAGTAATATAACTCTGACATTAACAATCTAAAATTGATGCAAGAGGAGACTCAGATTCTGTATATTTTATTAGCTCTTAAAATGAAAACAGTATAAGTAGTTTTGAAAAGAGATAGAGAGGTGAAGAGGTCTAAATAAAACTGAGTGGAGATGAAGTTCCATTTATTTCTCTTGTATTTCTTGACTATATGTCACTCTGAACTCCTATGAAAAGCCTGCTTTTCTGTACTATTATAATTTTTCCTGTTTCTGCTCTACAGTCTCTTGGGACACCCACTAAAAGCCTGCCAAATGGGGGTGGAAGGGTGGGGGCTTAAATATTTTAAATCTATTAAATAAAATAACACTTTTGGAATACTAAAAACATATGGAAGTGTGTTTCCCCTCATATGGGAATTCATCTGTTCCCAGGAACAGCCTGAATGTCAGGAGACCAGAGCAGCATATGAGGAATGTATTAAACAAATGATGGAGGGAGTATTGAATAGCTTGGGGAGCTGGAAAAATATTACATAACTTTTCATCTTAAGTCTACCCCAGACTGACAGTGCAAATGAAAATCATTAGACTCTGAAGACAGTTTGGTGGTCCATGTGGAATCACTTGGTGGTTTGTCTGGAGTTACTAATAGATAGCTTTCTACATCACAGAAACTTCCATACATTTATCACCCTTTTCAGCAATATTAGTGGAAGCCAAGAATATGGTTTTAGGAGAGAAAAGCATTTAAGCACATGCTTAAAATTAAGCACCTGCTCAACTAATTTGCTGGATGAGAAACTTAAAAACTGCCCTGTTAATACATGTGATAAAAATATCAAGAGCAGAAAGGAAAGCTGGGCTGTTTATGCGGTACCTGTTTTGGAAAAGATTTTATTTTCATTTGATAGCTTTTAACAACATCATACTTTATTTAAAAAAAACCCAAACCAAACACAAAAGCAAAAACAAACACAAAAACAAACAAACACAAAACACCCCAAAAAACAACCCCAAAAAAAAGAGAAGAAGAAATAAAAAGAAGGAATCAGGGCTATATTCCAAAGGCTCTCTCTAATGGAATTATCCAGAAGGAGCAAGCGTGTCAGTATGCTGTGGTCTCTCACCAGGTGCTGACTATGCTGAGTTCCCTCACAAGCTTGCATTTCAATGTAGATGCAATTAACAGATCCCATCATATTTTCCATTTCTCTGTGCAGGGCAATGTTACAAATACTGAAGTTACTTCCAGGTAAGTCTGTAGATGTACATGGCAAAGTGTAGTATCAAAGATCTCATTAGTGTCCCTCCAATCAATCTGGTTGTGTTAGCACACTGCAAGCATGTCTGTGTTACATCCAAGTTCTGAAGGCAGCTGAAATATCCCAGGTTAGTGCTTCATTGTATGGCACAGACATACCTTCCTCTTCCCACAGGGCAGGAAAGCAGCTGCTTGAGGGTGAGTCTGCAGGGCCTTGACATAAGTGACAGAAGCAGAGTGCTCATCTGTCCCATTTTAAGATGGGACTTTTTTTGTTTATCTATCACATAACTGAAAAGAAGGCTGAATGCACCAATCCAACCTCAGCAGGGGAACACTGAGCAAAATGTTGATCATACCTGTCTCCAGTGCAGGATTTACACTAATGCCAAGCTGAAAAGAAATTATAAGTCAAGCTAAAAAGTGTTGTCCTTCTTATCTCACCCAAAGATTGCCCTTAATTACACTCCTGAAATAAAACTGAAGGGAAATAGTTAATTGGCCCATGGTTATGTTTTGACTGGACTGAAATTTCATCAGAAGTATTTTTAAAAGTGTAAAAAAGTGTTCTGTAGTAAAATGATTTTAATTTTGTCAACATATGCAAACTTCAGACTATACCTTTGACTAAATTATCTTCTTTCTATAAACAAGTCTACCTGACTACTAATTTAATATACATTATATAGCTAAATACATTCATAAGACAAACTTTGGTCACTTTCCCTTACATTGCCTAACAAAAGAATTTAAGAATCACAGGAGTTACCGTATTTTGTCAGTCTGAAGTATATGGAAATATTGAAGCATGTCTTGATCAGCTGTTTTCATCTGTGACAGTTGTTAGAAATTACGTTAATAGAAAAATCTCCACTACAGTTTTTAAACTCTTTAAGAATAGTAAGGACTGAGATGATAAAGCAAGGTAACATGTTTATATTTCTTTCATAATGTGCTATTTTTTTTTTATGTTAACATTCTAAAATTAGTCTTCTCCAATATTTGCTGAAATTTATGACCTAATTGATTAATTAACTGGCAAAGTAAGGAACCGATTACAAATTCTCCAGCCATAAAAAGTGATTCTTAATTAAAAATATGAGAAAGCAGAAAAAAAATATAAGGATTTGCTCAGGCAAATATATCATGGCTCACCTTCCTGACTTCACTTTTCACCCCACCTAACAAAGTTATCCTACTCCATTTCAAACAAATTCTCAAATCTGAAAGAAGCTGAAAGCATGGTCTTGCATGTTGTCTTGAAGAACAGGTCTGAAATGTATTTGCAGACAGCGTCAGGGTAGGCACATGGTCCTCTCAGGTCCCATTCCAGCTCTGGAGGATGCAGCACACTCTTCTGTCTCTTTTCCATCCCAGCCCAACTACTTCAGCCCAATGTCCTTTAACTCTTTCCTCATGCACTCTGTTTCCTGACCCCTTTTCTGACCCGTGCCATCGTTTGCTTGCCAGGTTTCTGCATCCAGTCCTCTTCCTAAACCTGAGACAAGCCCAGCTCCAGAATAAGACTTTCTCTCTGGTCCCCATCTAATATCAGCCTTTCCACACCCTCCCTTCCTGGCTTCCCCTACCAGTTTCTTTGCCAAGCTCTCATGTCCCCACCCCGATGTCCCCAGTGACATTCTTCCCTCCTTAGGTCAGCTTCCCACTTCCCCTGACTCCAACTACTCATTTCATTACTCTCTGTGTCCTTATCTGCCCCTTTCCTCTTGACTTAAATCACACAGCTCCCTCCTGTCCTACTGCCTGTGCTGACCACAGCATGGAATTCAGGGGCAAAGGATAAGCGCTCGGGGTTTTGCATCCCGCCCCCCTTGGTGCGGCACAGTGGGAAGCTGCCTTTGCAAGGAAAGCCCAGGTCTTTTGCTCAATTACAGGAGAGAGCTTTTCCCAGCTGTGCTCTGTAGCCATGGTGTGATCAGCCAAAGGTACAGAGAGGCACGGATCTGATCACTGAGGCTGCAGTTTTCAAAGCACTTGCTTTATTTTTAGAAGTCTGTAATAAGCAGACATGCAGAATTTTTATTCCTTTAAATCACTGATTATCATGGGTGTTTTATTTGACATTCAGAACAAGCACATTGTCACAAGTTAGGAGCTACTAACAAGTCATGTAACAGTACATGATGCTGCTGATAATTTGTGGCCATTCCAGTTTGACTGGTTATACTTTCTGCTTAAAAAATGCTGCCTGAGTCTAGGGGCGCTCTACCAACTTGTCTTCTGCTACATGGTTTCATGTGTCCAAGTGTCCAAGCCCATGTATAGCCCCAGTCCTCAGCAGCTGTCAGTTTATCAAGGAGATACCTAGAAAGGAAATTGTAAGAGGATCACCAGCATCTTCCACAAACACTGCAACAGAGGCTTTATAAATGTAATTATAAAGTGTAAAACAAACCAAAGAGTGCTTAACCACTGCAGACTACTGTGGAAGGACAAGCATGATTGGCTGAAGATGAGAAGTTGAAAGTTTTGAGTAGCATGATGAAAAGTGTAAGAATGTTAAAAAACACCTTGATATCAATCTTAATTCTCTTCATTCACTGGAATTACTCCCCATTTAGTCCTGTAGAGAGAGGTGCAAATCAAAGTCATGCAGTGTAAGCCTTCTCTTGGCAAGTGTTATGGAGCATGCAAGTGTGCTATGAGCCTGGCAAGGGACCCAGGAATTTGCAGCACTGCCCCCTCTGCTATGGGTACCCTACACATATCACTAATAGGTCTTCCATTTCCAAGGGTTAATAGATACCTTGCACTGCACTGGGAGCAGGCTCACTTTTGTTGGGATTGTTCAGTACAAGGAGATACATATGCCAACACCTGCCTTTACTCTTCCCCCTCTATTTTATGTTAATCTTTGCTGACCTGAACCAGAAGAGATTCCTGAAAGTGGAGCCGAGTTTTCAGGAGGAAGATGGTGAAAACAGTAAGGAAATAATTATAAACTACAGGCACTTGAGCTGAGAAGGTCAGATGCCCACCCTCTATCTTCCAGCTATCTGGCATTTACTTCAGGGATAGCAATCCTGAAGGAATGAAGAATAGGGAGCAGAAGCTGGCGAGGAAGCAGCCCTTCCCCTAGCAAACCACAGCCCCGGTAGACCCCAACAATTCCAGCAGGGAAATGACACATTCCTGAAGAGGTAGATATACAACGCTTTGTTCCTGTCGTGCCTTTCTGGCCTTACAGAAATGCAGGATTGCCTCTGAGAAATTACAGACTGTTCAGGAAGGAGTTAAACATCAAAAACAAGAGTGCCCCTATTTTCACCCAGGACACCATGATTTTATTACAGTCTTCTCTGAAAGTTGTCAGGCTGCATGCCAAGCAATTTTTATTTTTTTTTTTATACTTTCTCACACACAGAAATTCTCCTCAAAACCTCTTACTTTTAAGCTAAGTGCCAAAAAATGCTAAAGTGCCAGCCAATGACTCATCTTTTAAAAGCCTGGCTTTTGGAAGGTGGTTTTCGTTTCAGGAACTTGGGATTGCTTCCTGGATACTAAACATTGTGGGATCAATAAATAGACTAGAAAAATGTCAAAAAAGGAGGAGTTTAAATATTTAAACATCAGTCATCTTTGGGGGTTCTGTTAACTAGAGATATGTGGGAGTTCCAAGGAAAGGGAAAAACAGGAAGGCCAAGATTTTGGCTGATGACTCAAAATGGCCAACATCCAGTTTATTTTATTTTTTTTTAATAATGAAATATATTTTAAATCATTTTAATCTCTTTTTAATAATGGAACCAGACACATACATCACATTGCCTTGGAAAGGGTAGAAACACTATCTTTTTTCTTTTTACGTGGGTGCAAATGGAAAGCATATGATGACATTCCATCTCTTCCTCCCCTGTGCTGTTTCACCATTTCTCAACACACAACACAGACATAAGGCCTTTATTAGTGTTGTAGTTACATGTCATCATTTTGCCATCATGCAGGCCAAACTTTTTGAAGTGGATTGCTTTGTTTGGTTTGGTTTTGGGGGGGGTGTGTTGTGTTTGGTTTTTTTTTCTTTTGCTTCTAGGGATTTCCTTGTTTACACACCACATAAAACATTACTTGCACCATGATAAAGGCGTGTGGAAGCAAAAAAGCCTGTACACAAGTGAAGGTGTCTATCAGCAGGCAGGGTGGAGGAAGGGCATAGATCTGCTTTTTAGCCTGATACAAGCATGGATTGTTTCACATTGGAGGTAACGTTGCTTATCAGCCCCAGCAGGACAACATCTGGACAACTCAAACCAGCAGATTTCTGAAAGAAAAGTTAGAAAGCAGAGGGGAAAAAGAATAGATATTTGTTAAATCAGAAACTAAACATAAACTACCTCTTCCTATGTTTGATAAAGGCTCTCCAGCATAGTATTCAGGGTAACTGCCTTTTTAATAATTTTGCTGACATCATTTATTCTTTATATATCAAGGCTAGCAATTAATACTCTCAGAAGTTGCTTATAAACAAGAGTTCACATCTTATGCATATGACAATCTGCCAGTGTGCAGGTGTCCTTGTCCATGGGTGTTCTGAGTGAAATAAATATACAGCTATCTGGTTATTCTGGGATTGGTAACATTCTGGACTGACATTTCAGTCTGTTCAGAAGCAGTTTTGAACAAGTCTAATGAGATGGTACAGATTTTACAGGAGTATGAAGGGCTATCAGAATTCTCTCCTACCTCATCTGCTTTTCTGTGTCAAAGAGAAACTACCACCAAACGTTTCAAAGAAAGGTCGAGAGACCTTAGTTACAGCAGTAAATGTGCCTAGAGAATAGTATTCCTAACCACTCGGCAGAAGCAATGTGCATGTTTAGCAATTAGACAGCACACCACAGCTTTGGGGCCTTTTTATCCATCTGTGTGTTTTGGAGCAAATACTAATGGAAACTTAGCTTATTTTTTTCTCCTTACAGAAATCAGCCACAAACCAGAAATTTCTCCTAGCCTGTCAGAAAAAGAAAACAACCAACCAACTAAACACTATATCCATTTAGCCATGGTTCAGTTTTAGTTCCCAGAAACGAGGACTCAAACCATGTTACTGTCAGAATGCAAACATCCCATGATATCTTTTTTTCCCCACTGTGTTGACAGCTGAAAATTAGGTATCTTTATTCTTTTTCAGTTCAAATATATAGAAACATAGGTTATAGTTCTCTCTAAAGCCTTTCAGCGTGCCACATCGCAAACACAGACAGCAATGAGTGTCACCTACTGATGTGGTGCTGGAGGCTGTTTTTCATCTGTACTGGTAAGGTGGTTCATACAGTAGAAAGCTTCAGACTTCCACTTAATTTCCTGCTTAACCACCTTCGCTTGCAAAGTCCAGTCTCTGAGGATGTGCAAGTTCCAGCTTTGGTGTCCCTAGTGGAGAGCTGCTTAGCTTCCTACACTAGGTGGCATGGAAGGACTAAGTTTCACCAACCCCCCACCACTGTCCAATGGCAAATGATGCTCCTGTTCTGTCTTACAGTCTCTTTTGCTTCTGTTCTGCTATTTTTAATTAGTGGTTTTTTATTTAATCACCTGGCCGAATTTTATCATGCTGAAAAATGCTGAACCTCTTTGAGGGGTTCCCTTGTGACTTTTCCGTTTCAGCTGAGTGGTGAGCTCTTCAATGTCCTTGTTAACTTTCCCTCTCGACTTTCCAACATTGACTTTCAACAGCCAGATATTATAGACCTGAGCTCTGTACCTGAACCAGTTAAGTCTCAGGTTTAAGATTAGTCTTCCTCATTTCCTCATTACTCTACATTCATATATCTGAAGAAACAGCACTGACATCACTGAATTCTTACAAGTCACAGAGCAGGAACTTAGAATCCTGTGTCTGAAAATATTTTCATCTCCTTAGAATCACACTACTTTTGATGTCCGAAATAGTCAGATTTCTTGAAGAGGTCAGTTTGCTTCTTACCTTGCTCTGCTCAACTTCTAAGCTAATTACTGTAAATTATTGACCCTGTAAGGCAACCAGGCTGGATCCATCAGTGCTGTCACTGGGAAGGGCAGCATTGCTCAATACTGTGATTGCACTAACAGCACAGCATGTGCACTGTTACAGCCCTTTTGAAGCCCTCCTAGTCCTTATTCCTACCCCACAGCAGATATAGATGTGTAATGAAGATCATCTCAGTCAAGATGTCCAGCTGGCCCTAAATCATTTGGTTGAGAAAACTTCCAACATAGTCATTAGCTTATATTATTGCCTGTCCACTGTCACCACAAAGCACCTCCATTCTACATGGCAGTTTCCACTACTGTACGTGTGCAACACCATTTCTATTACCTCGCTGTTCTCACAACATGCTACTTAACAGCTTTCCAGCAAATAAACCCTGCCCGTGCCCCACCCCCATCCCAGCCCATATGTGTAACCTGCCTTCCTCTGCCTGGGAGAACAGGGGTTAGACTGTCTCTGGAGGTGCTTTATAGCCATGTTTTCTGTGATTCCCTGGGAACAAGCTTATCTCTGAGGTAACATATTACAGGACTCCAGTGTTACACCTGTGAATGTGTTCAGGCCAGAAACAGGGAGGGAGATGTTTAGCCTTCATTGCAGAGGCCTGACTTCTCAAAGTGAAAGATATTCTCATCATATGAATGGGGTTGAGTCATTCAGGTTTTGTCAGCTGGAGGTTCAGGAGAAGAGATGTCTCAAGACCATTTACTGTATTTTTTTAATCTGTTCCTGCAGTCCCAGCTGTTTAACTCTGTCTTGCTCTCTTGTCCTTACTGAAATGTTTTTTCTTTCCTCTTACTTCCTGCTGTACTGAGCTGGTATTTTCTCCATTCCCCTCTTCCTGGACCAACCCTCCATGGCCCTCACCAGGGTATGAGGAGAACCAGAGATACCACCTGAACCAGGAGCAGAAAAAGAAAACATAAAAGCCATCTGGAAGCAGGCAGAAGCCAAGGAATGCCAGAGGTAAGCACAAAGTTAGAGTATGTTTAACCCTAATTTTGTTTCAAGGAGATGTCTAGTGAATATACTCTATGGGGATTTAAATGCCTGTGTTTCATCACTTGTTATACAGTGTTACGCACCACTGGTACATTTCAGTTTTCATGGTGTCTACAGAAGTACTTTCTGGAGGAAAAGTGTTCCTGTGAGGAGCTATAGACTACAATGCTGTCACCACTTGGCACAGGGGAGCCCACTGTGCAGCATGAAAGAAAGAAGGCAGTACTACAACATAGCTCCCTCCTGGCTGCATACTTCCCTGTGATCCAAAACAACATGAGAAAATGAAGGGAAACTTCAAGGAAGACCTGAGAACAAATTAAATGAAACCATACCTCTTGAGTGGCCGTATGACAACATGCTGTCCTCAGTTGCACCAATGTAGGTGTAAACAAGAGCTAAAATTACACATAAGGCACAAACAAACACATGACAATATGAAACACTGTAAAGTTTTAATTGCTGCTTATTTGGTTAAGCTCTCTGCTGGTGAGACTTGAGCAATGTGGTCATTCCATCCTCAGGTTCATAAAAATTTACTGCATGCCTTCGCATGTCCTCCCTATATAGCTCCATTTTATTTCACTGGCAAAATACAGCCAGCTGGAGTTGCAGTTCTGATTAACTGAATGCTTGAGATGCAGAATGCAGTCCCCAAAATACATCATATTCATGGTAATATTCTGACTGTTAAAAAGGCTTGACTTTTTAAGCTGTTCCAGAGATACAGATAGATGTAATGTGTCAGAAATAGGGACCACCTACACGTCAGATCACACTTACAAGGATAATATATGCAGGCTTATAAAATTGCCAAGGAACACAAAGCCACCCAGAAAGGGGTACTTCCCCAGGCTACTGACTGCTTTATTCCACATTTCACTCCTTATAAGGCAGCCCAGTGACATTTGGTTTTAGCAGAGACACCTGAAGGGATGAAATTGCACTGTTCTTGGACAGTCAGCACCAGGGATGTTATGATTTTACAATATCATGCCAAAAGACAAAGCCATGAGCAAACAGCATTGCAAACCAGAACTTTCTTACTTCAAAAATCATTAACAGCTCCACTAATTTTTGAGATTCCAGTTCTTAAGATTGCCAAAGCATTTTTAAGGGGAGAAAAATAAAGTATTTTTTCTGATATTCTGGGAGGGGAAGCAGTTCTGTGACTCAGGGGTGCAACTGAAATAAAAATCTAAACATTGCCACACGTGGGATCACTAAAGCCCAAAGCTAAACTCTTTGTCTTGGAAATTTCTAGGGGACCTTAGAAAAAGTCAATGCTTTTAGACAAAGAGCAGAAAAATGAAAAGAATGTCAAAAAGAGAAACTGAGGATGAAACAGAATGGAGTAGTTAAAGCTAAATCTTTACTATTTCTACAGTCCAGAGAGCAGTAAATATTGATTGGCATGCAGTTTGGTATTTTAGACTTGTATTTCATGCTTACTGCATGTATTTTGCACATCTGAGGAGCAAAAGACAGGAAGAATATGGGGCTTCCCATCATCCACCTGCTAATGTCTGTCAATTTGTCACTTTTTTCAATAAACCTGAACACTGTCTTTGTTTGGGTTCCCAGAGTTCATGTGAAGAGTCTTCAAACAAAAGGAAGCAGCTTTGCTTAATCCAGGTATGATCCTATAGTAAGCCTTTGGAACAAATACCAGGAACAAATAAGATGCAGTGGCACCCCAGCTCCTACCTCAGACACATATGTCTATCAACATGAAATGTTCTGTCCAGATGCTCTGTGCCATCAAATTTCTACCCCACGGTTATTCTGGTGATTGAAGCCTTGGATAATACAAGGTGCCATGCCTCAGCCCTGCACACACCACTGTGCCCCTGCACTTTCCATGTGAGTGCTCCATCCCCTGGGCATTGTTCTCACTCTTACTCCCACCACCTTTGAAAGGAGGGTGTGCAAAGGGCTGCCTAAGTCACACAGGTTCCTAGTGGCTCAGGCACTGTGTTGGGGAGCACTGGGCACCCACTCAAATCTCTGGTGTGTCTTTTAGAGGCAGATCTGAAATCTAGCTCTTCTACCTTGCAGATTAATGTCCTACAAATGCCTGTCTGGTTACTCTAAATTAAGCTGGGTCTCCGTAGCTACTCCACTTGAAGACAGTTTGCTTGGGGTAAAACACTTTTAACAGGTACTGAAGCAGAAGATAAATGTGAAAATGTTTCACATGTCTGGGAAGTGGATGTTTGGCTTCTAGAGCATGTTTCAGTGAGTGGAAAATGCTGCACATGGAGTGGATGTCTCATCAGGAGAGATCAAGGTGCAATACATAAGCACAACCAGCTTGCAGGGGATTAGCAAAAGCATTGTCCTGTGTGGCACATGCTCTCAGGCTCTTCAGAGATGGAAACTGAACTAGTTCCTAGTTCTCCTAAGGCTTGATGCGTGCTCCAGGCTACAGCATAATATATCCTCCCACAGTAGCTTTTCTGAATTTAGTATTCATTTCTTTGGTCTGCAAGGACATAAATCAAAATATTTTGAAGACATTAGATGTTCTGAGATTTTGCTTCACCAAGAAACTAATTTTTTATTTTTTTTCTTAGAATGAGGCCATGAGTTGGCATCTAAGCCAAAAAAGTCTGTTAAATGCGCAGCTTTTCTGGTGGCAGATTGCTCCCTGTGGGAGGTCTCTCGTTGTTCTTCACATCTCATGGGTGTTACAGAAGTAGTTCTCAGGGAACTATAAAAAAGGAGAAAGGAAGGTTGTTTGGCATATTCAGAATAGAGTGTTCATGTAATCAGAAGAAAATATTGCATTGAGTTCTGTGAATGGTACACAGATACTATGGGCAATTGGAGCCTTATACATTTATATAACTCGTAATTACTTAATTTAATTATTCAAAGAAAATTACTTCACACCCCCACAAAATACCCTGTACCTTACTAAGGAGACAGATATGCCTAGTTTTACACTCAAGTAATGTCACCTCCAGCAGAAGCTCATTTATTAAAATACCAGAATACTGCCGTATGATGCCTATCGTAACACCCACCTCCCACACACACAGGGCAGCGTGCATCTTATAACAAAGGAAGCATTCATAGCTATTATCTTGAAAGGTAGTAGGGGTGATAAATTCATTAAAGGGACCAGAGAATTGTTCATTTCACCAAAGAATAGCTTAGGGGTGTTTTTACTGGAAATTGAGGTGCCTCAATGCTTGCTACTACAGGACCAACTTCCCTCACATTATCAAAAACTTTATTGTAGTTTTGTACTTCACCTGAGCTTTACAGCTACCGAGAACCCCAAAACAAAAGACTTCACCCTGTACTCCCAAAGTGTCCCAAACTAAATTTGGGTCTCAGCTCTTTGTCTAGGGCCCTTTGACTAATTTGCTTTGCAGCTTGACTCAAACCAGTTACCACTGGGACATCTGCTGCCCATTCAAGCTCTGTTGCAGGCAGAAGCAGGAGTGGGACTCCTGAGACCCCCTCCGGTTTGGATTAGACAGATTTGGTGACTAGATTCACTGCTCCCTGCAGCAGGGTGCAAGCTGCAAGTCATCTTGGTTTTATTATCACTACAACAGTTCTCAGTCTATTAATATGTCTTTTGTGCAAAAAACAGTCTGGCACTTTTAAGAAGGAAAAGGTGGTAATGAAGAGAGTCTCAAGCTCCTAAATTCACTCCTAACTACTGGAAAAAAATATTGAGAGATACAAATTCTTGGGACAGAATTAAAGAACAAAATGAAAAAACCAAACCCAAACAAAAACTCAACCTCAGTACTGCCAGGTCATTCTATGCAAAATGAGGTCTCTGATCTTTCCTTCCTCCATTGCTTTTGATGAATATTTTACATAGGTAACATATTTCCAGTGAAGCAGCTTGACAAATGACACTTTAAATTAGAAGTCAGCCCTCCACATTGGCCACCTGAACTTGGCAACAACCTGTTTGCCCAGTAGGTAGCTGAAGGTGCTCAGCAGGTTTAACTGCAACGGTGGCAGCTCTGCTTTCTTAGCTCTGACCATATTAATCAGAGTAACCTGCCACCTCTCCGGTTCACAAAGCCCCCTGGAACCCAACCCGGGCACCAGTGGCTTCCAAACCGGAAAAGCCAGATTGGAGGGGTTTTATGTTAACCACAGAGAGCAGCAGTCATGAGGTTCGCACAGGTGAGACCATCTTTCTGTCAGTGAGTTTAGCTCCTCAAGCGCATCAGACGTTGTTTTATCTCAGTGCCCTAACCTGACCAGTGCTCACAGGAAGAAGGAAAACTTAACGCGTGCTATATAAAGCAACAGAAACACACGCATTGTGTAACAAATGGCTGTTGAAAGGAGATAAAGAGACAGCTCAATTTCTTCCCCTCGTTCTGTTTGCCTGTGTCCTCATTCCCCTCCGCCCACCCGCCCCGCAGTCGGGGGAGGTTTCACGTTGCGTTAACGTTCCCGCCTGGGCTCGGCCGGCCAGCGCAGAGGCTCTGCCGCCGAGCCACCGCCTCTGGCCACCTGGCAGCTGGTGCGGGGACAGCCTCTGACAGGCAGGACAGGGACCTCTCCGCAGTGACAGAAACTGAACCCGAGGGATATAGAGGCAGATCAGCTGGGGAGTGGAGCAGCAACACAACGTCGCAGCTGCTCCCATCACTAGCACCACTTCCAGTCCAGCTGCAGTAGGTAGGGTAGCTTTAGTAGCTCTCAAAGCCTACCGTTCTAATGCTGATGATCTCCAGTTAGACTTCGACTCTCAGCAGTGAAAAGATATCTGTTTTTTCCCCCCCAGGGAACTCCATGGTACTGCGCAATGCCTCTGGTATCTAACCTCATTAAAGGAGCTCATCTAACTCTGCCATACTGAGGAAACTCTCACCTCCCTCAAAGGCAATGACTCAAGATACTAATCAGTGCAGTGAGGATGTCTGAGGGTTTTTCCATCCACTACTTCAGTCTGGGCAATACTTTTTCTTCCCCCACTACTGCAGCCACAAACACCATGCTCGTGCTGCAGGGGAAGGCATCCAGCCATTTCTTGTAAGAACTGCCTTATGTATATTTAAATTAAGCCAAGTGGCAAATAATTAATAGTGGCCCTGAGCACACCTAGAAGAGAATATTTTTTGCTTTTCCATACTCTTCCCTCTACTGCTCTCTTTTAGTGTTTTCTTTGGTTTCTGTCATCATTTTACCTTTGCACTCTTTTGGGGTTCAAGCAGAGGAAGACACCCCTTCTGTAGAAGACCCTTTAAAGAAGATAGGGCTCCTACATTTGGCCCTGAAACATAGTCACAGCTGCTGACCATCATGGCTTTACCCCTGGCTGTTGAAAACTTCGGGAGTCAAATACATCTTAAGAAGACCTGTCTTAACAACATCATACACCACAGTTAAAGACGCTCTGTTCACACATCTGGAGATAAATTTGGGAAGTTCTGACCTTCTTGAAGTTATAAATAGAGAAGTGATTGGCAGCAGACACACACAGAATACAGCGATTTTCTGAAAAAACAAGGACATCTCCACTCCCACTGACAGTGCCTGCCCTGGTCCTTCAGACCCGTACAGCAAATCCTCATCAGGACTTATTGCTAACAACACTGAGCCACTTCCAAAAGGTTATTATTAAAAGTCATGCATTACATTAATTTGCAACCCTCATTTAACGTCAGCAGACCTTTATCTTTCAGCCTAGGGGGTTATGCTAGCTCCTGCAAGCCAAAGCCCAATCATAACAAGCGTCTCGGGTTGTAATTACAGGGTGATTTCCAGTGATATCAACTGCTGATTTTGCCTCCATACATTTTCAAGGCCAAAGGTTGCCTCCCTATTTCTATTCCTGCATGTCAACACAAGGAAAACAAAACAAAACAGAAAATCATTTAATAAACAGATAAATTATTGGAAAGAAAATATATTATGAATAAGTAAACCAGACAACATGCGTCTGTGCTCGATGCAGGAGGAGAGGAGACGGGGGCTGGCAGGAGTAGTGTGCTCTATGCAGGCGAGGTGAATGCTTGAGCAACTGGCTGCTCTGTCTTTCATTAAGAGGGGAAAGGAGCGGTGCAATTTCATACTTCATTCCTCATTTATTTGAGGCTGATAAGTTGAAATCAGTTCAGATTCCTCCCACATTTCTCCTCCTCCTCCACCACAGTGAGTTTAAACCTTCTTAACTCCAAAAAGCATGCCTGCTACTCCATCAGCTCCATCCTGCACCCTTCAGCTGAGGGAGAAGCTAGCTCAGCCAGCCACTTAAGCAGATGCTTTAAGTTAACAACAAGGCTAAGTGCTTGGCTTGGTCAGGGCCCTCCTAGTTTGGAAAAACATGCTGTTGCAAGGGATGTATTAAGAGCATTAGGCTGCTGTCTTGCCCAAGTACCTCATACATCTCTAGCACAGAGGTGGAATCTCTCAAAATGCTCCTTGTTAGGTTCCTTTTTTTTTTTTCTTCCAAAAAATAAATCAAGATGAAATTGTAATTCAAGAAATAAAAAAGGAACTGAGGTGCAATTATATTCTGATTTACAGAACAAATTAAAGATAAGTAACATAATGAAATCCTAGATTAATGGGAAGGGAGAGTTATGAATATAAACACTGCTGAAACATTTTTGACGTATGCTTTCAGGTCAGGATGAACAGTTATTTTTATCCTGAGCCAAATTTCAGGAATTCAGTAATTCCCATGGAAAATAACATCGTGTTTCACATTGTTTTTATGGTTATGCAAGTATTTGATAAATACACTGTTGATGGACTACAAGAAAGATAATATTTTTCCTAGAGAAGGTGTGCTGAGTCTAAGACACAATGAGGGATAATGAATGTTTATGTCAAAGAGTAATTAATTTCATTGGTTGTAAGAATTGCTATTTTTTCTCCAAGCTGACACATATATTCCTGTATTCATATCAATTGCAAGATAAATAACTTTTTTTTTTTTTAATAATTCAAGATGTAGTAAAAAGTTCAAGTAAGAGTAGAGCCTAGAAAGTGGAAATAATTGCAGTAAATTTTTGTTAAGTTAGCTACAGGCATAAGGAATTTGGTCAGATGTCAGAAACACATCCAACAAGATGATCCCAGCCTATTTAAAGGTTGTGAAATGCATCTCTCCCTTCAACAACGCAACTGTTGACAAGCTGCCAAAACTCTGAATTGCAAATCTTCCAACCATGAATAAATCAAAGGAAATTCCAAGAAATAACTAAGGCAGCTTAAATGACTGATTTTGCTATAGTCAGTGCAAATTCTCCATGAAGATATATGGGATCTGCCACAAGTCAAATGTACTTAAGCTACCCTCAGTGGGTATTACGACTCTGATGGTAAAGACATGTTCTATATAAACCAAGTATGTCTGCGATGACCTGATCTGATTCCTACTGAAGACTGAATTTTGCTGAAGACTCAATAAGCTAATTAGAGTGAAATGGCCAGTAGGTTGCACTGTTGATCTGGGAACACCATCTTTTTTTTTTTTAGGGGGCATTTCTGTGGCTGGGGAATATCTTCTCCTAGGAAAGGGACCTCAGGGGAGTGCACTCAAGGAAGCTCATTACTTCGAGTAGCACACTTATTAAACAGGCTTTAGTACATCAATCTGCCTGCTACCAATCCAGGCCCTACTTTGGCCTGATCAGTCAGCAGTTTGGGTCACAAAGAGTGCTTCCTTTAGCATGGTTGGCTGGCACAAGGCAAATGTTCTTTGGGCATTGACTGTTTCATTTACAAAGAAGGTGCAAAGACATGTTTCCCTTAATGGGGAGGAAACAATCAAGAGATGGTAACTAATGAGAAGCAGTGGAATATGCCTAGTCCCAGAGTCACAATGCTTCACTGTGAAGACAGCCAAGCCCCAATGAACTCTTCCCCCATCCTGTGGGATGCTGAGGTAGGTAGACTGCCAATTCCTTGAAAACTCACTGAATAACTGTGAATTCAAAACCATTACTGTAGATGACTTTATCAGATCTGGTTAAGAATTTTATTACTCTCAGTTTCTTGGCTCTTTCCTGGAGAAATTTCCAACCATTTTGTAAAGTAGTTGGCTGCTGGCAGCAAATATTGATTTTCTACTTCTGCCTCAAGCAAAGGCTTACACACATCAAAACCAAACCAAAACAAAGCAAAGCCATGATCCATTGATGATCCCATGAGATACAGCTGCACAAGGGCTGCTCTTGTCTTACACAGATCCTTTTCTGCAACACAAACATTATCTCTCCTCTGCCAATGCTCTTTACTCTGCCTGCATTTTATGCAGTTCTTTATGTGAAGGGAAATAGCTGAATACATCAAGTTTGCTGTCCTGTCGTTGGGGATTTTTTAACCAGGATGATGAGGGAAACTGAAGGACAGGGTAATGTTAGGCCACTTCTTATTTTGAAGGGAGACATTTTCATTTATTTGAACATTGTAGCTTTCTTATATATGATCCTTTGTGAAATCTACCAGTTCATTTTTTTCCCAGGGTTGATATAGTTCTTTTTTTTATACAATAAGCAAAATGCATGGATCAGAAGTATTGCACAAACAGGTAAGAATTCATAACCTGTGAGACCTGTGATAGCTAAAATTTAAAATACATCTGTAAACATGGACTTCAAAACCAGCAGCTGATGGCTGCTTTTTTCTTTTTCCTTTTCCACTCTTTACAATTTACCTATGAACTATTTGCTTGACCTGTTCACATATAAGTCCTCTTTTCTGGAATTCATGAGTTAACTGAACAGCAGAGAAATCCACTCTTCTAGTTATCCAAAGATTGTTGATCAAACTTCAGTAGTCCATTTCCAGATTTCCATAATTTCATCACATCTGTACAGTTGAACAACTCCACATTACATTCTGCACATGAAACTAATACAAAGCTTAATCTGGGTGCCTTGTTCTCTAGTAATGCTCTGCATGACCCTTCTCACTACAGTCATGCCATGTGTGTGAGCCAACAACCATATTCCTGTGCAGTTCCCAGGTGTTACTGCATTTCAGTCATCAGATTTTCATTCTCATTTTAGAGTGTCCCATGTCTTCCTTCTTAGCCCTTTCTTTTTGGGATGTTGTGTTGCAAACAGCCTCAAGTTTATGGAAGTCTTCTGATGACTTTTTTTTCCCCTTACTGTACCCAACTGATCCATTCACATCAAGTTTCTATATCATTGCCAATTTCCATGGGTTTACCAAGCATCTATATCATTTTTTGAAAGTTTTCAAAAATACCACAGCCCAGTTGTCCATTCTCCTTTCCCTCATGTTTATTCAATAGAAAGTTGCCTTTGCCTATCTTGTGGTGATGGGCTGCTGTCCAAAAAAGAGTTTCCTTCCACTTCCACTGGGTTATTGCAAGGATTTATTGGTTCATTGCACATACCCATGGCACCTCCTCTCACCCTGGTCTCATTGCCTTTGCTCTGAAAGGCAAAATCGAGCTCAGTGCCTAACAGTTGTCCAGAGTCTGTTTAACCTGCAAATCCATGATAAAAATAAGGTGTGCGCTCGCTCTCTCCTGGGTGTGCTCCCTCAATTTCTCTGAAGGTTGCAAAGGTTAGGTGAGACATAATCCCTATCAAGAGATCTTCCTGGGCTGACAAGGATCTTGCTCCCCAGAAGAGATAAGTAGCCTTTCATAGTTTTTTTTAAGTTGAGTACATCTAGCATGCCCATCAGTCTCACTTGTCTGGAGTTGCTGTTGAAATATCTGTCTGAGTGCACCTTATCAGCCACACAATAGATTGAGTCAGCTGCAACACCAAATCCTCATGTGTCTTTAGCCTCTGGGAGTGAGCAAAAGTCCAGATACTATACCTGTCTCAGAGGCGAGTAAACACATTCTTGAGTAGATCCTTCTCCTAATACTGTTTCCAGAGGAGTGAGACCCACAGGAAAAATGCCTGTTCCTGGGATCAGAACAGAGCTCCCAGAGTTTCATTATCCCAGAGTTTTAGTGGAGAAGGAAACCTTCTGGTTTATGTATTAACTCTTTAAGAACACAAATAAAATATGCAACAAAAACTGAGTAGATACATTGAGTATTTTTTCTTGGGTTTTATTCACCTTTTTTTTTTAAGCTTTAATTGAGTTCAATGACAAACATCTTCACTGACCAGCCACTGTCCCTAGCCCCTTGGCTCATCCACCCTCTTGAGAGTCCTTGGTAATTTGTGTGCATTCAACACTGCTGGGATCTCCCTGTCTTATGGATTTCCTCCTGCAGGCTGTTCCCAAGTTGTATAAGCTGATTGAGGTTTAAAATGATTCAAGGTTTAAAACGATTCAAGAGTGTACATTCTCATCCTCTGTCAGATCAGCTCCTGATTCACCCCACCTGATGACGACAGTACTTTGCCTGGTGACAGCATTGCCAAACTAAGTTATGCAGCGATGAACCAGTTTGACTTGACAGGAGAGGTCTTATTGCTCAGAATGAGTGCACTGCAATGATATCGCTAATTGTTGTGAACCCTGTGCCAGGTCCTCCTAGGAACAGTAGTCCAAGTCAGAGGGTCGAAGGTAGTAGCAACACAGAGATGATTCTGATAAAATGGAGTTTTACATATAAGGATCTATAACCCACAAACTGTTCTTACATTCTCCATTCATCATATCTGCCATAGACACCAGGTGTCTTCAACATAACAAAATATTACATTATTCTCTTGTATGTCCTGACTAATATACCTCACCTGGCTCACTGGATTACACTGGATATTAGTGAGCCACAAGTACAAACCAAAAAAATCGAGCAAAAATAAATGAATGGGAGCATCATTAAAAGGTCATGTAATAGGAAATTTAACCTGTTATAAGAAGGCATCCTTCTAGTATTTCTAGTTCAGGGATTTTTTCCTGTTTTGCTTATTGTTATCTTTCCCTCTTTTGGTTATCAGTTCCACTTTAAAGAGAGCTGTGTCCCACCCTTGGCTCTTGGGAAAATGTGAGCTTTGCTTTTTTTTGAGAGCCTCCCTCTGGCCTGGGCATCTCTACCCCAGGACTCAGTCTGCCCAGGCCTTCCTGAAAGGCATCCAGATTTTTGTGCTGATGGGAACAAATACTCCAGAGCTTTCAGTTTTGCCTTGTACCTTATTGTTAGCTGTCAGCAAACTGTCACTAGGCTGATGATGAAGGACAACCATGAAAAATTGTACCCTGAGACAACAGGAAATTGTTAAAAAAACCCTTAAACTTGCTGTGACACTACGAGTTTGCAGCGCTGAGGGTTATGACAGCAACCGTCATCACAATGTTATATTCAGTGAGACGGAAGCAAGTGGATTTTTTAAAACCAACTGTGTATGGTATGTTGAAGTCATGTATAGTCCAAGGACAGATATCTTTGGTCCACAAAGTACAGATCTGGTTTTGGTTGTTGTTAATACATTTTGTACACACCTGAAAACCTCAGAATGTCAAAGCCAAACTCAGCTCCAGGCAGCTTTTTTCATTAGGATGCTCATGAAAATCATGCAAAATTGAAAGCCAAAGCCTCTGTTGAATAAAATCATGATAGGTCTGTTATATGATCTACACCAGCAGAGATGAGGCACTCTGGGAGGGCTGCAGAGGAGCAGAGTGCTCCCAAGACCTCCTCATGTACAGGGAGACAGGCTCATGTCTCCCCCAGGGGCCAGGAAGCACACTCTGCAAGGAAACTTGGCTTCCAGCATATGGTAGAGGGCTATCTAGCCTGGGAACATGGAAACAACTGCTGGGTTTTCTGTGCAGTAGAAATAGGGTTACCCATTACACTGCCACAAATGTTGTGCTTGGAAGGATGCACTGTCAGAAACAAAATCTTGGCCAAAGAGGCAGACAAAATCTGGGACTAAAAGAGATTACAAGGTAAGGCACAGACCATACAACGATTTGAAACATGTTTAGTCAATGGGGCCTCTCTGAGTGTGCAAAGTTAAGCACATACCTCCAGCTTTGTAGGACCAACAGCCTTTGAAATTTCTTTCTGGGGGTGTTTGCCATAGAGACACAATTTTTCCAGTCTCTTGTTCTTGTCTTCTTATGGAGCATTTGCACACAAAACCTCCCACAGCTCTTCCTGAGGTAGGAAGCCTTTGGAGGGTATGCTAGAGAGCTCAGTTTTTCCTTCACAACGAGCAAGGCAATTAATGCACAGAAAGTAAAGGCTTTCCCCCAGGAGCTGGAAGTTCCTTTGCTGGCACTCCCAGCTCTTCTTAGCAAGCACTAAGCATTAGTCATCAACATGAACTCCCCAACCTCCAGCCCAACTGGGGTGCATTTAATGCTACATAGCACAGTCTTTATTCATTTTAATAAACACCCGCTCACTTAAGTAATACCATTGATGTCACCAGTATGAGCAAGAATTGCAAAATCTAGCTGCTTTTAAGTAGCATTGTGTGTTATAGGGTTGATTTTAGCACAGGTATAATTTTATATCCATTCAGTTTATGCAACCTGTCTCACCGTCCAGTTGAGCTGAGATCCCCACCAAGGTGACAGATTCTTGGCCCAGAGGCCATGACTGCATGGCTCAAGAGTCTCAAGAGCTTCCCTTTACCTTCCCAAATGATTTATGTAGATAAAAAGCAACAACCTTAACAGCAGCTCTCTCCTTAGCTTTAGTCCCTGGTTTCACTTCTAAAATTACTGTCAGCCAACTCTCAACTATCTGGATTCCAGATGCCAGCAGAAACCAGGTGCTAAAGAAGGAAATAACATTTCCAACTCAGATAGGCAATCTGAATTCCTGAAGTGCAAAGTATTGCACATATGCTGTAATGCAAACCCTGGGAGGTAATGTTTGCCTGTAGTTTGACTTTTCACAAAGATAAAGAGGGAGTAAGCATACATCTGATTTATGATTTGAGCTCGTTCTCCCTCAGCACAGCCAGTCTGCTCATATGTCAGAGCAGCTCATAGCTGGGTAGTAGCTTAAACTGCAGTGAGAAAGGCTAGAGCTAATAGGACTCTGTCTGGACATTTGGGGCAAGCTACAGTCACATACACTGACTCCAAATGCATTTCCAGTGTGAGAGACGGGTGACTTACCAAGCTTTGCATATGAAACAAGGTGAGAAACTGTGGGATAGTTTGATACAATAGCCTTTTTATAAGTATAAAAAAAGCCTAGAGGGAAAGGAGCATGGGTTCAAGCTGTGGNTCCTTTTCTGCAGGGCTGCTCTCTATTGCCTCTTCCCCAGGCTTGTATTGATAGTGGGGATTGTTCCAGCCCAGGTGCAGGACCCTGCACTTGTTCTTCTTAAACCTCATGAGGTTCACCTGGGTCCACCTCTCCAGCTTGTCCAGGTCCCTCTGCATGACATCCCATCCCTCTGGTGTATCTACAGCACCACTTGGTTTAGCACCAAGTTTTCCAGCTGGGGGACATAAACAAGGCTCTGGGAAGCTCTTAGACATCCTGCTGGAAGGGGTCAAGCATGAAGCAGATGCCTCACCATTTCTCCAAGGACCTTGCCCATAACTGAGCAGGGCTCCACCTCCAAGGAGATACGGGAGAGCTGAGCTACATGGAGTCTGTAAACAGGCCTGTGATGGAGATGCCTTGCCAAGGGGATGGAGGGATGGTCATGGACTGGGATGACACATGCAGCAGGGTACCCTGTTCCAGTGGGATGTTCACTGTTTGCTCACTATCTGGTGTCCACCACTGGATATTGGTCTGTAGCCCACACTATCAGCCCGTGTTTGTGCTTGCATTGAGTGGATTTCATCACTGTTCATGCATAAGGGATCATCTGCCTCCACAGGACTTGAGTGTGAAAGACATTACTTGCTTTCAGAGATGGCTAGGCTTTGCCCAGCAGGGAGCCCCAGTCTTACCTGTAGTAAGAGGGGATTTTATGTGGGAAGAAAGGGATCTTGTTGACTTAAATATTGACAAAGTTCTTGACATCCTATGTAGTAAACAGGGAGTGAAGGGCTCAAAGAGTTAGGAGGACAACAGCAGGAACAGGGTAAAATATAGACAGAAGACTCTAGCAAAAAGAAAGTGATATCTAAAGAGTCAAACTCTTAGAAACTTATGTGCCTAATGTGCTAAAAGAACACCTATGCTGTGGATGCACAACACAGCAGTGAGTGCACAGGCATGTAGCTTTTTATGTGGATGCAGAGAGCCCTTGAAATGTAGCAATGCCAGCATCCAGCAGAGCTGTGAGCCCTGCTAATGGTGCCGAAACACCCTGAGTCTGCTCACACCACCTGCAGTTCACTGTTCTGGTCCTCCTCTGTTTATCTGTTGCCTCACTACAGGAAGCTAAAGCTCTTGGCAAAAGATAGCCCCTGATGACTCCTCTTCCCATGTCAGTTGTCATTTTCTTGGCATTTGGCTTGGCTTCTGTGTGTACAGGCCTCTGCGTGCACTCCCTCCTCACAGATATGTGCAGGGTGCGGTTACAAAGCATCCATAGGGTTCCTTCTTAGGCAGGGACATACTTCGACTAGTTTGTGTTTGCACAGGACTTGTAGAACAAAATAAAGGCCAACCCTCCATATGTTAAGAAACACCCTGAAACCAGCAGAGAAACAAGCATCACTGGGAATCGAGTTTTAATAGGAATCAAGAAGAAAATAGCTTGTGTAAGGTATGAACTAGCTGTATGAGCAGCCCGGGTGGACCTATGCCATTGAAGGACTTTAAACCAGTCCATGCTGGTAAAAAAGCATTCACTAAGATGCACATGTAAATTATTCACAACGAGGTGGAAACATCAGAAGTAACAATATCAGCATCTGCCTGAGGACAGTTGCTACCTTCTTATAACCATTTTTTTTTTTTTTTGCATCTG
>VWZY01008683.1:135874-155536 GCA_013399075.1 Chloroceryle aenea | reverse complement strand
TGAAGGGCTCAAAGAGTTAGGAGGACAACAGCAGGAACAGGGTAAAATATAGACAGAAGACTCTAGCAAAAAGAAAGTGATATCTAAAGAGTCAAACTCTTAGAAACTTATGTGCCTAATGTGCTAAAAGAACACCTATGCTGTGGATGCACAACACAGCAGTGAGTGCACAGGCATGTAGCTTTTTATGTGGATGCAGAGAGCCCTTGAAATGTAGCAATGCCAGCATCCAGCAGAGCTGTGAGCCCTGCTAATGGTGCCGAAACACCCTGAGTCTGCTCACACCACCTGCAGTTCACTGTTCTGGTCCTCCTCTGTTTATCTGTTGCCTCACTACAGGAAGCTAAAGCTCTTGGCAAAAGATAGCCCCTGATGACTCCTCTTCCCATGTCAGTTGTCATTTTCTTGGCATTTGGCTTGGCTTCTGTGTGTACAGGCCTCTGCGTGCACTCCCTCCTCACAGATATGTGCAGGGTGCGGTTACAAAGCATCCATAGGGTTCCTTCTTAGGCAGGGACATACTTCGACTAGTTTGTGTTTGCACAGGACTTGTAGAACAAAATAAAGGCCAACCCTCCATATGTTAAGAAACACCCTGAAACCAGCAGAGAAACAAGCATCACTGGGAATCGAGTTTTAATAGGAATCAAGAAGAAAATAGCTTGTGTAAGGTATGAACTAGCTGTATGAGCAGCCCGGGTGGACCTATGCCATTGAAGGACTTTAAACCAGTCCATGCTGGTAAAAAAGCATTCACTAAGATGCACATGTAAATTATTCACAACGAGGTGGAAACATCAGAAGTAACAATATCAGCATCTGCCTGAGGACAGTTGCTACCTTCTTATAACCTTTTTTTTTTTTTTTGCATCTGGTTCCATTTATGACTCATACTTCCCAAACAAGCCATATGCTGCTGCATAAGGCCTTTAACTTTGCTTGATTCGTATTGAGCTGTATTTCTGGCTGTCAGCCAAGTAAATGTAAAAAACCCACTTTTTTCCATCAAAAAATAAAAATGAAATCCCATTTTCAGTGAGATTTAATTAGCAGCCAGTAAGTCATTTTGGTGTTGAAAGCATGCACACTCATGTTTTGTTATAGCCTGATTTGCACCTTCAAACTCCATTGTAGCATTTGTTATACTACAGAAAGGTTTCCTCTCCCCTCTGCCTCCATTTCACTACAGATCCTGTAGCATTAGAATGATGGCAAATTTTTGGAAAATGTTACACCCTCTAAGCTCTTCTCTTTGGGTGTCACATTTTGCATCACCTATTTAGAACACTGTGACATTGATGATTTTAACACCCCGAACACCAAGCTGACAACAGTAATTTCTGCTGAAACAGGCAGTCTATCAAGAAACTTGTGTATAAAATGAGGAGCTGGCACTCTATTAAAACCCACAGAATAGAGATGACTAAATCATCGTCACTGCTGATGTTTCTGAAACTAACAGGCCAAAGTTGGGGGGGGAGGCAAAACAGTCAGAGACTTTCTTCTTCACTGTCCTTTTTAATTTAATGAAATTCTCAGGTATGTGCGTTGTGACAACAGTTTTTTTGCTACTGTCTCATATTGCCCCAGGGACAGGTAACATTTGACACCACTGGCATTATTTTGAATGTTTTTAAGAAAAACAGCAAACTGAACCATCAGATGGTTTAGCTTGTCCCCTTTCCTGGAAAATCAGACTGCAAGAGCCAGGAAACTTTGCAATCTCCAGGATACAGAATTTCCAAGTATTTTTCAGGAGCTCACGGGACACTTACAGGCCAGAGCAGCCTTGAGCAGTGCAACCCTCAGGAATGGTCACCCTGGAGCCCTCCACCAGCCCCCTGCCCTTTCCTGCTAGACTGAGCCTCCCAGCCAGCACTGCCCCATGTGCAGTAGCAGCTGGGGAGAAAGCCCAGCCAAAGCTTAGGCTGCTTAAAGCAGCATTAACTCTCACTTGGATTTCTGCATGGAAATCCAGCGGGTTAGCACAGGGCAATGCTCTAGACAGTGGCTGATCCTTTGGTTTCCCAGCCTGGCATGGTTCCAGCTCTACAGAGAGCCAGCAAAAACGTTTCACGGGATCCCACAGAGCAGGGGCAACACCACAGGGGTGTTATCCCACTCAGCTTCTTCCCACTGCCTGTGCTAATGGATGGAGCAGGCAGCAGGGCTCAGCTTGTAATATCACTCAACCCCCTTCACCCCCCACCCTAAGAGATCAGCTGGATCTGAACCCCTTATGCTCGCAGTAGGGCCAGAGGAAATACAGATGGAAAAAACTATTAGACTATTTGGCTGATCTTCTGACAGAGAAAGGCTGCTCCCTGCAGTACACCATGCCTTGGCTTTTTTTCTTTTTTAAATATGTTTAACTCCACCCCCTCTCTACTGAGTGTGCAAAGAAAACTTCTCAAAGGTTTGAGTTCAGCATGTCTCTCTGTGTCAGTCCCATGAGTTAAAATGTCATCAGGAAACATGAATCAAAGAGGAAAAACTTTGTCACAAAATTGGTCAAAGTCTCTGCTTTCATTTTTTTCTGGCAGTAAAAAGAACAGGCTATTTCAGCCATTAATGTTTACTCATTGTTTCATTCATTTGTTTTTATTTCCTTCTTTCTTTCTGGCTAAATATGGATGTTGTGAGGGGAAGAAAGATTGTGAGAAATAACAAATGGAAGTGAAGTGCCAGACATTATTTAGTCATTAAGAAGTTTTTAAGGGCCAGATTTTCACATGTGTGCAGAAGTCAGCAGTTTCTGCCGGGAACAAGTGCTCAGCACTTTTGAAAACTCTGACCACTTCATCTAAGTGCCTCAGTCAAAGACTTCATCTCTTCAGAAAAACTGTTGTTTTTTTTTTTAAATAATCACTCTTTTGAAGTAACCCTTTGGATGTTATGAGTGTATACCTATTCAGGAAGAATAGGTGTTCCCCCCCCAAGCATTCATTTGCCTGGCAGACTACACAATGCCACTGTTTAGCAAGCCAATGCTAATGCACCTGGAGGAGTCAGGGCATTTACACCATCATCAAAGCATCAGGGAGAAGCTCTTTCCATGGCCTGGAACTGCCCCCCATGGCCCCCCTGCCCTGACAGAGTGCATGTGAATCAGGCAAAGACCTTTCCTTCTCTAGAAGCAGATGGGAATGAAAGAAGTTGAAACGGTGAAATGCCAAGTACTCTGACATCCCTGCAACTTTAGCAGCTAGATTTCTCATCACCTTGTGGAAACAAGCCTTCAGAGACTGCATCTCCTGCTGGTAAAATGAATGTGGAAATTCCATTAGTTTCTGTGGCACGGTGTCAGCCTCTTCTTATATTCTGTTAAGGGAGAGGGAAAGGAAATGCTGTTCTGCAGTACGGAGACGAATCTGCCTCCATTGGCTTTCTCGACTTTGCTGGGCGTTCATGGGGCTGTGCACCACCATGCATATTCATCCTGGCTGCTTTGCTTAGCAATACTCCTGTCATTTAAGAGATGTCACTCATCAGGAAAAAATGTGAAAAGGCTGTTTATGTGGTAATACTGTTTTTGTTTTTGGTTAAGCCTGCTGCTGATCGAGTTCCCCTTGTCATGTCAGCTTTAGCATGAATATTCATACAATGCAGAAAAGAAGGGAAACTCACTAGAGCACAAATTCTTACTGATTTTCAAAAAACTGTTGTTTTCTTCTACCACTTCTCCCACCAGCCCACAGTCCAGCCTGCAAGTAGCCAACATCTCATAGGTTATTTGTATGCATAAACAGACCTCAGAGGTGTTAGTATCCCAGTGTCTCTTAGCTGCTCTACAGCAGAGGTGCACTAGCACCACTGGAGCTAGCTTGATGTGCTTTGGGAGATGAGTTTACAGCATACAAAAATGCAGAGCACAAAAGGGGACCATCCGTCCTTCTTAAAGCTGTCACCAAGGCGCCATGTGCAGCCAGTTGCCAGCACAGAGAGCCATCAGTCCCTGAATGTCTGTTCATCCTTTTTGGGGATTCCAGTGGTTCATGGTCCTTGCAGGGGTCTGCTCCCAAGGGTGAGTTTAATCCAGTTCTACTTCTATAGTGGTCCAGCTCAAGATTATCTTGTATTAAAAGACAGAGACATTTCTCTTCTTAAATTTAATCTCTTGCCTTATAAAGCCCTACATATATGAACTATATGCTCAGGACACCTCTATACTCACAAATTAAAGAAACCTTTAAAAGGACTTTTCCTCACCAAGCACAATAATTTTGAAAAGACATATGTACACATAAGAAATAGGCTTATTATAGCTCATGCAGGCAACACATAGGGGCAAAAGTCAGATGTTTTACAGGGAAAGCTGTTTCCCACATTCCCAGTGCTATTGGTGGTGCTGAATACAGTTAAAAGCAGGCATATTAAAAGTGACACAAGCACACGTGACAGATGTAGCAAATGAAAAGCCCCCAACAATAACTGCAGAACAAGTCAAACTATCCATCATTTTCATCTTAAATTGAGCCCATAATAAGCATATGTTCAGGTTCTGTGTTTAGTGTACATAGTCTGTGTATGAGATAAGGTCACAAGGATATTGTCACAGTAATAAATTCAATTAGTACACAGACTGCTGATTTTTTTAATTCAGGTAATTTAACTAGCCACAAAATAGTGGCTAGACTAAACCATATGATGTGTTGTGCAGGCTCTGCATTGAATATCCTGGATTTACTTTAAGGACATTATTTAAAGAATATTGATTGGGATTTTCAGGAGTGACTAAATGACTTAAAAGGATAATGCCCATTGACTTGTTCCACTGTGCAATGGAATAAATCAATAAGACTTGTTCTCCCTGAGCTATTTAGGCCAAAACCTAATAAAGGATTCCGGGATTATAGCACCTAACTTTTGGGGCTTCATCCTCATTCTGAAGGCTGGAACTGTAAGTCTGTCACATGCGCCCCTCCATTGGGCATGGTAGAGTCAGCCACCTCAGAAAAGAGCTGCATGCCAAGTAGGAAGCATGTTTGAAACTGTGCTCTTCAAGATGCCTGGAAGGTTGCAGGCAGGTTGCTGCTAGAGCTTAGTCCTTGTCCTTCAAAGTCTCTGTCACACCACTCAGTGGCCTTCCATATGATTCTAAACCTATTGAGTGGGTGCATCCAAAGAGCTTTTCTTCTTGGGGACAATAGGCTACAATCTTGATCCAGTGACTCTTGAACTTTTTGCTTCACAGTAACAGAACTTCAGCAGGAAAGAAAAGACACCTCTCATGAAGTACTTAGGTCACTCTCCTAGGAGACTGGAGATGTTGATCTAGCCAGTTTCAACACAGATTTGGGGTTTTTTTTCAATACCCAAGAAGGGGAACTAACTCATTAGGCTAATCTGTAAGAGGTGGTGACCGTACTTGTCATAATTATAATTCACAATATTCATCAATCGGGTATTTTTAAAGACGGTTAGAGGATCTAGAAATACATAGCTTCTGGAGTCCAGGTCACTTTGGGATGGAAAGAGGCATGAAGAACTTCTAAGGTAAGAAGTTCAAATCACACTCAAAAGCAGTAAACAGCCTCAAACAAGTAGTCACCTTGTAAGTCTAGGTGCTGCTGGGGTTAAACGTGAGCTGACTGCTACGTTCTTGGATTGAAATTTTTGTACTTAAGTAGCTTGACTGCATTTGGGTCCTTTATAGCTAATGATGTCCTTTATTGGTGCTAATTCTTATCCACTGCTGGCAGCATGTCCTGCCAGCGGGAAAGTCCACATGAAGGTATTTAATATGCAACAGAGTTACTACCCCAAGTCAGAATCTAAAGCTTCATAAGAGGATTGTGCCGGCAGTTATATGAGACCAATGTGCTCTCTGTTTTGCTGACACAAATAAATCCTGAAGTGAATCTGGTGACAGTATCTGCGAGAAGGGAATAAAAAGAGCTTGTGAGAGCATCTGTATTTCCCTCGTGCTTTACGAAAAAGAGACATAATGGATCTTCATCGAAAATTACAACCTCTTTGAACAGTGTAATAGGTAATTATATTACCGTCTCAGAAATTCTACAGCACATTGCATAGAAAAATCCTCATTCAGTTCTGCAATTTTCTAGTGTACCCTGCTAAATCTCATCTTTTCATCCCTTTTAAACACAGACCTTTTACACCAGAGACCTCAGAGTTACTTTCTTGTTCCCATCAGACCTGCGTGCATCCACTGCACCTAGTATTTTGAAGGAACCCCCACCCCATCTCCCTCAGAGGGGCTGTCAGCACACACAGGTACCACCAGTCATGCCTGGAGACCAACAGCCCCAGGCAGGAACCGTTCAGCTGCGTTCCCACATCATTGAGCCCAAGCACATAGCTCTCAAGGCACAGTGTGTCAGCTCAGCACAGCAGGGTACAAATGCAGCCCCATGCTGACATTACCACTGACGGCTTGGAGTGGGGTGCAAAGGGTGACAGCAGGCAGAGTGCTCATGAAATTAGCTGTACCCCCTATATTGGTTCCAAAAATTGCTTACGCCTGGGAAAATTTTGTTAGATGTGTTTGCCTTCCTTCTCCACACCACTTCCAAAAATGTAAGTGGGGGCATCATCGATGCCTAGGCCTTGTATGAGGATATGTTTTTTTCCCAAACACGTTTAAACACTAACTCCTTAAAAAAATAAAATTAAGGTCATAAATACATGAAACATCTTTAGGGTTGTTCCATTGTAACCCAAAAATATCACATGTAATTTCAGTGATACTTGCTCAATGACTAAAAAAAAAAAAAATTTAAAAAAATATATATATAAATGCCCCAAGGCTGAGAAGGCGGCTGGTAAATTGCAGCTGCAAATTAATTAATCAAACCAGCCAGAGGTAACTCCCATATTAAGGGGCTTGCTTATAAAGGCAATGTTAATAGGACATTTACCACCGGGGTTGCCCGATTCCCATTTAATAAAATATCTGTGATTACCTGATTAGCTGATCATTGTGCAGAGCATTTTGTTCTCAATACAGCCATGCAGCCAAGGAGAAGAGAGAGGCTTTTATGAGATAAGGCTTGTTTATTTAAAAAGTATAACTGACTTCTCCTTTTTTTATGAAAGCATGATCCAACAAGCTGCTTGCCTCCAACTACATATCCTGCTTCTCCCCTCTCCAGTCTGAGATGAGCCAGTTTTCTGGCACAGGCTTATCTTGGCAATGCTACCATAATGATGTGGAATAAAAGCAGGAACACTGCAATGGCTATGTGAAACCTTTAATGGTTAGAAGCGGTCATTGTCCGCTATGGTGCTACGCTCATCATATGCCATGGTACTAGAATTGCGACAATGTACCACCACCTGTGGTTCTGCCCCCACATGGTATTATTGGAGAAATAAACTGGTCTAGTTTGATAATATCAGAGGAGGCCAAAAGATGATCCACTTTTTTTGCTGCTGCTCACATTCTTAAGGGTGGTCCTTGCCCAGGAAACTGTGTTAGGAATAAAAGAATCTGATGATACAGCGGAACACCAATAAACTTGGAAAATTCAAAGAACACATGAAAACTAGACACCTCATGCATGTAACTGTATATTTATTTCTTTTTAAAGAACACTCCTTAAATGTATTGTAAGTCAATATACAAACTTGGTTTCACAGATTTATAATCCACTAAATAGCACAAAATATAATCCAGGTTGTGGGTTTCTTTCATCTGTGTGTGTGCATATGTGTTTGAGTGCGCGTGTGCACGCACGCATTCTGCTGGTGGTAGTGGTAACCCACCACACATGTTCAAACACAAGCCCAGGCTCCTCCTGACTTCCTTCTGGAGCAAACCTCACCCAGATGGAGACCCTGCTCTGGAAGACTGTGACTTTCTTGGCCATGAATCCCACTCCTTGAAGAGGCCCAGGCGGTGGTGCTCCTTGCCTTGCCAGCAGAGCCATGCTCCTCCATCCATGGGATGGGAGCCTCCCTTGAAGCTGACCAGGGTACCGCAGCAAGGAGTGACCAGCTGTGGTGTTCAAGTGCAAGGAAACACCTTTTTTTCCACTCCAAACCCCTCTCTGACACCCCGGGGCATCTCTGCGTGACACCTACACCCCATGGTCAGCCCTTGCAAGCCGGGGGATTGCTGGGGCTCGGCGGGTGCTGCTTGTCCAGCCAGCGGGCCAGCTCCTCGCCCAGCCCCGTGCGGCCGTAGGGGCCTCGCCATTCCGCTGCTGGAGGCAGGGGAGCTGGTCCATCCACGGCCGGACTCGGCCTCCCAGCAGCCAGCAGCGCCCTGCCTCTGCCCCCAGCAGCACCATAAACCTTGCCTGTCCCAGTGAGTTACACAGATGGCACCAGTGATGCACTTGCACGTATTTACATGGGGTGGAATGTATTCCCATAGCTTTTAAAAGGAGTATATAGATCAACATGTTCACATAAGACCAAATACTTTTAATATATTTATAACTGTTTTATAAAGCTTTGAAAAAACTCACAATAGCACAGTTTTACTTTAATGCTTTACGGTACTATCAGTTTAAAATCACAATCAGCACTTAAGTTATAGTCAATCCGGCAAACAAGAGACCAAAAAAAATTACAAGAGTTAAGAACTGACTGATACATCCTTTATCTTTTTTTTTTTTTAACTAATGTGTAAGTGCAGAATAAGATAAGATACTCTAGTTTAAATATCTTGTTTTACAATATACATTTTGTTCTAATTACGCAACAGTAAATCCCATGCTTCACATAGAAAAGCAATCCACAACATTAAGAAAAAATTTACAATTTATGAAACAAAGTAAATAAATATTAGTATTACAGAATCAGAGCTGTACATAAAAGCTGTTCAGTTTTAATCATATAAAAATATGTTTTAGTGCAACCTCACATATATTGATGCCGTTTTGCTTTACATCATTTAGATCCAAGTGTCCAAAAAAGGAAAGAAATTACATTTATTACAAAGCAGATACACAAATTCTAAAATATGTACAAATTACTGCTAAAAAAATGCTTATAAGAATATAAGCAAAGTAAAGAAAAGGCACAAACATCTGTACAATTTAAAAGTACCAGACCCAATAAGAATTTCAAATTTAGTTTTGGTCAGGCTCATGATGACTTGTTATTTTATCTAATTCTTTTGATATAACAAAAGTATATATAATAGCAAACTACTGTAACTTAGAACAGGCATGCTGTAAAGTTGAATACTTCTTTTATCTCTAGAAAAAAAAAAAAAAAAAGTGGGGTAAATGTATGGGTAAAAGTCTCCATGCATCTCAGATCAATGTGGCTTGCTCTTCTCAGATGACGGGTCTTTTCTTTCCTGTGTGCTTGATGAGGGGTCGCTCCTGCTGTGAAAGCCCAACTGCCGGACGTCCACAAAGCTCTTGCTGTAAAAGGTGGGATGGGCTAACGCAGTCTGTGATGTACCAAAACTGTCCTGTTCACCACCGTGCAAGTCAGGATGGGTGGCTGAGGCACAGGTCTGGCCCGGCTCAGATCCACTAAAGTGTTTAATGCTAAAATGTGCACTTTCTAAGGGTTTCTGGTGAGGCTCAGAAGGCCTCTGCAGCTGCTCCGCCCCATGCAGAACGGCTTCTTCTGTGGCGATTCGCAGAGAGGCTATGGCTTTTGTACAAGTCTGTATGTTTTCCTCCTGCTCCCTCTCAGTAGCTACGACACCATCCTCCGACGTGCTCTGTGTCAGCAACAGCAACGGAGAGGGGGGCGCGCTGGAGGGAGCAGTGGCGTGCAAGCTGTGCGGAGAGGTACGTTTCTCATGGTGCTTAGAAATACTATAGGATTCCTTTGCAAGGATTTCTGCAGTTCCTCTTTGCTTTTCCTCAGAGCCCTCCCTCTGCAGGGCCAGAGTGGACGGAGAATGTAAACCTGAAAGGGCCACCGGTACTGAATGGACCATCTGGATACCCCCAATAGGCATCATAGGGATGGGTGCTCGGATCTGTTGCTGGGAGTGTAGTGGAAGGTGACTGAAGACGTAGTCGCTCGGACCTTCAGGGAACGGGCTAGACCCGCGGTGCTCCATACCTCCTTTTTCTCCATATACATTGAAGTAAGGCCCCTGAGACAATCCCCTTCTCTGTAACCAGAAAAAAAAATAATACAAAAGAAATGTCAGTGCTGCTACTAGCAAAATTCTTGTCTGGCAGCCAAACCACCTATCTGCTTTCCTGTCTAACACAACCTCTCATTCATGCATCACCTTTTATCCAGATGGATCCCAAAGCATTTGGAAAACTCCACTAATTGCTTATCCAAACAACGGAGGAGGTTTTGCTTAGCTCAGCCCTAGAGGGCTCATGCCTCTGAGGTGAAAGGCAGCAGCTATTTAAGAGTGTTCAGCAACACAATGCAGCAATTTAGGTCAGGAAGTGAAGAGTATTATATTCAACTGAAACTGCAGAGAGAATTCAGGGTAGATAACGTTTCATTCCCCAGGAGGAGAATCTAACTCACCCTCTGTTTTGGCAAACTGTGCTAGTATTGGCAGTCCACACTGGGTATCAAGATTTTTTTGGAAAGAAATACGCATCTGTTCTGCCCAGGAGCCTCCAGCATGAGAAAGACATGAACCTGCTCGAGCAGGTCCAGGGGAGGGACGTGAAGATAACTAGGGAGCCAGAGTACCTCCCCTGTGAGGACAGGCTGAGAGATTTGGGGTTATTTAGCCTGCAGCAGAGAAGGCTCTGGAGAGATCTTATTGCAGCCTTCCAGTACCTAAAGGAGGCCTATAAAGGAGATGGGGAGGGACTCTTTATTAGGGAGTAAAGTGACAGGATGAGGAGTAACGGTTTAAACTGAAAGGGAGTAGATTTAGATATTAGGAATAAATTCTTCGCTGTGAGGGTAGTGAGATACTAGAACAGGTTGCCAGAGAAATTGTGGATGTCCCCTCCCTGGAAGCATTCAAAACCAGGCTGGAGGGGGCTTTGAGCAACCTGGTTTAGTGGAGGGGGTTGGAACTAGATGATCTTTAAGGTCCCTTCCAACCAAAACCATTCTGCAATTCTATGAGCACTCTGCCACTGCTTGGCAGTATGGGAAAAATCAGACTGCATGTACTTCTGCCTGAAAGATCCTGCTCTGGAGTCCCAGAGAAGGCACTTGCTCCCCATGAGCTTCACCCAATCCTTGATGAAAGGGGATGGGTATTTCCATGGAAGTTCAAGTGCCTCTGTGCAATGAAGACCCAAATTTTTATTGTCATTAAGACAATGGAGTACCACACTGGCCTATCTGTAGTGTAAACAACTAAGCACAGACATTAGCTGTGAGTGAAAGTGATGATTCTATTGCTGGGAGACTCACCCACTCATAATGGGATGGAGAAGAATGAGGGATTTTGTAAGGCCTAATAAAAACCAATCTCACAATACTGACATTTTCAGTGCCTTCCCATTAGTTCCTGCCTTGGAAGAATGAATAGATCCATCTTCACTCAGTATTAAATATGCCCTGGGCTTTTGCATTTTTCTTTTTTTTTCATTCTTTTAAAATTTGTTTTCCGTCTGATGATTAAATAGCGTTTATGGCTGACCAGTGGAATAATGATGACAGAAGTGAAGGATGACATTTTTATAATTGTCTGTGGGATTTCACCATACAACTCTCAGGGACTCCCATAGGAAATTAAATGAATGAAAATGCTCATCTCTGCTCTGCAAATTGACCAAACACCTATCAAGTGCCCCAGAGCTGTACTGCTACCACAGTCTCAGCGTGGCAGCCCAGGGACTGCGCTGTGAAATGCCAATGCATTAAAGTGGCACCACTTCACTTCTGGGAAATCCTAGCTCTCAAGGCATTAAGCAACCTCTTGATCTCGTCCCGGGGAACTGGCTTAGGGGACAATTAAAGATTCAGTTTCTGTGCTACCCAGGGGCTCAATATCACTGTGCTCAGATGCTTTGTCCTGTTTGATATAAATCAACATAGAGACAGGAAGGGTGACCCATTATCATCAGACTCGAACTTAAGAAATGTTACTATTCAGAGACTAATTTATGTTGGGAACTTTCCTGTTCAGAAAGTGAGACACTTGAGTCTCATAAAAGAGATACTGTCATGAGAAAGTGTAGTGACAGCACATAATACTGCCAAATGGGGAAAAATTTACAGAATAAACTGTAGTTGCCAAGTCACACGAAATAGTTCACCTACCCTGTCACCCTGTCAGCCCTTCCTATCGCTAACTTCACCTCTGCACAGCTGCTTGCACCCTTTTTATTTTCCCATCTTTGCTCTGTCAATCTGTTTCTCAGTCATACTGTCCTCTTGGCTGTTCTAAATCATGACATTTATCACTATTGCATCTGATGTGAAGTTGGTCTAAGGGAAACAGAGCAAAAGCAACCAAAAAAAAAGGAGTAAAACTCATTAAAGAACAAACCTAGCCACACACAAATCTCTAATGGAGAACGATGCTGGCTTTGTGTTGTACCCTGCCACAGCTTCTAAGAGGAATCGAGTACCAGTCTGTCCTTGCTGGACAGAGATGGTTAACTTGATAGAAACTGCTTTATGCTTCAAGATCAGCAGTATCATCCAGTGTATGCCTCAAATGCCAAATTTTTACATAGAAAGTGACAGTGTGTGCGTGTCCACTGAATGCCTTCCAAGCCTGGCTGAGCATGTATCAGATTATCTTTCTCTAGCTCTGGTAGATAAATTTGGAACCAGCCAATTACAGGAATTAATAACTGTTCATACTTCTTACCCTGCTTTTATTTCCTTTACCAACATCTAGCATTTTCAAACCTATAAGCAGACACACGTATACATATTCACGGGGAATGACTGAATATTAGAGGAGCTGTCTTCTTTTAACAAACTTCCTGAAAATCCAAAGACTTTATTCCATTGACAGTGCACTGAGCACAGTGTGGAAAGTCATGCTATATTTTTGTGGTGCAGTCAGAGTGAGTTGGTGCCAGCACAGTGAGATGAGATCCTCTCTTTGTCAGGTGACATAAGTCCAGTTTGTTTCCTATTCATTCTCATTTGTTGCAGTTTAACTTACTTCCCTCCAACTTCAGGTGACATATAATCTCTCAAGCCACAATATTCTGTAGGAACTTTTCACTAAAGTCTCTGCCCTGGTCATAAACTAGACTGCCACACCACAGCCCTAAGCAAAGCCATACCCAGCTTCCCAGGTCCCCCAGAATTCCTTAGGGATGAGATAGGGCTTACCCTGTATCTGGTTCACCACCCAAAACAGGCTGTGGGGGATTAAGAGGAAGATCACATTTCAAAGCCAAGCACCTTTCACAGACATTCACCCGGCAACCTCAGACCACAGCTTGCAAAAAAAAAATGGCAGGTGGAAAACAATCTGATTACCATATCATAATGTACTTGAAGCTTTTTGAAGTTAAAAACCAGAAAATGTTGAACTCTACCGTGAAATTCAGTAACAGAGCACAGTACCAATGTGCTCTGTAATTGACATGATGAGTAATAAAGTGACTATAAATCTGTGTGGACTTTAGTTTCAGGATCAGGTCAATCTGCAGTCCTGCTGAGAATGCACCATAGCAGCCTGCAGACACCAATGGACCTATTTACAGTTTACCTGGACTTTAGAAGTTTTACACTGTCTCTCTCTACTAGAATGCATTTCACTGAAGATAATAAAGTACTGAGTGTTTGGGAAGATAATTAATATCCATATGGCCAGGACAATCAAAAGACTTCAAGTCCCATCAACTTTCAAGATGCTTAACTCCCTTCAGCTCTTCTGAGTATATTGATACAGGATTCAGACTTCAAAATGAATCAAAGCTGCAACAAAACAGCTACACAAGCAAAATCCACTACCTCCTAGAAGTTAAAACAGTTGCTAGGGACAAGTCTGTACTGCTCACAGCAAGACATACTCACAGTCTTGCTGTGTCTAGCCCTGTGACTAAAAGAAGAGACAAAAGCTCTTGTCTGCAATAGGAGGTAGTGGAGTGCACAAGGAGTGGGGACAAGTAGGAATAGAGTGGAATCGTTGGTGATGGATCCCATGATCACAATGTAAGTGTTGTGGGGTTGGAGGGGAACATTGCATTGGATTAACCCTATATGATGTTTTCTCACTGACTTGAATTCCCACTCACAGTTTAAGTGCATCTGCTACACTATTAGAGCCCATTTTTCAGTTTATTTTCACCTGAAAACAATCCAGGTCACTTACTCCAAGACTGCTCTGCAATGTTAGTCAGACCAAAAGAAGTCTGACAATAGAGACATGCCTGATCCAAACTAGAATGCTAACAGAAATGTACTCAGGGTGAACAAAACCAGCCTTCCCATCTCCTCTTTCTCTCAGACTGGCATAAAATGACTGGGGAGAAGAATCAGAGCTTTCTAGTAGTGGCACTATCCTCCTCAGAAAGGAAAGAAACCTCTGGCATTGACAAAAGAGAAGATCCCAAATGTGTGTGGAGAGCAACCAGGATCTGCCTTTCAATTTAAAGACACCAATTTAACTTGCCAAAGCCAAATGTGCACCAGCATCAACCAGAGCCTTAGGCTACTCTGGAGAAGGTATCCTGTTGCAAGAGTGTATCCTGTTATTAACTGCCAAAGGAAAAAAAAAAAGAGTATATTTTTTCTGTATTTTTGTACAATCTACAAAAATAGTTAGTGTCCCCAAGCTCCCTTCCACTTGCCAAAGAAAAAATGTCCATTGCTTTCTACGTGATGCTTTCAATGCCAGAGCACTTTACAATCTCTTTGCACAAGACCACCAAAGTGCATGAACATTCAATGGGAAGCAACATGAAGGGGAACCAGGCCAACACCGGCCACAGAGGCTAGAGCAAATGCATCAGTTTCAGTGGAGAAGAAAACATGTCTCTTCTGAGAACTGCAGGCACCAGAAGCACAAAATTGCTCTTATTCCTGCAAGGACTGGGAACCCAATGCAGCTCTGAAAGTGGAAGCAGGATTGTAACTGGCGTGTGCATCACTGATGCAGTTGCTAACCGTGTTCTGATTTGCTGGATTTCACTTCTCTGAAAGTGAAAAATAGCCTTTATTCCTTCTTCTTCTCTAACAGCTTTCATTTATAGCAAGCTCAGGTGTTATTTGTCTTCCCACACACCAAATACAATAACTTGCATTTCTCCTAAACTCAACTACTGGTTGGCTAAAGTATATCTTCCAGAAAGGCATCAAGAGGGGAGAAATTCAACTTTCCTTCCTTGCAATCACTTGTTAAGATGGGCAGTCATCCTCACTTGACATTTCTTCATTCAAATTTGCCTGGGCCTCGCTTCCAGTGTGGTCCGTATTCAGGTTCCAGTGACTGTACAGAGCTCTGGGCTTTTCCCTCAAAACACTCAAGATGTCACTGAGTTACTGATGCTTTCTATAAGACAAATGATCTTTTACATTGGGTTTTTCACTGCCACATGCCTGATCCAACCTCAAAAATAAGGAGGCAAGCTGGCATGGTGGACTTTCCAAAAGACGGGGCTAAGAGTGCTAAAAGAGTCCTTACAATGTGCTAAACGCCTTGCTGGAAGGTGTGCATAACACAAAGCAAACATTACAGCAAGAACTGTCAGATGGTCAAGGGTGACTACTACATACCCTTTTGCCAGCATCATCACACATCCAAAATCTCTGTTACAGGATGCCAGTGGAAGTGTCTCATGAGGTACATTAGGGACTGGGGCTCCCTGCACAATGTCAGCTGTAGAGACTCATATAATCCCTTAGATTTGCTACTAAGACATCATGACTGTTAAACAGGTGGCTCTTTATTCTCTTGTGTTTCCTTACTTTGTCAGCAGAACTGCTGACAGGGTTTGTGTCCTCTCAGCAACACAGCGATGTGAGTGCAGCAGAGTTTCAGCACACCCTTCCTCAAGGACTGCTTAGTCAGCCACCTCTCTCGGATGCTCTTGCCAACTACTCACCAGGCCACGAGGCCATGTCTAAGATGTGGAAGAAGTACCTGCGCTGCTCTCTCCTATACATGTGGCTACTTACAGTGAAGCTGTCCCTTTTCCTGAAAAGATACTTTTGGATCTGCCAGGCTGGTGGTTTCTCATCTCTGTTTGGTCCATCCCTGCTCCAGTCACCTTTTCTCAGCTGCATTTCTCACTCCATTCCACCTCACTCCATTCCCAGGCACAGATAACACTTCAGACTGACTCCACAGAGGAATTCAGCCCAGAGCTCTGGAAATGCTGATTTAAGAGCTCAGGGTTCAGTTCTTCTCCTCTGTGGAGAAGCACCACAAAAACTACACAAATTGCTAAGAAGACTGGCAATGGGAAAGCAGGGAGGAGAGCCCTGCTGGGTGGAGGGCAAGAAGACAGAAGCCCTGAGACAGTGTGAACCTGTCACAGCTTGCCCGGGTTGAACTCACACATACAGGCTGATAAGGCAGGCAGAGAGAGGGCAGCAGCAACATCAAACATGGCAAAGGAAGCATACTAACTATATAAATAAAGAAATACCTACATAAATATATAGTGAGGCTGTTCTTAACAATAAAGTCCAAATTTATTTGTGGAGGGAATACTTCATGAATGCTAGGGGTGGTCAGAAATGCCAAGTCGGCAGTTTCTGAGTGCTGATTTACTGAAAAGGACCAGCACAGACAGCAGCTGTGCGAGTTTTGCATATTTCCATTTCCACCTAGAGGCCCACATCCCTGACAAAACAGCCAGTTGTGATGATACTTTCTGTGGAGCAGACAGCTGCCCGCTCCTGTCACGCGATAATATCCTTTAAACTCCAGCCACAGATCCTGATTTCAATGGGAACCGTACNATAAAATATATATATAAATATAATAAAGACAGGGCAGTTAATGTAAGCCAGCCTAATTTCACTGAAGTTAATGGAGCTACTCAGGCTTGTACCAAGTGAAGATTTGACCCTTAGGCTGACTGTTGCATCGAACTGAATCAACATCCTGACTCTGTCCCTGTCTATTCCAAATTTATTGCATTTGTTCCAAAACTTCCCACCAAGGCTCAAAGCTTCTACCTTCTTCTGCTACAAAGCTGCAAAGTTCTTTGAAGTGCTATGCACAAATTAGGCAAAAACACTGTTTTTGACAGCAGGAGTGAAAATACTCTTTAACACTTACCGAATGCCCTACTGGAATAGATTCTGACTGTAAATATTGACCCATGGACAATGCTGGATTATGGTATAAGCCCCTCCGGGGAGATGCTGCTCTAACAGAAGCCATGTATCTCCTCTCTCGCCTAGGAGACAAATCTCTTCGAACGGATACATCTTTCCCTGGTGACATTGGTCTTCTTGGTGATAGATGACGTCTTGGTGACACGTCCCGTCTTGGTGATAATTCCCTCCTCAGCACAGCCTCCTTCCGTGGGGAAAGGTGCCTCATGGGTGAAATATCTCTTCGGGGTGAGAGATGTCTTCTGGGTGACAAATCCCCTTTTGGCATTAAATACCTCTTTGGTGAGTTGTCTCTATAGGGTGAAGAATCGCAGCCGGGTGACGACTGTTGACTGGAAGGTGAGAAGTCCCTCGGAGACGAACTGGGGTCTAACGAAAGCACATAATCCTCATCCATGCAGCTAGGTATGTCCAACCTGTCTTTGTCAGGCTCAGAATCGGTACTCTTACTCTGGAAAAATCTCTGATATTCTGTCATCTGTGAGTCTTCACAAGAGTCGCTTGGTGTTATAAGCTGAGTAACCTGAATGCTAGGCAAGGTGACCAAGTAACTGATGAGGGAGGAGTGTCCCATGGAAAGGGAGCCCTCAGGGGAAGCCCCCTGCGACGCCCCAGCTGAGTTCACCGACAGGGAGGAGAACCGAGGGGGCTGCGGGCTGGTGCTTCTTGATCTGGTTTTTGGTGTCGAGTCTCCCTGAGTATCATCAAAATCATCCTCATCCTCATCGTCATCATCATTGTCATCGCCATCCTCACCATCTGACTCCTCTGCATCAGAAAACTGGTGTTCTGCTGACAGGCCTGCCAGGTTGCTACTCTTCTCTGCCTCCTGCTGCATGTCCTCCATGTTTTCTGAAAGAGCCATGGCAAGTCAAAATGGTGAGCACACACCTCACCTCTTAAGCCTTCCACCACATTCGTTCCCCACCCAGCACACTCCCTGCCATCACTGGATGCTCTGTGCCTGGGATGGCTGCATAAAGCCAATCGTAGTCTCAAACCACAGTTTTTCATAATAACATCTTAACACTCTATACGTGAAAGAAAGTATAAAGAGCAAATTTAACCTCCCCCACCTTGCAAGTTCACTAAACATTGCCATCTCTCACATCTAAATTGAGATTGGGAACTTCGTATGAGACAAATGACAACAGGTCATACTTTCATTTCTAGCTCCTCCTCACGTATCTTAAAATAATGTAACTCAGATAAAAGAATCGGATTTACTTTTTATAATTCCTGTTTATTAAAAAGATGACACTTAATTAAAAAATGCCCTAAATACTCTTAATATATTTTCCCATGCCAACCACTGTGCTGAAGTGCAATGAGTTGTTTGCATACTCCAGAGGCCATTCCAGCTAAATTAAATCATTCTGACATACCTGCTTCTTCAGTTTCAGCATCATCTACGGATGTCATTGATACTCCAAGCTCCAGGCATTTTTTCATGTGTGCTTTAGACTTCATATGTTTTGTCAGATTTCCTATGGATCAGAGATTATTCTAATTAATGGACAACAGCAAAGAACACTCCCCAAGTCAGGTTTTGGTGTATCTTAACTCTGTTATGCTGCAGATGGGTTTTTTTACTTTAGACGACACAACAACGGTCAGGGCTGACTCATCTGGTCTATTGCCCTCAGAGCCTGTTTTAGGTCTTAAATAAATAAATAAATAAATAAATTTCAAATACACTTAAACTCTGAGCCTGAGAGTTCTATAGGCACCTCTCCAATTTTCCACGTATTTAAGAACCCCAGCAATCTAAAAAACTCACTTTTGGATGTTTTCTATTCCTGGGCTCAGTGTTAATGATATGTACAGACTGCCTGGACATAGAAGCAAGTTCAATTCAAACCAGTCATTCAGGGCTCACTCCTAATTTGTCAGTGGACATTTCAAGCTAAGGGCTCTCCCATTTACCTCACATGTAGGTTCCAAATGTTCAGAGTATTTGAAGCATTTTGAAGCAAAAGTGCTCCACGACAAAGGCATTTACAGGAGACTTCTCTGTGCAAATTCATCATCTTGCTGCTGTGTCTGAACTGAGTGGAGCTGTACTTACAGCATTCTCCTGGGATGTGGGAAATCCAGGTTCAGCTCCCCGCTTTGGAGTAAGGATCTGAACCAGCCACAGCAGGGATTTGAAATCAGATCTCCCATTGCCCTGAGGGAGACTACTGACTTTCTGGAGTGCCTGTCTTGGNAGTTGTGATGATACTTTCTGTGGAGCAGACAGCTGCCCGCTCCTGTCACGCGATAATATCCTTTAAACTCCAGCCACAGATCCTGATTTCAATGGGAACCGTACTTTTCTGAGAGGTTCCATTTATTTTAGCGTTTTTATTCCATTAAACAATACTTTGGTGATGGGCACTGCACTGCAGCATCAAAACCTTAAGCTCTGATCTGGGCTTGATCCTATTGGACAGTTTGAGAGGTAAAAGGTTTTACAGTGTAGAAAGAAGCCTCACATGCAGTGCAAGCTTCCTGGGCCATTAAAAAATAATATAATATAAAATATATATATAA
>VWZY01008683.1:116183-135183 GCA_013399075.1 Chloroceryle aenea | reverse complement strand
GTAGTCTCAAACCACAGTTTTTCATAATAACATCTTAACACTCTATACGTGAAAGAAAGTATAAAGAGCAAATTTAACCTCCCCCACCTTGCAAGTTCACTAAACATTGCCATCTCTCACATCTAAATTGAGATTGGGAACTTCGTATGAGACAGATGACAACAGGTCATACTTTCATTTCTAGCTCCTCCTCACGTATCTTAAAATAATGTAACTCAGATAAAAGAATCGGATTTACTTTTTATAATTCCTGTTTATTAAAAAGATGACACTTAATTAAAAAATGCCCTAAATACTCTTAATATATTTTCCCATGCCAACCACTGTGCTGAAGTGCAATGAGTTGTTTGCATACTCCAGAGGCCATTCCAGCTAAATTAAATCATTCTGACATACCTGCTTCTTCAGTTTCAGCATCATCTACGGATGTCATTGATACTCCAAGCTCCAGGCATTTTTTCATGTGTGCTTTAGACTTCATATGTTTTGTCAGCTTTACTATGGATCAGAGATTATTCTAATTAATGGACAACAGCAAAGAACACTCCCCAAGTCAGGTTTTGGTGTATCTTAACTCTGTTATGCTGCAGATGGGTTTTTTTACTTTAGACGACACAACAACGGTCAGGGCTGACTCATCTGGTCTATTGCCCTCAGAGCCTGTTTTAGGTCTTAAATAAATAAATAAATAAATAAATTTCAAATACACTTAAACTCTGAGCCTGAGAGTTCTATAGGCACCTCTCCAATTTTCCACGTATTTAAGAACCCCAGCAATCTAAAAAACTCACTTTTGGATGTTTTCTATTCCTGGGCTCAGTGTTAATGATATGTACAGACTGCCTGGACATAGAAGCAAGTTCAATTCAAACCAGTCATTCAGGGCTCACTCCTAATTTGTCAGTGGACATTTCAAGCTAAGGGCTCTCCCATTTACCTCACATGTAGGTTCCAAATGTTCAGAGTATTTGAAGCATTTTGAAGCAAAAGTGCTCCACGACAAAGGCATTTACAGGAGACTTCTCTGTGCAAATTCATCATCTTGCTGCTGTGTCTGAACTGAGTGGAGCTGTACTTACAGCATTCTCCTGGGATGTGGGAAATCCAGGTTCAGCTCCCCGCTTTGGAGTAAGGATCTGAACCAGCCACAGCAGGGATTTGAAATCAGATCTCCCATTGCCCTGAGGGAGACTACTGACTTTCTGGAGTGCCTGTCTTGGTCTGTTTTTTTCACAGATAAGAAAACTGGGTTGAGACTGGCCCCAAGAGACATTACATGGCAAAGAACCTTGAGCACAAAGCACAGCCTGGAGAAACAAGAATATTGCTCTACTCCATTAGCCACTTCAGTCACATTTGCAACATCCAGTGGGGAAAGCATGGCAGAAGCAAACCCAATCCACTACCAAGACACAGTGCTTCTGAGCTTAAGGAAAGCACCCTGTGAACATACCTATGCTGCTTTTGGGACCCCACACAGCGTCTCCAGATGGTACATGTGGCACATGCAAGCTGGGGGCAGGAACACTGCACTACTCTGTTGGATAATGGAAATGTGCTTGTAAGCTTACAAGCCAGGCTCTACTCCTCCGAGTTTCAGTCCCAGCTGGTTCAAATACTTCCCTTCTCAGAAAGATCTTCTACTGTGCCTATGCATTGCACGAAATGTCTAATTTGGCCACTGATGCCTCTGGGTGGCTAAACACTTAGGGTGTACACTGAAAATCTAAGTCCCGATAAAGGTCTGTCCCCTACTGTTCTCTGCAAAATAGCAACAATAGTTATGAGGCTGACAATTGCTCATAAGCAGTAATATGTCAGTTAAACACTTGTATTTTGAAGGCTAACTTAGCATCTTCCTGCTCATGCCCTTCTTGTGCAATAACATACCACCTTCTCCCTGTTTTTTTTTTCCCTCTGCTAGAAATGCCAGTCTTTCTTGCTGACAAGCAATTTCACATTTCTTTCCATGCCATCTCTTCTGGATGGAATGTCCTCTCTGAAAAAAGCTTCAAAACCACAATACTCCTTCAAGTCCCTCCTCAGGACCCATTCTTCCAGCAACGTCAAAAGTAAGCAATGATCTGAGAACAGCTCACCAAATGGTCTACTGGGACTACAAATGAGCATCTCCTCGTCTTTGTCTCTACACCCTCATGAAAGTTCTCTTCTTAAATTAGATTGACAGGTCTACTACCATCCATCACCTATTCCCATCTTTGGCAGAGGAAGAAGTACTGGAGTCATGGAAACTATTACAATTCTCAATCCTCAAAACAGCAATGAAGCTGCACTGGGATCTTGGGAGAAATTTCCTTCAGCTTCCTTCTCCCTTTTCATGTTAGCTCACCACACTGGGACCAGAATCCCTTTCCCTTCCCTGCCACAGGGAAGCTAAGAAACTGAGAACGTAAGGCTCATTTGGGCTGTGTTACAAAGAAATGCTACCAAAGCAAAGGACTTCTTTCTTTTAAGGAGATAGCTGCAACACAAATCTGAATTCCAAAGAATATCATTATCTGTGGCCTCGGGGTGACAAATGGAAGCTTTTTTCTGTGCTGGTAAATACACGTGAACACAAGCTATCAGATCTCCATTCATAATTAATGCCACAGTGGATGGAGTGGCCCATCTGGGAGACATACATTATGAATAAACTTGAAACTGACCCACTGTAAAGCCCAGGAAGGCATGTTTTCCTCAGCAGCTGATGCTCTGTTTCTGCATTATGTCATAACAAGTGTACTCTCCTGATAGCATTTCAGTATTGCTGCAATTAAAATTTGCACCATGTAACAATTTTGGCAGAAAATATTATTTGTAAGGGAGTTCTTATGCCACTAAGCTTTCTCTGTAGACAGATGGACCAGCCAAGAACCTATAGCTCTTAATGAAAAGCTATATCCATGGAGTCTTGGAGTCTCACAAAATCCCTGGATCAATTGAACAGAACAGAAAAATCTCTTTCATGAAGTCCTGTACACATAAACAGAATCATTTTAATCTGAAGAAAATTCTCTTCTTGATGCCAAAGGGTGCTTGGACCCCAGATAGCAAAATAGCTCAAGATTTGTTCAGGAAGTGGCAAGAATTCAGCAAAAAGGGTCAAGTACCTTTAGTTTTGAAGGCAAAATTGCACAACTTGCATACGTAAGGCCGGACATCAGTGTGAGTGCGGATATGTTTTTTGAGCATGCTTGGCTTTTTGCAGCGAATTCCACATTCTTCACAAATGTACTTTCCTCGGCCACGACCTCTGACATAGACATAATCCTCATTTGATTTATACCTGTTGGAAGAGAGCAAACATTCCAATTGTGCAGACTCTATGTCATATACATGCACAAGCATCACCTCTATGCTTCTGATCATGTATGTATCAGATCACAACAAATTCACACGAGTCCATAGGAATTACTGAATTTTCAGTCTGGAACTCAAAAAGTACTTGCCTTTCAGTGAGTGCACTGGTTCCCAAGTGTCTACCAATATGAGACCAAAAGGTTGCAGTATGAGAACAGTACAAATGCCTTGTCAGGAAACAGACTAGCTACCGTCCCTGTATACACAGCACAATTTCAAATACAAGTCTGCAGGTTGGATTTCCTTCAGCTAACTGTAGTCTTGTACAACGCATCTACTACCACTGAAATCAGTGCAGTTTTGCAGCACGGTTCATTTAACTATTTAAGTGTATTTATCCCTTGGGATCAGATAAATCACACGCTGGGAATGCCCATTAAGCATAAAGGGAATACAGATGACTAGCAAGGATGTATGCATTTATACTACAGCTGCCTGAAGTTCCTGAAGATGGATTCCTCCCTAAGGGACACCAAGTTGAGTTCACTCAGGTTCGTGACACTTCAGAAATAAATTGGGAACTTCCATGCTGCATACTTAGAAGAAAGCTGTTAAAGGATTTTTTCTTTGCACAGGCATAAGTGTTCCATGCTAGTTTTGCTGATTAAATAGTGTGTAGTTAGGCAATAAATAGGATATGCAAATCTATGTACAGCTGTACATTACCTAAGTTGTTAATACTGAAATCTAAAAGGACCCAGGAGATCTGCTAAAGTTGTTTTGAGGTTTGAAGAGCACTGGGCATTCCCTAGAGGGAGAATTTCATCCTCTTTTATCCAGAGTAAAATCCAGAAATTGTGAGAAATGATAAATTATTTTTTTTCCCCTCCGTCCTCCACTGTCCTCTCCTTAAGCAGCACTAAGTACTTTTAGTCACGCTGTGGATGCACAGCCCACAAAAATATTGTTGGTACTGACAGTCAGTGCTTTAAATAATTAAGGGACTGCATGAAAGATTCTGTTAATGTGTTGATAACTCTACAAGAAGCATTTTTGGGGTTACAGGGTTTCAAGTGTGCTTTTCTTAGATGAACACTTCTTCCATATGTTCAGGTATTTCACTGGCAATATAAATACTGAAGCTAATATCTAAAAAATACACCACCCTGTTCTCATGTTCATCTTGTTACCTATTAAACATAGCAGCTCCTCTTTCAAATGTGAATGCCTAAATTCAGTTTATTTCACCTCCTTTACAATAAAGTTGTTCCTCTCCTTTTGCCTTCATTGTCCCTGGCACCATGGGCAAAACTGGCATAGTTTATTTAGCCATCTCTCTAGAGTGCTGGGGTTTTTTTGTATAACTCTGCTTTTCTGTCTGCCCCCTTTCTCAGGTTTTCCTTTCATACATGCATGCCAATGACTCCCTAGTCATCTCTCTCTATCCACTGCTTCATCAACTCCCACCAGGCTTTCTCCCACAGACAGAAAAAATGTCCATTATGCCATTTTACCTTTTTTTCATATCTCCTTACAGTCTGATTTTGCTGGGGTGGAATCTACACTATCACCCCTGACTGATACTGGTAAAATAAATGCTCTTATGTGTTTTTCTGTTGCTCCATCTCTACTGTTCCTCTGCCTGACCTCATTCTAAGGGCTTCTCTCACCTGTCAGACCCCAATGAGCATAAAAAAAATGACCGTAAAAGAAGTGACACACACAAATTTAATATTTAAATACGGCTTGGTCCAAAAACTGAACACCAGAAGACTGAGTCTATGGTGATTGTCTTTCTAGCCACCAGGATTATTAGATATTGCTATTAACGTATGCCTCTCAAAACTTCCAGTAATTTCCCCCTTCTGACTACATAACGTTCATATAAGGACTGTGGTTACTTCTGCTCTGAGCTTGCTTTGAATGGGACTCTAGAGTTAAAAAGCATTAACAAGCTTTTGAGTCCTGCAATTTCTGCTCAAAATGCTATTTTATTGGGGATTTTCAATTTGAGTCTATTACCAATAGATATAAAAGAGCAGACTGTGAACTCCTGATGTCAGCTGATAATGTCATTAAGGCAGATGTCAGATGAGTGAGCATGTTTGCCATGTCCTCCTTTTCTTTTCACTTCATGCCACTAGTAACTAACTGTACTTCAGCAAGTACTGAACCTCAAATTGCCCTTTTTTTTTTTTTTTTCCCCCGAGGAACACTGCTTTATATCCCATCAAGGTTTTGCAGTCACAGATGACGGAAAACAGGTTTTGTGATTCAGATCATTTCATTCGAATCAAGCCACCTGCCAGAGGTAATAATATGGTTGTTAGCTTCTTCCTTTAAAACCCCTTCTGCTGCAATGCTTACAAACTGCTCTTGACGGGCTTTGGTGCAGCGAAATGGTGATGTTTTGTGACAGCTACCTTTTGCCTCAAATCCAGTCATTCTGTTCCTTCAGCTTCTCACTCATTCCCAGCCCTGTCTATTAGTTCTCTGCCCACCTGCCATATGAGCACTCCACTGCCCTGGCACAAGGCAGCTGCACAACAGCACTTCCCTGCCCAGTGGACAGGCTTCCCCACAAACTGGAACCAGACAACCACAGATCTTTCTCAGCTATGGATTCTCAATTGCCTTCTTTGCACTTACAAAACAAAAGCAATCAAGAAGGCTAAGCAAATCTACTCCCCAAGACAAATGAAAAACAGAATTAAAATACACCGCTGAAACAAGGTATCACCATCCACACTTGTCTGTCTTGGGAAGAAAATGTGAAATGAAGGTGACAGACCTTTGTTGCATAGTTCAGAGCACCACTTTTAAGTGCTGAGATGATACAGAGATGAACGTGATGGGAGTTAGAGCGGAACAGAGAAGAACAGAACAGCTCTATGAACTGCCTAGAGCAAGCAAGCATGGAAACCCACCCATGTTAAAAGCTAGCTTTCAGAAGTCATAAACAAAAACCTGAAGAGGAGGATAAATTCAATAGTCAGGACAGAAGACAATGACAGACATGCGTATAATACCTAAAGAATATTAGATCCATTTAAAAAATATCCAAACTCCCCTTCCACAAATAATTTCTGTAAAATGTACAATAAAATTATAAGGAAAGAGTGGACCCATTAACACTACATCATCTCATTTACCATAGCTCTGCAGGTTATATGCTCCTATTGGGGAAGTCCAAGTTTATTCTCCCTCACACCAGAAATTCATGTACACATCAAGGTTTCTTATGTTTCGTTTTACTCAAAGGTTATTTAAACACAGCCAAGTATTACTAGGAGACATTCCTAGGTGGCCTGTGAATTAGATGACTTGACAGAAACAGTTTCATAGACCTTATTGGTGTACAGGGAAACTTAAGATGGTGTAAGTAACACAGAAAGTTTCTTCAAGAAGGTGTTAGATGGCAGATGTATTTTATAGAGTCATCTGTTGTGCTCACACTGATGTGAATCCTCCTTTAAGTTTCTTTTCTTAGCATACTTTTACTCTTCTGACCTCTCACCATGCAGCTTACATCCGTGCAGACTATCTTTAGCTGGGTGATCCAAATTCAGAAATGATACATAGTGAGATGCGGGCAAATTTTATACTTCAAAGTGGGTGTGAGTTGAAGCAATAGCTCTTTAAATTTCAAACTTAGGCTCACCCCTGAATTTGGGTCACTCTTTGGTAGCCAGTCTACTGTACAGGACAATGTATAACTACAGACAACAGCCAGGGTGTCTGGGCCAGCATACCTATAACAATCTCCAAAATATCAATTTAATTATTTCAGGCAAGATGTAGGTTATACTCCTTCGGTGCTGCAGACTACAGAGAAATTACAATGTTCATTTCATGAAGACTCTTCAAGTGGAGCCAAAACACATAATAGTAATGAAAGGCAACTGAGATTTTAAAAGATACAAAGTGACAGGAGAAGGAAATGGATGTACAAATATCTCACACCTCCATCCTGACCTATATAGTTACCCCAATAAAATAATGCTGTGAGACCATCCTGGATTGGTAAAACTGTAAAGCACATCTGTTCAGCCACCTGACGATTCACTGCTAACATCTGGTAAATTAATTGCATCGTGTCAGGATTCTGTAAAAGGAATGAAGCAATATCTTCCACTTTAGAATGTACTGCAAAGGCAAAGAAGTGTCCGTTTAATTTGCTTGTTATAACAAGCTTCATAAGCCCAAAACAATGTTAATGGGCTTTCAGGTCTCCTTTTCCCCTCTCTTTGTTATTTGTTTCTGTTATCACTTGAGTGATAGATGGCCATGGTAACATAAACCATTACTTTATCAGCCATCCATGACACATCCATGGATTAGGCTTAGAAACCATAGATTTCATTGTCATCTTACATTTTACCTTCAAAATCCAACTTCAGTAATTATAAGCCTGCCTAGCTAATCCATTCAAGTGAGTGGAGGTACATAGAGTTTAAAAACTGAAAGATAACCTCATGGAAGCCATTAAATACAAAGAAATGGTATATAAAACATTGAAATGCTAACTATTTATCCATTTCATTATGACCTAAGCAATGAAAGAACACATTTCAAGTGAGTGCTCTCACATGATAGAAAATACAATTGTTCTAATAGTAAAGTAGTGCCAAGAGTAAGCATACAGGCACCTTGCAGTTTGTTTTAAGACTGACATATAGACAAAAAAGAAGAGGCTTGGGGGCTACAAGACATGGCAGGAGTACAGGATACCGTTCATATCCTAATTCATTCATATTAATTTTCAAATCTCTTTAAAAAGACAGGCTGAGCTTGGAAATTCCAGTTCCATTTTCTTACCCTCCTTCAAAGATTTTAATTCGTATCGGTTCAGTTTGTTTGGATGTAATGTCTTTATCTCCGTGAATGTCTCCTTTTACTCTTTCTTTTATAATATTCCCCACTACTTTCTTTTCAAGCTTGCTGCCAAACAAGAAGAATGGCTCGTGTTTCATCTGTAGAACAAAGTCAAGGAAGGGTGTTACTGTTGGAGCACACAATAAATGCACACTTCATTTCAAGCACTTTTAACATTCCAGGTAAAAGTCAAACTCTCATATTGATGCAACTCTATAAGATGAGTTGCTTTTTCCAATTTAATTTGATGAAGAGTAAGGGAGGGAGCAGCATGGGCAAATTTTTATGTGAGTCTTGACAGAAGNAAAAAAAAAAAAGGAAGATAGAGTTGGAAAAGCTTTCAAAGGTATTTGATTGCCATTACATAATTTTCCCTGGCACCATTATCTCATGCTTAGTGCATGAGGAAGAGCTGGTATGTAGAAGACATTAAAAGGATATGAAGATCCTTATTCAATTTTAACTCTACTTACACATGCACGTGGACATTTGTTTCTGGTACTGTTTGAATCGGGACATGGCAAAACCAAAGGACAAAATAAAAAAACCAAATGTTTTGGCCTTTGACACACATGAAGGGAGGGCTTTAAAAGTCTCACTTTTTACAGCTGATGAAAATGGAGATAGAGACAGCAAAAGTAGCAGAGCTTGCAGAAGGGTAAACTCAGGCTGAAAAATTCTCATGGGAAGATGTCAATTTCCCAATGGGGAAATTTTTTACTTTTATAATTTCCTAAGAGTTTCTCAAATAAAGATAGAAAGAATTCATTTTATTAAAACCTCTTATTTACCTGAGCAAACTGCTTCCATGCACTTGATGATGTCAGTTTACCAGCTCCAGGTCTATGCATAGCAGCCAGAGTGTAGATTTCCGTGGTATTTTTTTGCTTGGACCTTAAAAGTGCTAAAGTGGTCTTTGTACTTAGCCCAGATGGGTTTGGGTTGCATGAACTTATACACCATGAAGCATAAACAGAAGACTTGAGGGTTGGTTGCTGAATGTAATTGGGTTTCGTATAGTTTAAGAAACACCAGCTCACAGTAGTAGTAGTGCGCAGACTTGGGAATTGAAGGATCTGCTGAAAATCTGCTACGTCTGTCAGAAGAATGGTTGAGCCTGTGACTTTCCCACTGGTATTGGATGACATCTGGACTAGCATCCCAAGAGGCAATTTTTGATGTTTCAGTTGGTCTTCTGGCTGAATTTCTCCTGGTGGCAATGAAGATCTCTGTGGACTCATGCTCATATCCGAAGCTGTCTCATCCACATCCAGTTCTTCTGGTGAGTCTCTTCCTTCAGAAGGGCCACTGGACTTCTGCCCCGGCGATGTGGAATCAAAACTGGAAAGTTTCTCCCTGCTCAGTGGAAAAGCATCAGCTGTTGGCATGCTGACAGGTGGGAAGTCTTGAGATGATGAGGATGACAGTGGTGAAGAGGATGACATGGATGGCAGACTTTCTTTTGGCTCAGTAGCACAGCTTTGCCTTACTAGTTGAGGCTTCTGCATTCTTGAAAAATCTTTCTTTATGTCCGAGTTAGTTAGCTCAACTGCACTTAGCTCCTCAACTATCTGCCCATACATTTTTTCTTCTTTAACTCTTTTCTGCTGCTTGGTCTCCATGAAGAGCTCCAAGCTGCTGGCAGGTGAAAGCATTCGTTTGCTTCCTCCCAAGGTAGAAGCCATGTCAGAACTGGAAGGCAAACACAGGGGAATCGGTGGTTCCAGTCCAAGCGGTAGTGTCTGTGGCACTTTCCACAAAGGATATTTTTCTAGTCCTCCATGCTGACCCAGCATCTGAGCTATGTTAAATCCAATTCCTTGCATGGTTGCACTAGTTGCCAATGTTCTTTGAGAAACAGTCTCATCAACTTTACAAATTACAATTGCAGGACTGTTGGTCTGTCCAAGGATCTGGGAAATGCTTGTGTACATGACACTACCGTAAGATGGCACATGGGTTTGAATCCTGACAGGAACAACTGTTCCTGGCAAAGACTGTGCAGATCCATCACTTGGGGAGTCAAAATCTGCCTGAAGATGCTGCTCAGAGGAGGTATCTGTTGGTTTAATGCTATGGTCTGACTGGTACTTAGCAAGAGTATTTTTTGAATACTGCCCAGATGGTCCTGAGTAATGCTGGTACGCTTGCTCTTTAGCATGCACATAATCAGCCGGTTTCTTTCCAATAAGCTCTGGCACATGTTCCAGGTGATAACTTGGAGGAACATCTGTTTGGAAAGGCTGTTTGACATAGGATTTCTGTAGCTGTTGTACAAAATGATGCTGGAAGTGTAGAGGTTCTGTGCATGACTGCCACAAGACAGGCTGCTGAGATGGTGGTAAGTGAACCATGCAGACAGCTGGATACGGGAACTGAAACAAAGTGCTATGAATAGGGGGAAAGGGGACTTTTTCCTGATGTGCAAATAGCTGCTGCTGCTCTGATGGATGCTTGTTAGGAATATAAGGTGCTTGTTGGATCAAGGGAGTCCTTAACATTTCTGGGTTGTCTGCAAGAAGAGCCTGTTGCTGGCCAAGGTGGGATGAACTATTACTAAGCTGAGCACAAGAACCAATAGCCTGTTTTCCAGATTCATCTACCTGAATGGGCTGAAGTACAGAAGACGGGGAATGATGCCAGGCAAGCTGGGAGGAGCGAAGACCGGCCTGTGCATGCTCCATCTGCTCCTGCTTTATACTTTGTTCTGTGCTCTGATCAGTCTGGGAAATCTCTGGGAAACCACTGAAGGAAGCCTGGCGGACCAAGAAGCACTTCTTCCTTTCTCGGGATGGAGACAGTGCTGTAGTAGGTGTCCCAGCTGAAGAGGCATGAGACAGGTTTCCATAATCAAAGGATTTACTTCGGATCTCTGGGATTTCAGTAGCATGAGGACAGGGCATCTGTTCAGACGAGCAGCGTCTCATTTCCCTCTGATGGTGATGCCCAGGGACGGAAAGTGAGTAAGCACCAGCTGGAACTGTTAAAAACTCAGACTGTTTTCCAAAGTCGTCTTGTTTGGGAGGCGTGATGAACTTCATATTCTCTTCTCTTTCAAAGGACATTGAAAAACTTGAACTGTGGGACAAATTACTTTCTTGGCTAGGGCTGCGAGAGAGGCTTGTACCTGTGGACTCAAAGCTGGATTCCCCAGAGGAGTGCTCCATGTCAGCCAGTCGTAAACGCTTCTTTTTGGGTGGTAGCTTTTCAGCTGGAAGTTGAGAAAGGGTTTCACTTCTCTGGGGCCACTGGAATTCTTCAGTGGGTCTCTCCTGCTCTTTACTCTGCACTTCTTTATCTTTCTCAGGCTTATCTGGCTCTTCTGTGACACGGATTTCAGGTACCTGTATGTTGTGCTGGCGAACCAGCCGAGGCTGCATATGATATGGCTGAGGCTGCTGGGATGGAGATGGCTTACTGGTGTCAGCATTTTCTGTTTGTGGAGCTCGATCTGGGCTCATTGGGGACTCAGAAATCTCACTTTCACATGTCTCAGATGGTGAATAGATCTTTTCCTGCTGGCATGCAATATGCTCTGTAGATTCAGACCTTTCAAATGAGTTTGGCCTGCTCAGTGAATTTGTGTGCTGAATGACAGAGATGACATTTCCAGGGGGCTTTCTAGCCAGTGATTCTGCAGTCTTTTCTTGCTCTGCATTAAAGGATGAGTCTTCCAGAGAAGCTGCTGGGCTCCCAGACTGCAAGAAAGGCCTGCAGATTTCAAAACGCTCCGCATGGCAATGGGCAGCATTGTCCAGGCTTTGAAGGGCAAATCCACTCCTTGGCACTTCCTGAATTTGGGATTTGGGATCAAAGTCCAAAGGTTGAATTCCCCCAGTGGTGCCAGTTGTACTGCTGCAAAGCATGGGACTATCTTCCTCATCCCCAACACTTTCCTCTTTCCTGCGCTTTCTGTTTTCAAATGTTGTTCCAAGCATGGAGGGCACTGCCTGAGATTGTCCAAGCGGATCAACGAAGTATTCTCCCCCCTTGTTCATCCCACCTAAGGATGGTGAGTCCCTGTAGTTCTGCTTCTGAGCCTCAAATTCTTCCCACTTTCTGTAGTGCTTCCCACTGGCATCATAGTCATAAAAGGTCTTGTCTCCTTTCTTCTCTTTTAAGGATTGTCCTTTGTCACCCGCTGTCTGTCTGCTGGAAGCAATAATGATATTTTTCCCTGGTCTTCCATGATAGTCTGAATCTGAGTGCCCTTCCTGCACAGAGGGCAGTTCAAAGGCAGCCTGTCTTCTCAGCATCCTTTGGTGGGATATTCCCACCGTTCCAGGGTAAAATACATCATCTGAGCCAGTCATCTTCTCATCAAATGAATGACTTCCTCTCAGAGATGGAGGAATACTTAGACTGTTTGCAGAAGAGGTTGGCATGGAGTTACTTCTAATAAGAGGAGAGGAATCAACTGGGGGCTCTAGAAGGACGGGCACATCACCCTGCTGACTGACTTGGTACATATTGGATTCACTTTTGATGGATGATGTGGTGGTCTGAGATTGTCGAGATTCTATATTGCTGTCTGGATAAATTTGTGTAGATTTAATAGTGCTTAAATTACTGGACTCAATGAGCTCTTCTTTATTTGGAGTCAGCTGAGAAATATGTTCCTCAAGCATCTTGATATCTAATCTGTTATTTAAAAGAGGTGATGGCTCTGCTTTGCCCTTTCTACCCATTAAACTGTGTTCCTGATTTGTTGTGGCTACTGTTACTGCTGTCCTTTGATTAATCCTATAGAACTTCCCAAAGATGATCTCTTCGTAAGACTTTGCATTAGTATTTGGTGGGCTAATTTGCTGCTCAGCACTTTCTGAGCGGGAAAAATAACCAGAGTCAGTGCTTCCTTTACTGTGTGGGCTCAGGAGGTTTAAAGACTGCTCAGAATCTTGCCCTTTTTTCTCTGACAGTCTTAGTGCAAGTCGCTGTTTAACTGTATGAGAGTCATCAGACTTGGTACTTAAGGATGGGTTTTGCAACATATCGGAGCCAATATATGGTGAACACTCACTGGATAACTGAATTCCACTTTTAGGGATAATCAAAATGGGCACTTTCATTGGCCCCACCAAGGACTCTTCCATGGAGGAGTGAAAACTGCTCCTGCTAGCAATGTCCAGGGGGAGCTGTGGGACAGGGCTCAGTTTGTCAGACCCCTCCACTAGGAGTGGGGTCTCCTCATCAGTGTCTGTGCTCTGCTCACCATCTGAATGTATTTCAGCTTCCACATCGATGTAACTGGCATCTAGGTCTAATTTAGAGACTGCTGACTCTGTGAAAGGTACCAATCCCGCTTTGATTGCATGGGCATGTGACTTCCTGTGCTTGTAAAGATTGCTCTTCGTCTTGAAGGAGAAACCACAAGGAACACAAGGGTATGGTCGCTCCCCAGTATGAGACCTAATATGCTTTTTAAGTACACTAGGTTTGGCACAAGCCCGATTACAGTAAGGACAAATGTACTTGCCAGGCTTTTTGGGTTTGTGTTCCTTTTTGTGAGCATCTTCTGATTGTTCTAAAGATTTCTGTGAATATTGGCTGTACGCAGGGTTCAAACTTGATATCTTCTTCCTGGATAAACCTCCACTATGGCTATGCATATGAAAAGGAAACAAGTCCTCTGAGGCAACTGATTGCAAGTGGCTAGGAAACTGCCATGGAGGGCCTTCCAAGCTCTGATGTGGCTTTATGTTGTGCAAGAAGCCTTGTGGCAACGAATGCTGTGGGAAAGAAAGTGAATGTTGACATGAGTAAGGGCTTGGACGATGCTGTGGATATTGCTTCTCTGTGACTTGCTGTGCAGCTTCATTTGATGATACCAGTTTCCCAGAACTAAAAAGTTGTGCTGATGCTGTGTTTCCTATTTGCTCGTGATCTATTTGTGGTTGCCTCTGTACTTCTTGATTACCAAAAGTGCTCATCTTAATAACAGCTGAATGTTCTTGCCTCCATCTACTTGGTACTTTAGCAGTTTCTCCAGACCTTGAGGTAGCTTTTTGCCCTATAGCTGTGTCCCCAGAGTCCATTTTGTTACACAAGGTCTTAAGTGCTAGTTCACTTGAAAGCTGTGCAGACACATGGAGTGTGTCCAAAGCTGTGCTTTTTAAAGTTCTGTTGCTCCCATTTTTCCAGGGCTGTTGCAAGTTCACAGACTTCTCTTTCTCTTTGGAACTTTCCACGCAGTAGTCTATAGGCATCAGATTTGTGTCTGTACACTAATGTGAGTACTATAAAGCTCTGTTCATGGCAGGAACTTTACTAAACAAGCTATCATGCATTCGCAAAGACTTGTTAGAGCATTTGGACATTTTCCATTGTTATTAAATACTGAGATGCAGAATGACCCAGAGATATTTGTCATCTACTAGAGCAAAGTTCTCTTCATCTCTTCCATGGTGACACAGCTATCTGTATGGAGAAATCAAAAACAAAGAAACCCCCCACACCATTAATACAGCCATGCTTAATAACACTGATGCAGCCAGGTGCACTTTTATTGAGCCTTACATAAAAAGGATTGAGGGACTTAAGCAAAGGTAACTACGTTTGACAGGACTCCTTTTTGTGAGCAGACACAGTAAAGACTGACTCCAGAGATTGCACACAAGCATAATCACGATTCAGTTGAAGTTCTAGGAATAGAAAACAGAGATATACTCTTTCCAAATTAAACAGTAGCTTTGGAAGGCTTTCTGGGGACAGTTTAAAGGCTAGATTTTCAGAAAGTCCACCACCTACTTTCAAAGCTCTTTCAGCAAATCACTGCTGAAAATAGAGTCCTAACGCCATGAACAGGAATTAAGTTTATCCAGCATTACTCACTTACAGTTCAGACGTGCATTTTAGCCACCTGGCCTTCCTCTCAAGTCAGAGAAGGGTGGCCAGTATGTCCACAGGAGGAATCTTTCCATATCATGGTGAGTGCCCCTGACATAGGGGATGTCCATGCACTCTCACTGTTGACTAGAAATACTCACTCCAGGCAGAAATCCTAGATGACTACCTTGGAGTACATGCCAAATTTTATGATAGCTGAAGTGAGGTACTTCTTACCTTTGATCACCTAACTGGTTTTGCAAGAAGGTGCTGACCACCCTTTTAAACTACTTTTAAACTGTCAAAAAAGAGACATTAGATATGCATTCCAAATACAGCACTATTGACACCTTTCCATAACTCCAACTTCATCTTCCAATTACTATTATTTAATATTAGTGAGAATGTCTTGCTAGAGAAAAAACATGTATTAGAGAAATGAGCTATGACTGTGTTTATGTGACTTTAGCATTTTAGATTTCAATGTTGAAACATTTCTATTCAGATACACATGCACTTTTTATGCTTTAATGGAATAGGTTCCCACAATTCTATTAGAAAGAAGAAAAGCTCAGAGGTATGATTTTCAGAGTCAAGTACAGCATTTAAGTACAGAGAACAATGTAGGATCCCTAATTCCATATTATCTGAACACAGGACATTTTCTGGATGAAATAGTGAGAATTATAAAGACAGTCATGATTTTACAATAGCAAGGAAAAGTATCAAAAAACACTATTAGAGGTACTGGAATATTTTTATTCCTACGGTAGAAAAAACTATTTTGGCTTGAAGAAACATTATCAAAGTGCAGGAAAACACACAGGTAATGGGAATATTTCTTTTTTTTTTTTCAGTGTAAAACAATTACCTGAATCTTCTAGGCATCTAATATACATGACTATCTTCAAATTTCCTGTAGGGAAGGAAAAAAAAAGCCATAAGAAATTCTTGATGTTAAGTATAGATGCTGAAGTTTTCTATTCTTCACAGCAGATGCCTGAAAATTTCATTTATCCATTCACTAGAAAAATTTCATGTTGTATCTTAGAGGTGTGAGCAACCACATTTTGAAGAATGTGAGTGTGAGTCTAAAGTACTTATGTTTCTAGTGTGCAGATGAAGAACTGTAAGTCTAAACTACTGAGGCCTCACCTTCCTGAATCAGTAAAAAGAGAGCTGCCAATGCCCTTCTTCGTTCCTATGCCTTTGTTAAGCCCAGATTATCCCTGAATCCTATTGGCAAATCCTCTTTCAGTGCCTCTCTCCAGCTAATACTTTTAGACTCCAGGCTTCTCATTAAATGTTTCAGGGACCAGAATAAAATCCTGGCCAGGGAGTCACCACTCAGGTACAAGAAAATGTAGTGAAATGTGAGCAGGTTTCCAAAGCAGCTGACATTGGTGGGATACTGCTCAAGAATATATGGCTGTCTTCTCAAAGGCAAAACCTACAGACCAAATACATGGCTAAAAGACTTCTGTGACTGTCATGATTTGCCATCTGTCTGACCATCACCAGACTGCAGGCTACTCTCTGTAGTACTGAAAAGATGGGCACAGAGAACAGGAAGCCTGAACATCATCTCACTGTCTTAAAGAGCATCTCTTCCATCAAAAAAGACTCCCTTACAGTTTTCAATAAATCTTATCCTGAAAACAGATATTGGCTTTTGTTTCATGAAAAAGGATGTCTGTTCAACTGTGATAACAAAAGCAACAATCATGGCTTTTCTTTATGGTTCTTATTTAGGACAGAATTCAAAGCATCTCTGTAGAACAGATCTTTAGAAATAGCTGGAGTGTTAGTTCTGAAGTCTGGGACATAGGTACTATACTAATCCTCAATTAGACACTGTCAGAAAAAACAGCTAGAGCACTCATGCCCTCTCCACTGGTAAAACCAACAGATGATAAAATAGTAAAGTCTCCAAAAGAAAAAAATGACGAAAAGTTGAAAAATATTTTTGAAGTTTTTGTAATTAAGAATACTTTCAAAGAACAAATGGATGTTAGTAAAGCCCCATGACTTGGCATAAATATTAGCACTACTATGCCATTTTTAATCAGTTATTTAATAGTACAAATAACTCATCAGTAGTTAGGACAGCAATAGTTAATGGACTGTTGGTTTAGTCAAATACAGACAACACATTTTTGAATTGTAACTCTAGAGCTATACTCTGTAATACAAAACAATAGCAAGCTATCAAATACAAACCAGAATATTTTAGGTCATAATGTCATTCAGCTTTGATGAGCTAATAGCTTTCTAAATAACTCTCGTCTGATTCTCTAAAAACACCCAAAAACAATGTAATCCAAGTGATAGGTTTTTTTAATTTTCCTAATCCACTTCCTCAAAAGTGTTGCTACAAATGGAAAAAGAAATCCTCATGCACAATTTACAATGTCAGAAGTGGTTTCTACAGTGCAGCTCTGCAGAACTTTATGAGGAAATGGTAAGTGGCAAAACCATTTCCAGCAGCTCAGTAGAACTGAATTGCAGGTCAGTAATGATGCCAATATAAGAGCACAGCTGTAAAGAAAAATCACAGAATCACAGAATGTTAGGGGTTGGAGGGGACCTGTAGAGATCATCAAATCCAACCCCTCTACCAAAGCAGCATCACCTAGGGCATGTCACACAGGAACCCATCCAGGTGCATTTTGACAGTCTCTAGAGAAGGAGACTCCACAGCCTCTCTGGGCAGCCTGTTCCAGTGCTCCATCACCCTCACAGTAAAGTCCCTCCTCATGTTGAGGTAGAACCTTCTATGCTCAAGTTTATAACCATTGTTTCTTGTCTTGGGCACTACAGAAAAGAGATTGGCCCCTTACATTTGACACCCACCCTTCAGATATTTATAGACAATAAGATCCCCTCTCAAGACTAAACAGTCCCAGTTCCCTCAGTCTTTCTTCATAAGGGAGATGCTCAAGTCCCTTAATCAACCTTGTAGCTTTCCACTGGACTCTTTCCAGTAGACCCCTGTCTCAAACTGGGGAGCCCAAATCTGGACACAGTATTCTAGGTGTGGTCTAACTAGGGCAGAGTAGAGGGGGAGGAGAACCTCCCTACACCTGCTGGGCACAGTTTTCTTAATGCAGCCCAGGATGCCATTGGTCTTTCAGGATGCAAAGGCACATTGCTGTCCCATGGATAACTTACTATCCACCGGGACTCCAAGGTCTTTCTCCATGATGCTATTTTCCAGCAGGGTGACCCCTAACCTGTACCAGTGCCTGGTGTTATTCCTCCCCAAAACATGTGGGTTGAGAAGCAGAAACAGGGATCAGAGGTAAAGTTCCTCACTGACAGAGCATAGAGTTATTAGCCACGTTCAACGAAAAATACTTTCCCTCTTATTAGGCAATTTGGCAAACAGCCAAGAAGAAAATTCAAGAAGATAGGAGTATCCTTTCTGTTCCATACTCCCTCTACTGAGAGCACCTATAGAGAAGAAATCTGCCAGTCATGGAAATATGGCCACATCGCAGGCAGTGAGACAGCGGGACCAGCTCCGGCACCAACATGCTCTGTGGCACCTGCTTTTTTCCTTTCGAACAGGGGGTTTCCTCGACATGAGGGGATGCAAAGAGACAGAAAAGAGCAGCAGAGTCTGCAGCTCTCCCGGGCTTGCTTATGAGAGTGACGCAGTTGGGGGGAGTTGGTGGGAAGCCGTGGGAGATTTAAACACGGTGAAACCAGATGCAGCAACATATCGCAGGCAGAGAGACAGCCACAGCCAGCTCGGCAAAACACTGCCAGCACTGCGTGCATGGGGGCTGGGCAGACAAATAAAATAGAATTAAAAAAGACCCCAACAACAAAAAAACAACAACAAAAAATAGACCAAATAAACAACTAACCAACACCTACAATAAATCAGTACTACTATACTACTACAATCCTGGAATAATGGTCTCCACGTGGCGAAAGAAGGATGTGCTCCTGATGCTGGACAGGATAGAGGTGGGAACTCAGACAGAGCTCC
>VWZY01008683.1:50646-106399 GCA_013399075.1 Chloroceryle aenea | reverse complement strand
TACAGAGGCAGGCTACTAAGCTAGTAAAGGGTTTGGAACATGTCTCTAATGAGGAAAGAGTAAAGGATCTGGAGCTGTTTAGCCTTGATAAAAGAAGGCTAAAGGGAGACCTTATGGCTCTGTACAACTACCTGAAGGGAAGATGTAGCGAGGCAGGAGTTGGTCTGTTCTCCCTAGTGACAAGCCATAGAACAAGAGGAAATGGCCTGATGTTGAACCAGGGCAGGTTCATGATGAATATTAGAAAGAACTTCTTTACAGAAAGGTTTGTCAGGCATTGGAACAACCTGCCCAGGGAGGTGGTGGAGTCACCATCTCTGAGGGTGTTTAAGAGCCTGGTAGATGTTGTGTTTAGGGACATGGTTTAGTGGTTTTGATAGGGATAGGAATAAGGTTGGACGTGATGATCTTGAAGGTCTCTTCCAGCCAAAACTATTCTGTGATTCTATGACTCTAAGAAGTATATGCAAAGAGCAAGATTCACAGGAGTGGTCTGTAGTAATTTCTAGATTTATAAAACATCACGTACAGAAAGAAAGGTAAGAACAGTGTCATTGGAGAGTTCAAACTGCTGAAGTTAGATAGAACAATCTTCCTAACTGAAATGACATGGAAAGGCTGAAATACTTCTTTATTTTCACACAAGAACTTCAGCCGTGAGGAGGTGCTAAGGTGAACAGACCTGTGCTGTTAAGTCCCCACTAACACACTACACAGCTTTTCCCCAGGCTTTCCCAGGAAAAAAAGTAAATCAAAATTTGTGTAAATACTGCATCATTTTTAGGTATAAAGTAATTATTATTCTGTTGCCAAGTGAAAATATTAGGCAAATATCAGGCCTTTGCCTAGAATTTGTATCTTGGAGGAAAAATATCACCAAATTTCCTGGGAAGTGAGGCTTTTTAAGTTTACAAGTTATTCAATCCTAATCATGCAACCATGGCAGATTTTGAGACCAGCTATGACTCCTTTGACACCATATCAGAAGAATCCACTTGCTTTTCTCATGAAAATGTAAGAGTCTTTCAAATACTTTCTTGAGTAAGCAAATGCACAACCTCGACAGACGCTTTTGTCCTGGGAAGAATTACATAGAAGGCATTTATAGTATCTGAGTCTGTGTTTGTTTTTCACTCACACCAATTACTATACAAGCTTATTTTAAAACCTGTCATTGTTTACTAAGCCCTGTGGTCACCACATGTCAAAACAAAAACAGACCCATGCTAAACATCAGTAGCATGTTCTTAGCATATTTTTTCCCTATTTTTTATACCTAAAGTAGAAATGGGCCTTTGCAGCAGCTTTAATTCAATCCATTCCCAAAAGTCAAAGTTCAGCTGAGATCTGCTATTGAGCCCCAAATCCTATATATCACACAGATGTCACAACAGTCACTACTCTGCAGCCAAAATGTTTCATTTTGACTAGTGACTTAATACAGGCATTTTGCTGTAGCAAATCTAGTCACTTAGCACTGCCTAAAAATGCTGACTACTGCATCTGTAATATAAGAGACATTAATTAGACAGCATATTTAAGGATGTTGCTTTCTTTACAACCCTCAGGATGCCTAGCAGAGGGGAAAACAAACAAACAAACAGCTCTTTAAAATCATTCTGGCCATATTTTGAAGTACTTCCTTCTTTTTATTGCATGAAGCATTGTAAGTTAGTATGTATAATATCCAATTGCATCAGAACACCTCTTAAAAAATTCATTGAAGTATGTATACACTTCCTGCTGCATTTGGCAGGATATATGAAATTTCACTCTTTGCAGCTTGCTTTCTATCTACAAAACACAAATCAACTGTGTTCAAGGCCTGGAGAACAGTTCTTATGAGGAGCAGCTGAGGGAATTGGGGCTGTTTAGGCTGAAGAGAGGACGGCTGAGGGGAGACCTTATCGCTCTCTACAGCTGCCTGAAAGGACACTGTAGAGAGGTAGGCGCTGGTCTCTACTCACAAGTAACTAGTGACAGAACAAGAGGGAATGGTCTCAAGCCACACCAGGAGAGGTTTAAACTGGACATTAGGAAAAATTTTTCCACTGAAATGGTTGTCAGGCATTGGAACAGGTTGCCCAGGGAGGTGGTTGAGTCACCATTCCTGGAGGTTTTTAAAAGATGTATGGAGTTGGAGTCGATGCTCCTAAAGGGCTTTTCCAACCTTGAAGATTCTATGATTCTATTAATGTGAGAATCTCTCTCCTGAGCAAACATCTCCAAAAAGGTGAAGGTCTACCAAAATGCCTGAATCTACACATAAAACCTCTGTCATTCCACACAGCTGTGGTGATATTTGAGGTCAAGCTGACAGCTTAGCTACAGATTATCAGCAAGTGCAACACAAAAAAACCCAAAACACTTCTTGGGAAAGATGCCGGTCGGGTTTCATGATGACTTTCTATCATGCAAGGTTAGACCAGGGTGCAGTGTTACAGGGCATTCCTAGCATCACCAACATACAATCATAGAATGGTTTGGGTTGGAAGGGACCTTTAAAGATCCCAAACATCCCCTAGTCCAGCCCCCAACATCTACTTTAAAGAAAAGGAAAGGAACACATAGAGTGTAAGCACAAGCATATAGGGCTTCGTGTGTGCTAAACTACACTTAAACTAGCTAATAGCTACATGTTCCTTGGGCTAGCTCCTAACGATCTGAAAAACTGTGTTGCAAACCAAAAGCATGTCACTTATTTTCCTTAAGACTAAAGTCCAATGTTTTAGAACTCAGACCACTAGAGACAACTAAGCACCTTGCTTATTCATTTGAACTCTTTCCCCCACTTGTCTTTTCCTACCCCCATCACAGGATTTGAGGACGCCCTGTTCTCCTGGAGATGGTGAATCACTACAAGCCAGCAGGCCCACTCGGTTCCTCAAAAGACACAAAAGGTGTAAAAATAGCTCCTACTAATGAAGCAAGTACGGCGTCAGCAGCCAGATGAGCGTGGGTGATCAGATAAGGATTTGTTGCTGCAAAGGGCAAATTATTAAGAGAAGGCTTCTCCCTCTCTCTCTCTCCTTTTATTAAACTTTGTTCTCCCTTTGCTGAAACCAGCCCTCTTCCATGCCTGATAAATGACATCTGACAAGAATGACTCCTTCTGTAATTGCAAGTTTCATACCAGCGCAGGATGTGGTGCCTCACTACAAGCTGAAGGTACGGTGGAGGTGTCACTAAAAGAAAATAAATAAAGAGAGGCAAAAATAAAGCCTAAAAATAGCCAGGACTACCCACCGAGGATGACTGTGGGGGTATATTTAGCCAGTCTAACACCAACTTTTCTTGTTAAGAACACAATCTTACCTTTATGCAAAACAGCTTCCTGCTTCTAACCATAACTTGAGAACACAAGGGGGAAAAATTCAGATTTTGAAACTGTCCCTTTTTCACTGAGATTACAAAAAGATTAAATGTGAAAAGATCAGGCAGGTCTTCCACATGGGTTATGCATCTTGACATCCCGTAACAAACAGATGAGAGTTTGCTATTTTGACACCCTAATACAACCCATTTGACTGGGAAATAGATTCAGAAACAAAACCAGAGCCATACCAGAAAACTCCCAGGATCAGAAATGAGACTCTGAGAGCAGAAGGAAGGGGGACATGTCCTGTGCCAACTGCACTGCCTAAGCCAGCACTGCCCTGGAGAGGAGGAGGCTGAGCCCCTCCAGAAGCAGACACATAGGCCTTAAGCCTGATGAGATGCAGCTGCATTTTCACAGCCCTGTTCTGCAAGTCTCCTATACTCTTGAGGCCAGTTTACATCACTTTACCAGCACAAATGAGCTTTTAAGAAGGGTGTAAATATCACTTGCTCCCATTTAAAGCACTCCTATGCTGCCTAATAAAGTGGCACGAGTACGAACAACCATCTGGCCAAGTGATAGAGTTTAGTATCTTATGAGCAGTATCTAGAAGAGCTTCCAACTGCACATTTGAATTTCTGATTCCCAAATACCTGTACTTAGAGGAATTAATGAATGTGCCTTTAAAGTGCTGGCCCTGTAGCCGTGTACATCAGCTGGCATGCACACCATGGTGAGTGGAGATCAGTGCTATCATGTGCTATCTATCTGCTCCACTCAGCTGCTGCCAAGGTGTTGCCTCATGTCCAGGAACAGCAGGACACATGCTGAATCCTGGCCCACCTCTGCACTGCCAGCATTTGCTGGTCTTGCTCACAGCACCATGCCAGCCACACTTTGAGCCCACTGCTCACCTCACCTTACTATGTCAGGAGTCCTGACACTTTCACAAGTTTAATTGCAACAGGATGAGCCACAAGTATTTTCAGCATAGATGTTCAGAGATGTTCAGCAACACTGTTCTCCTGCACGTCATGAATTTTGCTCCCCCTAACCCAAAGAGAAGGCAAGTCTTCTTGACTTGAAGGACTCTCTTAAGAAGGTTGGCAACTGCTCAAAGTATGTTACTGTAATATTACTACTGGAAGTAATACACATGCCAACTTTCTAGCACTCCACATAAGCTGTGCAAGGAAATGGTCTTTCCTACAGCTATGGTTTTTCTGTTTAATGTCATGATTCCTTTGGCCAATGCTTATGTGAGGGGTTGGTTTCATTATGCAGCCTTCCTGTGTGGCTCCCAGTGCCACACATCAATTGTTCTGGGGCCGGGGTTAAACAGAACCACACAGGTTTATAACAGACTTTTTCTCTTGCTTACAACTGGAAAAAGAGCTCACCGTAAACCACTGCCAACTTCACGTGCAAGATTCAGTGAAAATGATTATTCTGACATTACAATTTCTGTTTTCTTCTGATTTTAAATTAAAAAAAAAATAAAAATCTGCAGTTAATAAGATTATATTTTTAACATTAAGTCCAGTGGGAAATTGAGAGCATGCTCTTTTATTGATATGCCATGATTAATTCTCATTGATGCAACCATTCTTTGTTCAGCATCATAATATTTTCTTTTCATCCTATGTCTTAGCAGTAAATTTAATAGTCACTGATTATTTTTACTAGAATAGATAAACATTGTGATGCAAGACAAATCAGCTGATGATATTATTCTTCAGATAATTTAATTTTCATCTGAAATGAAGAGTAAATGTTATTATATGAGGGGAAATATGAATGTAAAAATAATTATTAGTAGGTTTAAATACTGAAGACCATATTCTAGCAGTACATTTACGTAAAGTTAAAAGGAGACAGGACCACATACTCTCAACCACTGTGAGGTTCTTAACTTATAAAGCTAAAAGCATAGTGATCAGTACCTCAGGCTATGCCCCCACTCAAATTTGGAGCAGAAATTTTGTTTAAGGAACAGTAAAATTCTACCTATCATTTTTTAAGGCTTCACCTACTTAAAGATGTAAAAAGGAGAGGATTAAATTAAAAACAGCAGGAAGGTGTATTAGAAAAATGAAAAATTACCTTCACTATACACTTGAGAAAATATTTGTTATTTCATGGTATTTTCCACAATTGTGTAGAATAGACTGGTGCCTTTCCCCTGAAGCTCTACGTGCCAGGGCTGCTGTCATGCAGAGGGCAGAACCCAGCAGCTGACCCCCAGCTCCCAGTGGGCTGGGAGCTCTGGCAGCACTGCCACTGGGGGGTGCTGCAATGGTGAGGTGCCACCCCAGCCCCCTACACCCATATGGGTTTTGGGCCTCTGGGCTTTGAGGCCCTTGCATGAGACAGTTTTAACTGTGCACAAATTCAATTTAAACCAAAGAAATGGTGTGACTTGAGAATAATTTGAGAGAAAGAAATAGTAACTTTGAGTCAGATCTGTCCCCGGGTGGGCTTGCTGTGCAGTGGCACAGCCAGCAGCCAGAGCAGGAAGGGGACAGTCTCATATAAAGGTGGAGCAGGGCAAGGGGTTGCATGACCACATCCAGCTCAGCCCTGTCCAGTGCCATCTCTCTCCTTCCCCAGGGGGTCCAGGGCTGCTGGCTCACCTCCTCCTTGCCTTCTTTGATGCTTGAACCATGAAGATCTGCTGGACCAGTACAAAGACCCCATGTGGAGGGTTCAAGGGTACAAAACCATTCTGTTTCCAGTGCCACATTTAACACTTGGTCACAATACAGACAAGATAATGAGCAGAAGTAAAACAAAGCAGGGTGGTACCATTAAGTTCCTGCTATGGGCTTTTCTCCATTGGGCAGTGTTTAAACTGTGGATATTGGAAAGTTACTGACCTGAACGTAAATAAGTCCCTAACCTGTGCTTCCACAAGTACATTGCACGGGTGGGGTGGGAGACCAGACACGGTGGCAGCCTGCACCTCAGGTTGGACAGTGGTTCCATGATGGCACTTTCCACAAAATCATATCTAGAGCTGACGACAGCACAGCTATTTTGCACCCCGGACAGGGGCACCTTACCGTGGGTGCCAGTTCAGGGTAGCAGGGAATGCTGAAAGGGGAGCCAGTAAGAAGATACAGCATTAGGTAACGAGGGGCTGTGCTATCTCACATCTTCCTACATCCTGCCGCAGGTCGCTTTTCCTGCCGCGCCTTCATCCTCCCGCCCCTGCGCGGTGTCACTTTCACCGGCGTGCGCTCCCCTCCCACTCACCAGCCTGTAAGGCGTACCATGATTTTATGTCACCTCTCCAATCTGGCCCAGCATCTCTGAGGTGCAAGCAACAGATGCGGTCTATGAAAGGTTGGGATTAATGCTTTATTGGCAACTACAGCAGGCAAGCGGCTCAGATCATAATGCAGTTTTATCCTTGTGCAGACCTGTACAAGGTGGGAGCAGGTTGCCATGGGCCTGGTGCCTGCTGTGTGCTGACATATGTCCTCACTGCTGGGCAAAAGGGCAGGTCCAGTTAGGCATCTTGTATTATTAACGTTCTGCTGCTTCATCTGTTGATCACGTATCCTCCTCTCGGTCTCTCTGCACCCCACCTTGTGGAACACACTGACATCTGCAGAGGTGCTGCTCTACCTGGGAAAGTTTGAGCAAGATCTGGTGGAGGAGATGGGACACCTTCCTTTTGCAGACCCGAGCAAGGGGCAGAGTGGCCAAGAAGACAGTTTTAACAGATCACTGTAAATAGGATCCTCAAACTAAAAGATGAGAAATATGAGATATCTGCCCTGTTGGCAGTAATAATTACAATGTATAATTAACAAAACTCAGGTTTCATCATTAACTTGACTCAGGTTTCAAAAGCTGATCTCATCCTAATCATCCTCCAAATTAGATCCAGTGTTTCCTTCATAGCTGAGCCAGTACCAGCAAGGAAGGCTGCTGGTTAACTATTATGCCAAAGAGAAAGCACAGGTAAAAAAGAGCCATCAATACCACAATCAAACAGGTGCAAAAACTTACAGACAGACTGGCAGTTGCCTGAACTCAGAGCAATCTCACAACTCAGATCTGATTCTGTCAGAAAGACAGAGCCTGCAACTTCAAAGCAGCTGAGAGGAAAGGGCTCGCTGTCAGGACGTGCTGCATACAGCACAGCTGACGTGACCCTGCTTCTGCAAAGGATTGACTCCACTCCTCTCAGTATTGTCAGTAAAGTCACAGATCCTCTCTTGGATCTCAAAACATGACAAAGGCCACCTACATGTTTGGTGTAACGGAGTAGCCAACTGTCTCAGTCATGACCCAGCTTCGGCAACAAAAGACCCTTATTTGATTTTGTTCCTCTACCAAGCTCTTCATCGGAGTAACTAAGATCTTCAAAAGCTTTTTCTCAGCCTCTGAGCGTTAGATGAAAATCCCATTTTAATTGCGGATCAGTGAGGTCTGCTTGAGTAAAATAACCCAAAGCACTTGGATGCAACTGCATAACAAACACCGCTCTTCTATCAGGGAGCCTAATTGCTCTGCTACCACCAACAAAGAGCTGCTGGTTCATTAGAGCAAGCTGGAGGAGCTGCTGTGTGCATCTTCACAAGCTGGGAGTATTTGATTGCACAACTGCTATGGATGTTTGATCCAAAATTCAGCCTCTGATTTCTGATCAGCAAAACTTAAAAGCAAAGAAGCTATCAGTCTGATATTTTTCTTCGTAGCTTTCTTTGGCATAGCTATTTTTCTCCTCGATCTGTTCAAGGATGTCAAATCCTTAAGATAGAGTTTGGACTTTTATATTCTATATAAACATGTTTAGCAAAAAAAAAAAAAGTAGCAAGAACAGAACTGATGTGAACCAAATTGCAGTTTCATGTGACATCTGGAAGATGCTGCAGTTACATTGCTATCCTGCAACCTGACAGCACCAGGACCTTGCCAGAAAATGCAAAGGGCAGAAGGTGGCCATCAAAGATCAAAAGCAGCCACATTTCCTGCTGGCTGCTCAGAGCAGCTTTGTATGGCAGGTGACCAGGCAGATGGCAAAGGAAGCATACTGCCATCTTGTCCAAGGGGGATACGATCTGCTGAATCACACTAAAGGGGAATGTGGCAGCTAGTCCTGATGAAACATCCAGGAGTTCCCTTTGCCTGTTGGAATGGGCCTGGAACGGAAGGTGCACTTCTGAGCTCCTTCTGGGAGCCCAGACAGCTGTGCTCAGGTTTGTCTGTCCATCCCCTCCTTCCCTCACCATACAGCTCGGATAAACCACTGTCTTGCTTGACACATTAGGAACATGTATTTCTGTTTCTTTTTCATTTGCAATCATCTATATACTGAGCACTTTCTGAACAGAAAAGATCAATCTCATTTCAGGCAGATACCAGCCTCAGCAAGTCTATCAAGAGCAGAGTATTTTCTCCAACTGAAACTCCACATGTGAATACATCCACATATGAGCTCAGACATAACTGCATGAAGAGGTCCATTTGCCTGAGTGTTTGCTAACGAATGCTTGGCAGATAGAGGGACACCACAAGTACATCCAGCTGTTTATTGTTTTTTAAAAGAAAGATCACTTACACCTCTAGGAACAAAGCATTGCTGAGGCTGCTTATAAAATGTACCACCCATGGACTCAAATCCAAATCTTAACATTGATATGAAAATTGAAGGTGCAAAAGAAGAGTTACTTTTTTTTTACTTTCCTCTTTTTATGCAGCTTGAGTCACCTTGTGGTAGAGTTAATAGAAATATTACACCAGTGAAATGGAAAGTGGATCAAACCAGTACAACAAAAGCCTTCAATATAGCGGAAAACTCCACATGGGGTGATCCCAGGAAAATCACTCAAATGCAATGCTACCCTGCATGCTGAGGGCTAGAGTAGGCCAGCTCTTTGCATAGACAGGACCATGCTCTGCTTTTCACCCAAGGTGCTCATCAGGATTGGAAACCAAAACCTTCTTTTCTGACAGGTCATGGATTAAATAACCACAGATGGTTTCCAGGATCTCTTTCATTCTGCTACCAGTCTCACACAGAAACAATAAAAGAACTGACACTGTAAATGAGTTCTAGGGGTACCTTTTTAATCACAAAGCTGCTGCAACATATTTCTTCTCTGGTAGCAGTAACAGTAAGTTCAGGAAGTACAGAGCACCTGCCAGCATTAAAGGAAGACCACATCTAAACCCACAGGTCCCAGCTGTTAAAATGCTGCTTGTTCCAGGTATTTCATCTATGCTAACATCCTGATAGTGTTAAAAAAAAAAGAACAAGGGACAAGTTAAAGAAGCACTAATATAACTAGGACAGCGTTGTTCACTGACATTTTTAAGTCCCAGTAGTGTGGATCCACCCATGAGCAGGTCTGGATTTCTAGCAAAGTTAAGAGTAAGTGCATGACTGCCCCGCAGAAAGTTTCTATTTCAGAAAGTGTCTGCATTGTCTGAAAATCAAGATCCTGCTGCTGAGGTCCCCACCCATTCAATACTTTCTGTTTCCTCCTTGGTTATATTTTTCTCTCTACAGTGAACTGAGTGGCTCTATAATTATTTTTCTATGATTTTCAGCAAAATGTAGATACACAGGAACTGTGGACAATCACTGAGGACATTGAGCCCACAAGAAACTTAGCCGTTGTCCCTCTTCAGAAATAGATAAAATGCCAGCTGGAGTGGACCCCAAATCCTAGTTTCAGTTAGAGAGAAAGTGAAATCAGGTGAACCTACCTCTTGCTCAAATACTATTCTTTCCTCAGTACCCCTCTGTTCTCCAGAAAAATGATCTTCTCTCTTCTGGTGACCATTTATGCAGGTAGAGAATCCACTCTTTCCTACTGTGTCCTCACCACCTGCATGCTGTCTACCTCTCTATTGACAGCTTCCAATAAAAGCTTCCTTTAATAGAGTTGTCCTGACTCACAGGTGGGGGGGGAGGGAAGTTGACCTCGCTGCAGCATCAAGAGTCTCTGACGCATTCTGGGAGGCTGTGGTTTCAGGTCTGAAAGAATTCAGCCTTGTTTTCAGCTAAGTTTTACACATTTAACTTCCAAAATATCACCCTATAGCTCCATGTCCAATTGAGACTTGATGTTGTTTAGTGGTTCGACTTAACACTATTCAGGGTTTTAGCCATACACTTGGCAAGTTAGCAGTACTCACCAACAGAAGAGAGTTTCTCAGAAACATAGCCACCCAGACTCCTGGCTGGCTCCACCTCTTGTCCACCCACTCCCAGTTTCAGACATTTCACATTCCAAAACTGGAAGTGTCTATGCAACATAAGGTCACGTTATTGCACAATGCGCTCCGCTCCTTCTAAGAGCCACTGCATCCTCAAAAGTACATCAACGCTAACAGCAAGAGAGCTGTTTACAGTGAATTTCTATCTGAGTGGGAGTATTTTCTCCAAGAATCTTATAACAAGGACATGAAGCGTATGACTTTTCCCTACATTTAGTAAGATTGTTACCGAGATGGCATTTATTTCATACTTCCACATCAGCATTCCTTCCCTTTTAAGCTGCCTTTTGAAAAATTGAGAATTAATTTTTACACTTCCCCAAAGTATTTCTGTGCTGGATAATTTTAGGACATGCTAAACAGAACAATTTCTGCCTATCTTAAATTTAGAACTGAGGCCATTTGTAGTTTTTGCAGTGTAACTGTGAAATATAACTGATTGTCACTAATGTGCGTTTTGCTACTTTTTTTTTTTGCCAAACTGTCTGAATAATTGCTATGATCCCTCCTTCTCTTCGCCTTTAAGTTCTAACAGATGAATGAAATCTCAAGTTTCAATTATAACTGGAGAACACCACCTCTTTTAGTATGGGGAATTAAAAATGAGATGGGCTTTATTGTTTTACTCCAAAAGACAGGAGACAGGTGGAAATGGCAGTGTCACATTGTGTCATCTCTGAAACTGTGTTCAGCTTTTCAGTTACAATTAAATCTTGGCTGTTAGCATGGGAAGTCTATCTGGAGTCCTTTTGAATGCCAGTGAGTTATACTGGTATGTCCTAAAGGCAACATTTGACATACTTAAATAAAGAATAAATGACCAGTCCTTTCAATTCAGATCTTCTGTCGCCTTTGTCCTCAGCACCACCCAGTAAGCTGAACAGTGAAGAAGGGCTTTGGACTGGGGAGCTCCCAGGACCCTCCGGTGAGAACAAGGATTCTGGTAGGGATAATGGCTAAGGCAGCTCTCAAAAAGCCTTTCTGATTTCACAGTCAAGTGAGCTCTTCATAAGCTGTCACTTCCAGAAGTAAGAAGGTTCAGATCCAGCAGTCAGCATTCAGAGATCTGATTCAGGCTACCCAGTGAAAAAGATGATGGACAAAACCAACCAGTGGTAGAGTATGAGGGAGTGGGAAATAGAGAGGATCCTACGAGAGGGGAAGAATGAAGGGCAGAGAAGGACCTTTGCACTTTTCTGTTATATGCACTGATACCATGTTCTGCTGTAGGTAAGGGCAGCCCAGGATTTTCACTTCAAGTTATTCACGTGGAAGGTACAACATGCTTGAGAGTCAACTGCACTTCGTCCCACAGAAGAGATACTAAAACTGCAGCTAATGGCTTAAAGTTACTTAGTTCCTGTTCAGTCTGTGAGCAGGTAAAAGGTTAGACTGCAATATTTAACCACAACTCCCATGCATTTCTGAGAAGCACACAGGAGGCTGCCTGAAGTCAGACATCTGCCATGCTGCTTCCTGTGTGCACAAGGTGAAGAAATCTGCGCCAGTCTTCGGCCTCACATAGACAGCGAGCTTCCTCTGCTGCAGTGGCTGTCACACAGCATGCTTTCTGGTACAGCCCATTTCCTTTTGGGGGATGTTCCCCTTGGGGACAACAGGGGCTAGTGGTCTGTGCATGCCACCGGCCACAACCATCAAATCTGCCAGCTGGTCACCAGGCAATTCAGCCAAAGGCTTAATGCTTTAAGTAGAACTGTCTGCATGTCTAAATGAGAACAGGATGAAGAACCACTGAGGGACAGCAAGACAAAGATTCATAACTCTCTGGAGACACAGGACCATAAAAAGAACGCAGTATATACTACAAATTTTGTTGAACTACTCAAACTGTTAGTTTAAAAAATAAAAGTGGTATGTGCATTCATTCTTTTTAAACTTTCATCCATAAGAGGTTACTGTGTGACACAATGAACACCTTGGTGTCAGCAGCATTCCTCTCCCTTCCCACATGTTCGTCACCAGGTGTCCAGTCACCTACTGTAAGGTCCCAGCCATTAACCAGATGCCTTTCGTAGGGACAGTTAGGGAAGGCAATAAAGCAAGACATATGTGGGAGTCCTTCACTTTGATTGTGTGACCTTAGCCAATTTTACAATCACTTAAATATATTTGCTTTTTATCCCATGTTAATCTCAAATGGAATCCAAGAATACTACAACCCCCCACAGACATTTTAAATAACTAGTAAAAACTACACAAAAAATCAGGAAATGGAGTTTGAACAGCAAAGACGTAAGCTCACAAATGGCCAAGACCCCTCTGGTTTCTCAGGGTTTGGGGCCTCCACTTTAGAAGCTGTTTCACTATGACATTGTTTTCTTTAGTAGGTAGTAGACTTTTTCACAAGGGTGACTACAACACAGTGTGAGACATGGAGGACTGTCATAGTGACCTACCCACAGAAACTTAAGCATGAAGATTTTGTATTGTCGCTCACCATGAGATGAGAGGGAGTAATAGGTAGATGCAAGTGAAACCATTTTAGTTCAGTCTGGCTGATCAAAGATCTTCTTCATGGAGTAAGGTGACTTAAAGGGAAGTATTTCATTCAGAAATTTCCATGGGAAAACAAAAACAAAATCAAAACACAACAATACAGAGATTTTCCAGTGGAAAACTTGTTCTTGTGGAAATTCCGCTTTCAATCGACTAATTGTTTTTATGGGAAATTCCTAAGCAGCTGTAGGCACAGGCCTCATGCTGAGCAGTTTAAAAGCAGCTCATGTCTGACCCAGTGCCCTCAGATTTCCCACATCAGATAAACAGCAAGAGCAGAGCCCTCATCTTTCCCTTACTCCCAGGCATACCCTGCAGCACACATGTGGTCCCACTGAGGACACAACAGCGTATTGACTGCTGTAGCAGTATGCACGTGGTTACAGATGGGATGCTTGAAGGATTGATCTTTTAATGTCCCAAATCAAGATTAATTACAACCACTTATATATAAGCTGTCCCTAATACTCTGATGCTGGTAAAGCTGTCTCTGACTTCAGCAACAGGTTTATTTGCACTAGGGATTGCAAGCTTGGGAGAGTCTTCAGTGAAGCTCCTTGTAGTAGACTGCACCGTGGAGAGAGAACCTGGGGCTGACTTACACCTGATTATGTGAATGGTCACAAATTATGGATGGAAATCCATTGATATTAATTGTTTCACACTGTCTTAAACCTGTCAATAAGAACTACATGCTCCACTGCTAACAATGCAGAGAGTAAGACAAATATTTTTAGTGAGCTTGCTAAGGGTCTTCTAAATTTGCAGGAGGAGCACTGAGTAAGCGTCTCCTTTACAAAGTGGTATTAGAAAAGCATAAACCATTCATTATAATGCATCCTCTTTCTATCATCCACTTCAGCATGAATCATCATACTGTGTAAACAGGCTACAAATAATATTTATGGCAGGGCTCAAAAGTATCTCAGAAAGTCAGAGGAAGAAAAAAGCTGTTAGAATAGGCAGGCTTGTACAACCCCTCACAGTTCAGAAAGGTACTGCGCACCTAAATTTTCACAGGAACATTTGCAGTGATTTACAGTATTTATGTACCAGCCCCGTATTTTCACACTAATACATTTTTAATACAAAATAAAATGTAAATCTCTGTAAGAAAATCATTTAATTCTACTGTCTGCATGGGACTGGTCTTCACAACTTACTTTCAAGAGCAGACATTGCCTCTCTCCTGACTACCTGCTGTCCCACGCAGTCTATCCAACAGCAGAAAGGATCCAGCATCTCCCAAAGTGAGCCGAGCTGGAGGAACTCAAGCCCACTGGAGCTGTGGCAGGAGCGGAAGCCCCAAGGTGCCACTGGAGAGGCTGTCAGCAGCTGGCTGCCTGCCAGGCGCTGCAGGCTACGAGGTGAAGGAGTGGACAAAAGCCACTGCTCAGCTGCTGCACTGACCTTCAGCTACGTTGATCTGCAACAGGAATGCATCCCCTGACCGTACTTGTGTTTCTAAACCACAGGTTTTCTTGGCTCTCTGCAACACTAGGTACACACATATGACACCGAGTTGGCACACACGCACAGCCCATGTCCATAGGGCACAAGAGGCCGAAGAGTTCCCCTCTCCCCCTGACCGCAAAGTGGCTGCTCGGTCAAAGCAGGGCTGCTGCTGCTCTGCACCCGGGGAGTGCAGCAACTGCATGTGATCACCGAGGCAAGTGGTGAAAACCATACACACCAAGATTTGAATTACAGGCAGCATGGATTTCAGAGATCAGTTAAAAAACATCCCGCATCTCCCACCTGAAGGAGTTATTCTTTTGGGACATCACAGTAATGAAATACAACTGTAATGAAAACCTTATTGATACAAGCTTTGTTATTGAAGTGAAAAGAAAGGCTTTTATTCTCAGAATCAGACACTCCAAGGAATACCACATGTGCTAGATAGTGTAAGCTGTCTTTTCCAGTATATAACAGATAGTTCTGCTACACTGAAGCACATGTGATAAGTGAAGAGGGCCCAGTCTCTTCTCCATATCCTTTGCATACCTGTTACTATCACACAGCTGCTCTCAAGTCTACAGTTTCCTGTGCAGTACAAACTGCATACCACTTCCCCTATGGAAAAAAAAAAAAAAAAGCCTTGCTTGTTCTTAATTGACGATGGAAATACTGTCATATTTTCCACTAGCCAAGCTTTAAACCATTACTGAATGAACCTTCATTAATTTTTCCACAACATTTCACAGAAATGTCAGGAAACAGCTGTGCCAGAAATGATTAACTGTCCTTATCACTAGGGCTTCATTGGCCAATTTCAAATTATATAGGTTTTATTCTTTCAAAACTCTATATTCAGTGATGTTTTTTGTTATTCATTAGGCGACTGTCTCAATACACTCTTTTCTCTTCAAAAGTATCCGATTACACGGGTTTAGAGGCACACAGACGTTTTATGACCAGTGGAAGAATTTGTACAGTTTGGAGCTGCATTCTTCTAGGAAAAGACAGCTTCCTGCAGATTGCTCAGCTGTGTCTTTCTTGGATCGAATTCAATGAAATTCACAACTTGCAGTCAAATTCTATTTACCAGTCAGACTGAATTCATTACACTGACATAAACTCTTCTTGCTGCATCTTCTTACTCCTTTCCTCCCCTGTCCTACTCTTTTCCTCTCCCGAACTGTCTCTCTCACATCTTCTTTGAGCTATACCATGTGTCAAAACTTATCATACAATGCCCTGTACATTTTCTGGCAAAAAAAAAAGCAGAACAGTATACATCATCATTTCAAACATGCAAACACTGAGATGCTAGAGGGCTAGCTACAAAGTAAGAGTGCAGCCATCTGGAGACAACTGCTAGTGTGGATCTGAGACTCCCAGTTGGCTGAAACTTTGCAGTCTCAGAACTTCCTAGCAAAGCCTCAGTAAGGTCTCTGCTCACTGACTGGGATTTGCACAGGGCAATGGGTATTATTTCAAAAATGGAAAATCTTCAAATTTCTGCTAAGAGCACAGCAACAAAGAGCAAGGTTCACAGGGTGACTATTCTAAAGATCGACATTAGCACTATAGTATCTGGTTTATATTTTTAAATATTTAATTTAGAGTTGCTACAGCATGCCATGTTACAATAGTTCTGCATATATGTCACCATCAGATTTAAAATGGCAATTGTTCACTATATGTCTTCATTGAAGCTGAGAGCCTTCAATCTGTAACCTTAGGATATTTTTAGACAGGGGAAAACACAGATGTAAATAGGTATTTATATGCACTTACTGGAAGTTACGTAACATGAATCCCCTCAAGTGTGGTTCAGTGTTCACATCCTACCCCTAAGAAAAGGTAAGTTACTTGCAGAAATGATGCAGCAACATAAATAGAGGTTTCTCTAGGTATTACAGAGAAAAAATCCTTCCTGCTGCCTGTAATTCAAAACGATTTGCATTTCTGGGTTAGTAAGTGGGTCCCTTCCACAGCAGCGTGCATCGCTGTGCAAAATCCAAAGGCAACTCTGCTCAGGACCCAGCCACTGATGACCTCACCCTGTGCTGGGTCAACTTCTGAGCATCTTCATTGACTTCAGCAGGTATACAGATTGCAGATCCTGGCCCAAAATGCATAATATCAGCCAGTGTTGCAGTGCTGGATACCAAAAAAAGATCTTTTTAAATTACTCTACCAAGATACTTGCTTAGAGAGCAGAAACTGCCGCACACTATTTGTACTTAAAATATGCATGAATATAATATGGGTTCTATTTACAAGACATGAAACACTGCCAAAAGTTTTCCTGGGTTTTTTTAAGGACTCAATTTTATAACATGTGATGCCGAATTTCTCCTTCACAATATCCTTATCTGTCTCTGTTCTAGTTTGAAAGCAGTAGCTGGCGGTGCCAGAGGATTTCAAGGACCATGTCCTTCCAATATGTGGCACGTTAGTGCGCTGCCGGCTGCAATGGAAGACTCCCAAGCACATCTTGCATATGGCAAAAAAAAATGCAGCTAAGTTATTCAATTTCTCTAAGCAATCTCTGGATTTTGTGGTTTTAGGGGGAGCTCTAAAACCAAGGGAAGACAAATGCTGCACCGCAGGCGCTCCTCCTCACCAGCAGAAGGGTTTTGCAGCTTCCCGAGGCTGGGGACAAGGGCTGGCAGGTGGCAGCTGCGGCAGGCACAGGGTTTTTTTCTTCCACATCTCTCTCAACACCAGCCCGCAGCCCCAGCACCTGGGCATTGCTGTGACAGGGTCTGTGGGCAGCGGTTCAGCCACAGCGGAGCTTTGTGCCCAGGAGCGTCACAGCACCCATTTCTGCCTCCACTGGATGTTTTTGAGCCTCCTTCTTCCCACCCCAGACTGTCAGAGAACGAGCAAGAGAATCTGATGCCTCACCACCCTGCTCAGCCTCCTCTTGGACATGGAAGAAGAAACATGTTTTTCTTCTCTCTGACTAATAGCGGGACAAGAAATGAGTGTGCTTGCTTCCCCCTGAGCTTGCACATCTTGAGCTCAAACCGTCACAAAGACACAGACTCCTCCTGTTCATATCCTCAGCAATGAGCAGCAGGATCTAGGAGCAATGTCATAACAAAAAGAGAGACCTTGAACTTGCTTCACCCTTTGCATAATCATTTATATTTGGGCAAAGTGGATAACAGCTCGTTTAGCACTAGGGTGGTGGCATTTTATGCTCGCTAGGCATTCACTTTACCCAGGTATAAATAGCAAAAGGTTTCAGGCGGTAGAGAATCAGGACCAGTATCTTCAAAGGATTCTCAGCCAAAATAAAGCAGCTAGTCCTCCACACCACAGCTTGTGCAATCTGGCTCTGCTGCAAGAATCATTCCCTGCAGGGCATCTGGGACTTCTGGTTTGGCAGCATTGCATGCTCTGGTCTTCAGAGAAAATGTGCCTTCCTATTGCCCCGTATCTAGTGCTGGAACCAGACTGAAAGCTTTCACCTGGAAAGCAGGCAGTAATAGGGTTCAATTTCTTAATGGGAGCCTTTTATTAGCTCACATGATGTATTTACTACCCTACCAGCATTAAGTGCTTGCCTTAATATCCTTGGCACACACGGCAGCGGTACATATTATCATAGTTACAATAACATTGGTCTGAACTATGTTAATTGAGAGCATCTATTCTAAAATTCCATTGTTCCAAACAAAAAAGTAAAGCGTGCCATTACTCAGCTGACACATTATCAGGGAGAGTTTGCAGCGTACAAGAGAGCCACGGCCCAATGCACAGAAGTACCATTAAGTTACACGCTAATGAAACCTGAAAAATTTCTGCTAAAAACTCATTTCAGAGGATGGCCACCATGCTCTTGTGTACCAAAGTTCTCAGTTTTCCGCTTAAATCCTGCCTGGTGAGTCAGGACATGGCCAGGTTTCTGTACTGCAGGAGTATTCCATTACTCCTGCTTATAAATTTCACACACTGTTAATGCTTCCCAAACTGGCAACAGAGCTCAGGGGTGCATGAGGACAGTTTGTTTTCCTGATGAACTTCCAACAGAAATTCCACGGGACCTCTGGATGACTGATGACACGTTTGTTGGTAACACCCCTGCTAACAGCCATTAGTTTGCACCCCTCTCACCCACCCAGCTCTGATTCAGGCTGCACAGAAAGATCTCGATTAGCTCTCAGAGAATGCAGAGGGGAAATAATGCAATTAGGCACACACAGCTTCCATTGCAGGGACTTGGAAAGAGATCCGTAAGAAGAGATACCCCATATTGCACCAGCCTCGACTGCAGAGTATTTGGAATCAGTTCCAGGTTTGATCAAGGGATAGCCCATCTCAACCTCCTCCATTCTTTCCCTCAATTCATATATAGAATGACACATAGGTCCAACACGATTTACACTGTTCTTAAAAACCTGGTGATTTTATCTGAAAATATGTTGTGTTTTCTTTGAACACCTTCTCCTGTTGTCATGGTATCACATGAGAATCTCTGATGTCTTCCTTATATGCTTAGCTCCTACGGTTGCAGATAAATACTAGATAATTTAAAAAAAAATAAATATATAAGGCCCATGAGAAGAATCAAACTTTTTCTTAAGTTCTCACTATTTCAAGCCAGTCTCATTACATTCTGAGGGCTAACAATTCTCTGACCATCAAGGACATGCCCATATAGATTGAAGAAGAGCTTCTCAGTGCCTCAGGTTTTTGACAGAAACAAAAGTATCTCTGTACTGCACACAGAGACAGTTTCTGAGACAAAGTCAATGTGAAATCTGTCCAGCCTGTGACCACCAACACAAGTAAACATGGAGCTGCAATGAGGAGCTGAAAATGGACCTTTTAGTGACACAGTAAACTGGCTTCTCAATTATCTGATGCCATATAAGACTGTTGTTGAGGACCCACTAACTTTAAGCTAGCTTGGGTGCCATTATACTACAGTGTCAGCGCTTTCATAACTGCAGTTTCTACATGCCCATTGCTCAAGGCCCAGAGGTAAAAATTAAACCTTCAACAGAATTGTCAATGGAGCACTTGAAATGGTCAGATGGTCAAGCAGAAATCACCAACTTATACTTTAGGACAATTTAAAAATGAAAAAAACCCACCATGTTTCAGATATCAAAACTCCACCCACCATTTCTTCTTGTATTTTCAGAAGTATATTTTCCTGTTTATTTGGTTCAAAAAGGGTGATCCCTGGAGGCTTGATGCAAGAACTGCATAAAGAAGGGGAAGCAGCAAACCAAATACATGGACAAAGCAAAGACAGCACTTCCAAATGAACAAAAACATAACCTGCCCCAAAAGAGTTACACCTCTGATTTCATCAAGAGCTGACTTCAGTTGTAACAAAAGGGTGTGTAATCAGTATTTAAATATGAGTGACTACCACGTGAAGCCTACTGTGAATGAAAAACTATTCACTCAGGCCCACTCCCTCAGTTCACTCAAAGCCATCCCTCCTTTGTTCCCCTACCTGGCTGCTGCCGACAAAGGTGCATGTGGGTAATGGTTCCAGTCAAGGCAATGTGGTTCACCGCTCCGGCAAATGTGGCTGTTCACGCTCTCCTCCACCTATTTGGAAAACAAATATGAAATACCTTTAAGGATTGTGGTCAATTTAGCTTGCTGATTGATTTTATAACCTAATTGGCATTATGGCAATGACTACAAAAAAACCTCATATTCAGTCACAGTCCTTGCTACTCAGGTCTTTTTCATTCAGAGCAAAGTAGTATCAGTAATCAGTAGCTGCCCTGTGGTTTCCAGCTTGCTGTGGGCTAGAATACACATCGACTAATATATTCTGATGTGAAAACAACAGACATACAAGACTAAAAGGTGCATACAATAATGTATTTTCAAACATGATGTATACAACGATCAAGGTAAACACCTGCAAAAAAGTGTGGAAGTGCCTTTGTCATCTATTTACCTATAGCTTGCAGTTCCAGGTTTGCTAGCTAATTTCTGCCTAATCTTGAAAAAGTCATGCCAGATCAGAATTTAAGAGTACACATTTTTAAAATTAAATGCAAATGCCTTCCTGTTATTAAATCAGAGTAGTGAAATTGTTTTTCATTCTGCTTCTTTCCTGTCTAGCACTATGGTTTAAACATGAGACAATCTCTAAAAATTCCCTTGCCACATGATGCTAGTCTGTTTCAGAAAATAAGTTATTAATGCACACTGTGAAAATCCCTCATAAACCTTAGATCTCTCTTTACATGTGATATACTCTGGGAAGGACCACAAAAAGGCACTTTCTCCATACAAAAGAGCTGCTGTGGGCATCTGTGCAGGAGCGTCCGAGGCACAGAGCACCAGGAGATGTGTTCATTAATGTGTTAGACATGTTAACAGCTACAGGCTGCCCCATTTACACCTGCAGCGAAGGGATTATTGAATACAGGAAGGCTACCCTTAATTGGGGTATACAGACAATGCACCAGGAACCAGAGACTCATATTTCATTTGCACATAATAAAGCTGACCAAAATTCCCACCTCATCAATACTGAGACAACAAAACTTCTACTGAACACATACTCCAACAGGCGTGGCTATTCTGATTTTGTTAAAGACAGGGGTGAACACACAGTCACAGCACACATTTGCCCAGGTCACTTTCTTTCAGGCTTCACCATGTCCTTAAATACCATGCCAGATGACACAACAGCGATGCGTGATGACCATGGGCATCCCAGGGTGGATGTGTTCCTCGACAGGGCAGCACCCTAGGGGAGCACATGGTTCCAGCAACACGTGCAGCTCATGTCACTGTTCTCCTGCGCTTTGCCATGAGGCTGAGCCCTGTCTGGCCATTATCTCAGGGCAGTCAGGTGACTGCAGCAGAAAAAGGTACCTTCTCCAAAAGGGCTTACAAATGTCATAGCAGAGGAGCATGCAGAGGGCTTGGACAGGAAAATCTCAAACATAGCACCTGGGCTTGCAGATCTTTGCCTGTGGCCTGACTAGACTGGCACGGAAGCCAACAGCAAACCTCCCCTGCTTCCAGCAAGTGTGACAGCTGCCCATCTGCGCCATACACAGGGCCAAGCCTGCCCACTGTGGGGTGGGCGACACACAGCTCTTCCACCACCAGCAGAGTCCAGGTGTGAGCTGGTGGAAACGGGGTGCCAAAAGCTGAAGGATAAAGNTATGCTTATGCTTTTTTTTTTTTTTTTCCTGCAGTGTTTGCTATCAGCAACAAAAACAAACAGCAAATGATCATGTGTTACTGACCAGCAATGTCAACAGTAGTCTATACAGGCATCTGAGTATATAAAATAACATATGGTCTGGCTCTAGACCCTGACACTTTATCACACCAACATACAGCTTTCTAGGAAATGATCTGGATGTGGAGCCAAGAACCGCTTTTGAACCTTTGAACAGACAGGGCCCAGTATGGGTTTAGTGTGTGGGTGATACCTTGGCACAGTTGGACTCAAGGGCAAAACTCTCTTTTTAGCAAGGTCAGTATTTCACTTGCTTCTTTTACAACTGGCCTGAGAAACGCTCCAGTCAAAAAGCAAAGCAACGTAATAAAGAAGTCATGAGTCCTTATTCTCCCATCCTTCAAGTATGACCTAGGGGTGCTCTGCATTGTAGCATCCTCTCTGTGGTGTGGCATGGATACATTCCAGCCCCCACATAGGTCACTCTCAGCTTTCACACTCCCAGCTGGCTTGTGTGATGCTGGCTACACTTGCCACACAGCTCTTTTTAATTAACATGTATTGTTAATCGGTTTATCTAATCTGCACCCCAAAGACCGTGTCTTTACTCTCATTTCTATCACAATCCTCTCTGTAGTAATATCTCAATGCCACAGTATCTCAGTCCTCTCTATGGCACCCTGACAGGAGCAGAGGGGACTTTTATGAAAGGAGCTGTAAGTGAAAGATGTCATTTATTGAAACAGAATCACACTGCTGCTGCTCCAGCTTCATAAAGAACATTTAAACTGCAATCCATAAGGAACACTATATTCCATTATCCCTAATTTCTTTTTTAGCTCTTAACTGATAGGAGCTCTTAAGTGATACCCTCTTGCTGTGGTAACCTCACTGTCTTAACAGCATTCCTCAAAGGATACTTTAGCCTCTGATCCAAGTGTGAAAGACTCCCCCACCGATTTCAGTGAAGGTTGGATCAGTTTCTGAGTCTTTAAGAAGCTTAATTGTTACTTAGAATAAGGCAAAATATTATCCAGGGCAAGATCTGGTTAAAGATACTAAGAAGCTGTCTAGGCAGTAGTACTGCATCTCCTTACTAAGCTACCACCTTACAGCAGCACTGGAGCCAGCAAACAGGACGTGGTATGAGGGAACAGTCAACCTGCAGAGTCAACAACCCCAGAGAATGCACGTGTCATCAAACAGGATTTTACTGGCTAATTAAAGCCCCCAGAGGCATTGTTGTGATACTAAAACTATTAATTTTATTTTTTTGTAACTTTTTTTTTTTATGCCCACATTAGTAAAACTTTGTGCAAAGCGTGGTTCTTTGGCAGCAAAAGTAAACAAGTGTGCCATCAAAAGACTGCCCACCAAAAGCAGGCAGCAATGCAACCACCACAGCTGAGCATTTGTTAGTATTTGGTCATATCTGGTCATGACTACTAATCTGCTGCTGTTGTTTGCCAGCCGTGGAGACTAACATTAAACAAGCACAAGAGAAGGGAAATGAGGGTATGAGAAGCACAGCATGTCCTACTGCTTGGAAGAGGTTTTTACAATTTGAACTTTGTAACTCAGACACACAGGGATTAGCCTTTTACACGAGATCTGGCAACACACAGACACAAGTGCTCTGACAATGACTCTTACACCATCTGCTTTTGAAATACTACTGGCTTCTCCCCTGACACCACCAGTAATCATTTTGTAACTGTAAAACTACACCTTCAGTGGTAAACCAAACATGTAGCACTAGGCATCACCTCACCATGAAGATTAATTCACTTCATGGATCAACAAAAAGGACTTAGTTTTATTTTACTTCTTATATATCTGGTATGCCAACACTGTATGGCCAGCTGGGGGGGAGATTCCTGTGCACTTTATAAGGTAAAAAATATCAGAAATCTCATGTGCATTTTAATCAGGAACTAAAGTTTAAGGAAAGCAACTGGATAACATTTGGTTTGCTGGTAACTATTCAAGAGTTCTGAAATCAATGGGTGAAATTGCCTCAAAGTACAAAGGGCAAATAAAGCCATGCCCATGTTACTCCTTAACTGGCTTGCGGCAGAGAGCGTTCCAGCACAGACTGTACCTTAGATGTTTGAGAATTTACCTAAAGCTTCAGTTTGAACAGTTCTTTAAGAAAGCCAGGTGCCATTTAAATTGCAGCCAGGTTCCAGGATTGTAAAGGATAATTTGTACCAAAGAAGAACTGGGCAACACAGGTAGAAAAAAGTGCACCCTTCTCTAGCGTGCCACTCAAGAACTTGAATTCACAGCTTGCAACTCAAAGCAGTGAGTCAATGTACAAATCTCCCACTTCTCCAGGGGTTCAAATCCCCTTTTATAGATGTTGCCTTACTAATTACAATGAATTGATCATGCAAGCTTCTGTACTGTAATATGTAGAGTCTGTGAATCCAGTCTGTGTGGATTTTAGAATGCTTTATTTGCCCTCTTTCTCCTTTTCAAACATGAAAGTCTGGAGAACTCTGTGAATTACAGTCTGTAATGGGAGAAGTAAGAAGTCTGAAATTTGTTTGATTGCAGCTATGATGCATTAAGCTCCAGGCATCCATCTCAGTCTTGGTACTTTTTCTCCAAATGGGCAATATTTTACAGTTATCGCTCTCTAAACAAAGCACAATTTATTATACACACAATTCAACAGCTACAGCAGCTAAGAGTAGAAGCAAAAATGTCTTCCTACTTGAGGAAGGTAAAAGCAATGTCATACTTGAAATTGACTTCATATGATCAATGGCAGAACACAATCATCTGAGAAATGACGTTCATGTCCCGATCAAATGCAATCAAACTGTATGCAATTGAGTTTGGAAAAGGGGGAAGAAAATTATTCCCATTACTTTACTGGTGTTCTTAATGTGTTCACACAAATCATCTGTGAATACATGAATGAAAAGACCTACAGTGTTTCTACCTTTGCCCTCTTTAATTCCAGGTCATTCTGGCAGCTCTTGATACTGCAGAACTATGTTTTCCTACCAGCAGTTTAATGAAAATAATGGATCAAATATTGAACTACCACCAAAGTTAAAGGGATGTAATTTATTTTTTTAATCAAATATCTCTATGCTGTAAACATTTTTGTCTTCATTACTGAAACGGAAAGACATTTGAAGCCTAATTTATTTTTCAGTATTTATGCCTTTTTGTTTTCCACATTTTTCTCAAAAGGAGTGTCAATTTAAATGTTTCTTACTGACAGCCTTTCTTCATTTTGGTATCCTGGTTACTAGCACCACGTTGCAGATCTGGATGCAAAGAGCAGCAAAAAATCTTTGTAAAATTTTAATGTGTTGAAATTTACACACGCAAGGATTTATATGCATACATACATGTGCGTGTATACATAAATATATGTGTGTATATGTGTGTACATATATATTATTTAAATAAAATTAGCCACATTTATTAACACATATCTGCATTAGCTGCACTTGTTTTATTACCTCTCAAACTCTGGCAGAAAGTTAGCAATCAGAACAAAATTTACCTAAAAGATGTATCATGTCAAATGACTTCTGGAACATCACCCATGAACTCTGTTTGTTTACTTCACACAAAAGTGATTCACTTTATTAAAATTAAGCACATAATTTCTTCTTTGGATCCTCCCTACATTATCTCTTCTATCCTCAGAGCCCACTCTGCGTAGGACCTTATTTTGCTGGAACCACCAGCTGGAACTATGATTTTGGGTTACTTTCTTTTCACTTTGGCCAGAAGCTAAATTAGCAAGAGCACATCCCCCTAAGTATAGGTCCATAACCTCACTGCAAATAACAGTTCAGACACTGCCAGCTGAGATCAGTGTCCTCACTAACCAGGCTCGATGCTTTTAGACAATGGTCAGGCTGACAATTGACACAGTGTCCATACACACACACTGCTCAACCTATTTGTCTAACCTGCTGTTGCTAAGAGGAGAGGGTTGTTTGTGCAGGCATCTGGCAGCAAGATGCAAGTACATCTGGAAATCCTCAGAGAGTGGGCAGGAGAAGGCAAAAACATCAGGTTTCAGCCAAGCCCAAGATAGGACTCCAGGTAAAGATCATGCTCTACACGATCCAAACAGGCTTCAGCAAAATCACCGTAAGGAACCTCCTACACCAAGTGCCTTGGCTTTCCTTCCCTCTTCAAATGACTACCCTGCCACAACACCCCTCCACTGGGAAGAAACAATACATCCAGGTACGCAATGAAGAAACTGAGGCAGAGACACTTCTAGCTACCAAGCAGGCAGGCTTCAATGTGGCAGGTGTCCTACAAGCTCATGGCAATCCCTTGAGATGTCAGAATTATCTCTTATCTCCATGGAAAGACCATTGCAAGTTCAGTTCCATGGCAGAGAGATGGCAGCAGCACTGGACAATGTCAGCAGTAGATAAAAACTAAGTTGCCCCTGAGAAGCTGGCTACTAGTCAGTCAAGACATGGATGCACCAGGCGGGAAGGATGATGCCTGGGAACAACAGAATTTTGTTACCAGGGAAAATAATGAAAGGGCTTGAGGTCCGTTTACAGAGTTTTGTTTCTTGTTACCTGCAAAATCTAAGCCAACATTCTGTATAAAGTACGACCTCAGTGAGACTGGTGTTAAGTCAAAGCACAGACTGCATTCAAGGCAGCCTGGATTTATACCTGATAACCTGAGATCATTCTCTGACACCATGCTCCTTCTTCAAAGACAGCTTGTACACCACAGGATATCCTACTCTCATTTCAGGTCGGCACCATCACTGGCAGCTGATCGTTTGTCTTAAAAATCTCAATGGGCCACCAAAACACCTCTGACCACACACTTTGTTAGCACTTCTGCTCGCCACTGTGTGACTTCTTTACAAGGAGACAATATCCCTTGTTACTGCCACATCTAGAAAGGGACTATGTAGAGTTTCCTCCTTCCCAGTACCTCCACACTGTTCCTTCAGGTCTAAACACAGGCAAGAAAAAGGCAGCAGTGGAGTCTTTGGTCTTCCTCGGTGAGGCAAGATCCCTCTGCACTGATGTCACTTTGCTCTTGGTGTGTGCTCAGTAAGTCAGTAATTTGTCATGAGCGTGGGCTCTATCCATACATGGCAGGCTGGAGGAGGAATGACCTCAAACTCTGCTTCTAATCCAGGGGGTGTTGCCAAAGCACAGTGTTTGAGTTTGATGCATGAAGCGCAGAGATATTTTCAGCTCCTGAATCACACTTTTGGCTCCACAGTTAACTTGAACTTCTCCTTAGTTTTGTTTGCAATTTTTCACCTTCTGCAATCACCCCTGACTCTCAGAAGAATTAGCTGGTATGTTAAAGAAAAAAACCCCAACGGTCAAAAATATGAAGATTTTTTTTTTAATCGCTTTTATTTTAGCAACTTCTATTTTATTCTCTTGCATGTGTGGTGGAGTAGAGTTAAACCAGTTACTAATAGATTAGTAGTACATCACAAATGTCTGGTTTCTTTATTTCACCTTCTAAATACATGCTATTAAATGCTGCCAGTGAATGGTTTCTAATGATTTTGCTGTTCAACACAAGAATGAAAAAGTCTGAAAAAAGAGGCAGTGCAACAGCAAGCAGTTAGCCTGGATACAGCTACAGGACAGCTTTTAGCTGTATATTCCCATGGCTGAAGCGAAAATATTTTGCTATACTTGTCTCATGAAACCACTTGACCGCGATTCACAACCATGATAAGAAACTGGCAGTAATGAGAAAGCAGAACCTCATTTTACAATACAAAGGGAGTAAGTTTTATTCTTATAAATCAAGAATATTGGTTTTATTAAAGAATATTGGCTTATCCTGCCAATTGCAACTGCATCACCTCTCTGTCACCACAGCCTGAGTCTACTCCCACTGAATTCAACGGGAAGGCTCCAGCAGACAAATTATGCAACCTCAGTCACAGCTAAGCAAGTCATTTAAGCTTATGTTCAATTCCATCTCTAATCAGGAAAGGCAATTCAGCAAAACAAAGCATGTGCTCAAGTCAGAGTGAATAGGTAGCATGCATCTTTCTAAATACCGTTTTTTCACAGACTGGGGATGTTGCACAAAACTTCTCTTGATTTTAGGGGAAACTCAGCTGTTAATCAAACTGTCACTTAGGAGGGTAAAGTACTAGTATTTTTAACTCATCCATAGATCAGTTAAGAAAAAATAAATTTAAAAAAAGCCATGGGACATATCCTTGGAGTGGACACATACATACATACATACTACCCAGAGATTGCAAGGGACCACAGGGGTAGAAGTAACACAGAAGAGATGAGGTAAGAAGCTACCATAGGAAACCCCTACATCCAGATTGGCTGACAAGTCTCTCTGAGACTTTCACTGAGGGAATTGGGAGCTTTCTTATCCACTGGAATAAGAGTGGAAAATCATACGTGCTGTAACTCCTCTGTTTCCAATTCTCTCCCGTGGGAATGAGGGAAAGGGTAGGGATAATAAACATACTGCTTTGTTTGATAAGGTATGTGGCTCTTTCCTTGATGCAGTAGAGTAACTGAGCAGCCTCTAAAGTCATCTGAAACCTTTTCTTTTCCTTTCCTTTCAACTTTCTTTAGTGTTAGCAAGCAACATTAATCTAACAAAGACAACTTCCAGGCAAACACGGATCCCCAGGAGCACTCGTCTGCTGCAGACAAGAAGGAAAGGAAAAGCCTGTTGTAAACAGCAGGGCTGGAACTAGTCATGGGGAATTTGTGCTCAGCAGCAGGCTGCACTGCCCGACTACCTCTGCCTTTCTCCCTACATGAAGGGGCCTTACCTACCTTTGCATTTTATCTCAGCCCTGCAAATGCCACAGGGCTGCCCTGAATTATGCTCAGCAGCCCAAGGCTGCTTCCTCCCAAGTTGGTCCCCCTGGCCAAAGTCTTCTTGGGAAGGGAGCACAGAGAGCAGGCTCTACCTGTTCTCCAGCTCCTCCAGGCTGCCAGAGATGGCCAGCTTGGGGTCAACCTTCTGATTTGTTCTCTGAGATTACAATCTGTCCCTGCCCCAAAGACACTGTAAACTGTAGAATATAAACATTTACAGAAATTAAACAACTCCAGCAAAATGCACATCATGCAAACATCTCTCCTCCTCCCAGTTGACACAACATGGAGCATCAAGCACAAACAAAAACCAACCAAACAAAGCGTGGAGGCATTGTGGAAAAAAAATCATTGAGCAAAGAGCTTCTCCACTCTCCTTACAGCCATTAGGACAGCGATAATGCTGAAGTGGCTGGCTGGCCCTGAAAATTGGATAAACTGAGACACAGAAGAGACAACTGAAAGCAAGGAGACAGACAGCAAAAATAAGCAAGACAACAGATGGGAAGCAGAAATGCAGTGTCTAATCTGCAGTTGTAATTCTGCTAGCAACAACCACATTTAAGCGTAGTTCAGGTTGCTTTCCTATATTGGAGAGAGAAAGAATTTTCTTTTAAAAAAGCCCAGCTATTAAGCAAAACTGTTCTCCTCAGATAGTTTGTGGGACAGGAAAATTATTTCTCTCCATACCTGTGAGACAACACTTTTAAGAAAGGTCAAAATTCTGACACACTCTAGTGTCCTACTTGTTCTGGTATTGTTATGGATGGAGAGCAGGGTCCCACCATGAAAACCTATACCCAAAAGTGTTTAAGTTGGTGCTGGGCAGAAGTCAGTCACAGGAACTGTGAAGAGCTCTCCCACGGCAGCACAGCTTCCTTAGCCTTTATCTTAGCTAGCATAGATGGTACAATTAGTCAGGAAAAGGACAGTTATTGCTCTAGCAACTTTTTTATAGACTAATTTAGCAGGTATTCTAGCAGGGTTTTAGTATAGCTTTGATAACATGCTAATATGGGAAAGAAGGATTTCCACATTGGCCAAAGAAACAGTTGTGGCAAGACTACCTATTTTTAACAGGGTTTATTCCTAGCACTATTTCAGACACAGCGTTTTCGATCCCATCTGTTGACACAGTTGTTTTGTTTCTTTAAAGACACAGTTGTCTGTCTCTTGGAGAGAAAAAAGCCACCACCACACCACCTTCAGTAGCTGCAGAGAAAAACATGAGACTGAAACCAAATTAAATAGTGAACTGGTTAAAAGGTAATGCTGGCAAAGCTTTACAACTGAAATACAGAGCAATTCTTCGGATACCTTTTAAAATTTAAATCAGGTTTTGGCCTCAGTGGTATTTTCCATGTGACTGTGGATTTTTAAAATTCAAATCTGGTATGCTCAACAACTAGCTAAGATGATTTATTGATCTATGGAGTCTGACTGCGAACATGCCATCAGAGCAACATACCTGTCTGCTCAGGAGAAATGCTGTTTCTTTAATAAAGGAAGAAAAATGTAATGAGAGAAAAAAGGGAAAAAAAAACCCAAACAAACAAAAAAAAAACCCCACAAACCGAAAAAAGCCAAACCCCAAAGTCCGATAAAAATTAAACTGGTATAACAGGACAAAACATTAAGCAATCTCTCCGACACTTGGATTGCCAGGCTGTCTTCTCTGATTTTTTATGATCATTTTTTTTCCTCATTAGACAGCTGGAATTCATGGTTATGATCTCCCAGGCAATCTGAAAACCTTATCTCCTCTCAAAGGCATTTCAGGCAGCTTGAGAGTTTGTAGGTGAAAGCAAATAAAACTCAAGCATGGCTGAAGTGGGACCTCTGCAGATCACTTAAGCAACCTCAGTTCTTATAGGACAGCCTATTTGCTGGGAAAGTTGCGACATGAAAACCTGATATATTAAAGGTCAAGACTCCAATACAGAGCAGACTCATCTGTATTGTGTTTTAATTTCTTTTTATGCTGAGAGGTGCCTAGGGGCCTGAATTGGTGACAGAAAGATAAATCATGCATGACAAACTGGAACAGAAGACAAGGCTGTATCCAGAATAGGATATCTCTGCTGGTGCAGCTGTCCTAGCAAACTGTGTTCCCAACACGGCTTTTATTCCCACCAGCAAAATTACATTATTTGCTGGCACAGCTTTTACCTGAGGTCCCTCTTCGTTCAGCAAGTGAAAAGTGTTTCGGTAAAAGTAAAGGTTTGTCCTAAGTGTATGCACAGTGAGAGCTCTTGTGTCAGTCACGGATCAAGTCAAGGATCAAGCCTCTTTACACCTTCGGCCAAGACGTCTATGACAGCAAAAATCTGTAAAATAGACATGTTCTTCCTCTGAATGGAGTGCGAAGTCATTTGCAAATGCCACTAATGGGAATGTTACATTCTAATTTGCTTTTGAAGAAATGCAGAGATTAAAAGCCTCACAATGTGTAAAGGTTACAGTATTCCCACAAGCAAAGTAAGTCTTCAGCACACTTAAAACAGGCTCCAGCTGCTGCTCCACCACCATTTTGGAGGAGAAAGTTCACCCACATGGCCCTGCCCATAGTAGTGAGGCTCAGCCTGAGTTCCCCTGGAACAAAGGGATGGAAGAAGCAGATGGCAGGCTTGGTACTACTGCCTTCTGCAGGCACAGCTTCTCCCTGAGTGGAGAAGAGGACCATGATACGCAGCAACATGGGAAAAACTATGCCAAACCAAGTGCCTGGTACTGGATGGGCAGTTTTATGAAAACAACCAAATTTTCCTAAAATGATGAAAACCACAACAGATTTAAGGTGTATTTTAAAAGGAATTTGTGGAGCTGCTTTCAGGAGCTGTAAGAAAAGGTATTTTCCAGGTGTGCTAGGCAACATCTAGAGCTGTGGTTCTTGGCTACCCAGCATTATCTAATTTCTTTACAAGGCATGTAGTACTTATTTCTGGAAGGTTGGACCTAATCCAGGCTACTATGGTTTCCATGGACAGGAAGCTTGAAGGTTTGGGATTAAAACAGCAGGAGGCTGAAAAGAAAATTGAGGACCTGGAAATAACAACTGATGGTCCTGACGCAATCATCACTGAAAACACTGCAGCTCTGAAAAACGTAATCAACAGCCTAGAGTATAATCTCAGATAAAAGGCTAGGTTTTGGAGGACAGTGGAAAGCTCCTGCAAGCACAGTTACGAGAGAGGTTATGGTACACTTTTGCATATGATTTTCAACCAGTTCTCCACAGCTTCATGTAGGAACACATGCAATACAAAAGCATGTAGCTATCTTATCTACCCCAGCATATCTCATTTAAAGTACTGCTGGCTAAGACCTATGACAGATACCCTCTTCCTCCTCTAGCTGTAGAAGCTGAAGGTGCTCCTGTCCTCACTTGCTCCTTGCTGGGTGAAGGCTCACATTTCCTACCTCAGTCAGTATCAGCCCTCCACTGACCTTCGAGCAAAGCCAACCCAGATGGCTTTGTCTGGAGTAAGAAACAGCATTTCCACAGCTCCTTCAATAACTAGAATGGTGGTGTAATAATTTCTAGCTAGTAAGCAATGATGATCCATGGGAAGAGTGTAATCTTCAACCCTTGCAGGTCCTTGCAAAGGCAACATCTGTACACTATCTGAGATCTTCAGCACAGATGAGGAGTTACAGAAAAGGCAAGTTAAAACATTTCAATCTCTGTATCACTACAGCACGAGCTGAAGAAATAAGCTTACCAGCAACCCCACTGAACTTAAAAGCCCCAGGTAACAAACATGCCCCACTTGACAGAAGACTTCACTACTTTAGGGCAGATACACAGATTTTATATGGAATTTTCAGGACTTGTGAATGTTGTGGGTAAAGTACCTCCCTGTTATTATATTTTGATGGCCAAGAATACAGAGTCAGAATAAAGACTCCAAAAAGTGTGCTAAAAGGATCCCTCTCTAAACTACCTTTATTTGCTATCCCCAGAAAGGACAGTAGAAAGAAATATATTTTAAAGAAGAACACTATCGACCTTTGAAACACAAATGACAATGCAGGTGAGAAGAGCCTCCACTTAGTTTGTTCATGTCTGTGTCCAAAAGCCAGGTGCCAGCTCACATGGATACCCTATCCCTAAATGACAGAAAGAGGCCTTATGGCTAACTTAAAGAGGCTGGCAAGGACTGGCTACGTCTGGTTTCTGAGGGTGTTTCCTATTAACATGGAGTATATTCAAGGCCTGGCTGCCCTAGGAACCAGACAAATAGTAAAACTGGTTTTAAGCCGCCTTTGATCTCTTTGCTGTGTTCGGCCAAACCTTAGTGCAGCTGGAGACAAAAGACTAAGGATTTCAAGGTGGCAATTTCACTGAGACTTAACCCCTTAAAACCACAAGGTTTAATCTTAGGGATCCTCCTCAAAAATTAATAAACCCAGGAAATTGCTGAGAGGCCAGACTGACAGTAGAAAGTCCAACTGAGGACAAACTGCCCTAGGAAAGTTGCTGAGAAAGTGCATGGGGCCTAAAAACACTTTCAGGTTACACAGTCAACATGCTAGGCAGCAAAAATGTTTCCGCTAGGAAAACATAGTGACAGTGCTAAGAAACATAAGAAATCAATTTAAAGGCTCCTTCTGAGGATTAAAAGGCACAACAAACAATAGCGATCATTCAGAAACTCAAGACACAATTAAAGACTAAGAAATCACCTTTCTTAGTAGGTGATAAGTTAGAGAAAAAAAGGAGAAAATAACCCCACTAAATTCTACATCTCCAAAGAATAATTCAAATTCCCACTTGAGTGTTTCCAGAGATGAATACCACCAGTTCTGATTCAGGAAGTTACAACAGATGTATTAAAATTCAGTCAATTATATCCCAAACCCTTATCTCACTGCTCCAGAATCTTTGTGACCAGAAACAGCTCAAATGATAAAAGAGCAAGCACTCAAAGAAAAGAAGCTATTTTTCTATCAGACTACTTCACAGGAGACAAGGAGAATTAGAAGACCCCAGGAAAAGGATCCAGGCTGGCCCAGTATACCTGACCCACCCAGTGTGACCTCAGGATATGGTAAAACACTTCTCGACACTTCTCTAGATTGATTACTAACACACAAATCCTATGGTAGTTTCAAATAGGATTTAGTAAGTAAATGGAATCAGAATTACCTTTGCTGGGGCTATGCCTTTTCTTTCATTGTGACAAGTCAAATAAATCCTTAATTTGAACTGCACATATAGGTTTCAGCACCTATATTCCAGTGTTTTTCATATCACTGCATTACGACTACGACTAAGCCTGGCAATAACTAACTAGGTCGCCCGTGGGTTTGCAGATCATCACAGCAACATGATTAGAAAGCTTGATTCAAGTATCATAAAAGTCTATGGAACTTGGATCGAGCCCAAATAGAAATGATTTACCCTGCTACAGTTAGCTATAGTGGTTATTGTGGTTAGCTATACATTATACGTCTTCTGTTGATAAAAGTGAATCTTGTCCCATGCACCAATTTTAATTACTTAACAATGGAGCCTGCTTTTGAACAATATAGGGCCATGAAAGAAATCATAACCTGGAATAGAGAAAACGTGCCTTCTGGGATCAGTGAAAAAGTCCACTGACTACAGTAAGTATTCAGTAAGACTATAACACTGTTACCTAATGGTATGCATATACAAAGATACACACAGTAAGCATCAGCTTACTGATCTGTAGCTCCTCTAAACCCTTCCTTGGGCTAGCTGTCACTAGCACTGTGACAAACACTTGTAGGAAGAGAGAAGTACTTTGTGTGGACATGGGGACACAGAGTGCATCTCACCACCTGTGTAATATTAGTCTCTGAAATTTCCAATCTTTAAAATATGGAGATATTCCTGTGGAAAAAAAAATATTTTATTCTAAGGAGGAAAACAAAAGAATTTAAGAATAGTCCAAATATTATAAGATTTTAATTTTAACACAGATTTCAAGTGATTATTCATAAACACAAACACACTATTGAGTTTATGTACTAATTATGTGGCATTTTACATCTGCTATAACATGCAAAGGAATATTAGTAGTATTTCTAGTTGCTGTCCTTAGCACAGAGGCCTTTGTGTCACTAGGACTGTAATAATTCACATACTACCAGAAGAACAAATCAATCTGACAAGAGTTGTACCTGAAGAGAACAAAAATTACAGAAACATTTGGGATGGAAGCCACATCTAATAGGTCATCCTAGATCATCTATAATAGACACTTATCTAGTGTGGCCATGACTGACTCCACACACACTCCCATTGCAGTTTGCTCCACTGACCTAAATGTTGTGTAGTAGTAACCCCTTTACAATATCGAACAGTCCAGCAAAGTATTCCCTGCTGCAGTTTAACCATAGGATTCTTCCCCCTTTTCACTTCAATAACATGAAAATACCTTGCTTTGTTCTTTCCAACCCTTTTGCATACATTTGTGCAGTTAAAGATCTTAGACTTTCTACAGACTCAGTGTACCTAGATTTCTTGTCTCAAATACTTTTTCAACCTGACTTTGGGCTTCTCCACCTTCCTGAAGAGACCTGTGAATTGAAGTTACCTTTTGGCTCTTGTTTTTGTGGGTTGAAGAGGATTTAAAATGTTTGCACCAAACCTAGTAGAAAATTTATTTCATGAGGCTTGAATTTACAAATATGTCGCACATCTCCTTGCTTTATAGTGGCGTTTGTTCTTTCAAATTTAATATTGTTCTCCCAAGAAACACCTTGAGAAAATCACACATGCAAGATCAATATGCACATTAATGAGTTAGGTGGAATTTAACACTGCTGTTCTTCATGATGTGCTCTGTAATTCCAGGGAACTTCTGCCCAAACTTGAACATGCTAGGAATGAAGCCACATGAGCACCAAGATTACTTGAGCATTTGCAAGTTACATGTAAAGGCTGTTGAGGACACACTAAATTCTGGTAGCAGGAACTTAAAAACTGCTTTTGATACACCTGGTCAGGCTGCAATCACATCAGGGCATCATATACTTTGATTTTTAGGTAACACCCTTCACCAGATACATATTAATGACTGTGACACTCCTGGGCTCCCAACACAGAAGAGGTCCAGGAGCACAGGAGAAGGTGTGTGCTGCTCACAGTCACAGAGAGTCTTTGGCTGTGCTGCCTGGAGTCACACACTGTGTGCAAGGCTCTAAAAACCCACCTGTCCTCACTCTGTGACACAGACCCCTCTGAGTGATTTCTGAACAACCTGTAAAGACAGAATAGAATGGCCAAGTTCTCTACCCATGACAGAATATCTGTGCCAGTTTTAATACCTGAGGATTCACAAATATTTCCACAGTTGTGGATTTAAAATACAATATTAATTTAGAGTATCATCGTATGATAACGCACGTGCACTGAAGTAGAATCTGGGACTTTAAATCAATTATTTGCCTGTCACATGAAATGAGTTTATTTTCTCAATGACAATATATGCCTAAAGAAAGTGGTAAGGAAGGGGCTCTCACACATGAAGAGGAGATTATTTTTTCTCTGTTTTGACAAAAAAAATTGGCAGAGTATCCAAATGGCCTGCTCCACAGTCACTTCAAATAACTGCAATATAATACTCATCCAACTTGTTTTCAGAATCAGTATGAGGACGGATTGGGTCTTCTGCTTTTTCACTGTTTCAACAAAGAGAACATTGCTGCCGGGACTGCCTCTGCTTATTGCCAGCATAAGAAGCTGAAAACACGCTTAACAATAGCATGGTGTGAGCATTTTCTATATTAAAGAGATAGCTGTAAAGTCTGATATAAACAGACAAGCATTACTTTTTCCAATATGCAGCTCAGAAGACAGGCTTATTGACCATAAAATGAATTATGTAACCCAAGTTGTATTATGTCATCTCGACTATCATTTCTATCATTTTCTCTTTTTTTTTTCCTCCCCAGATAACTTTCAATTACATTGTTTAGATAATGCTGCTGTGGGGCTAACCTGAAGCATAATGACTGTACTCATTATGAGTTCTGGGAGGAGGAGCCATCAATGGTTTGATTTGCTCCACGGAAGATATCCCATTATCTCTGTCGTAAAGAGAATCTCAATTATGTCTTTTTGAAACTGCTGCAAAACTCTTATTGATTTTATTGGCTCAAGACTGGTAACCACAGGTCTCCTTATAGCAAGGCATGCAAGGCTGTGTCTCTGCGGGTGCATGTGACAAGGAGACAGGGTGCTGCCAGCTAATCTGGCCTAGATCAGGCCTTAGAGTGCAATCCTCTGCACCCTTGAACAAAAGAAGATGGTACAGAACACTGCAGTGCACATGGCCACAGAGACTCAATGTTTTCTGTATATATATATGTATATGTATATATATTCACTGCTCACAGTGAATTTTTGTGATTGTTCAGTCCAGCTTTTCTTCTTTGTTGTTTATGCTGTCAGTTCAGTGCAGCCTATTAAAGACTGTGAAAAGAAATGGCCTTCAGCAGGGATTTATATTTCAATCACACAATCTCAACTTCTTCCAGAAAAAGAGCTATTGAACTGGTTCTCTAGTTTTCAGATAAGTCAGGTCCAACTTTTAGATGCTGCCCTTATGCTGTGATTATGTATTGCCAATGAGTTCCTATTTAATATATTGCAAGATAAACTGATGCCTGTGCTGTTAGGTTCCAAATATGTTAAATCAATTTGGTAATGATGGTAGAAGTAGGAAAGTCTCTAGCACCCTCCTGTCCATTTATATAGAAGGGTTTTTTGGTCACCTTTTGTTTTTTGAAGACCTCTGATCTAAAGGTCTTTAAAGGCCTCACCTCTGGTGAAATGGGAGAGAGGCCTTTATTCCTGAAAGTTCTTGTAGGAAAAGAGCAAAGGTGTTCCTTCCTCAGGATTTCAGTTTAGCCCTTACCATCAACACCCAATTGAGTTATAAAGTATACACTGAATTCTATTCAAAACCCTTACTGATCTTCATCCTGGTTTATTTCAGTTGCTGTCTATTGTCTGCATTTGTATCCGCAAGCACCAGTAAGGTCCTGTTCACTGCAGGGCTCAATGTAAGTTCACAGACCTCTGAAATGATCCCAGCAGCTGCCTTTTCGCCTGCTCCCTCCCTCCCTCCTTCCCCTAAAGCTGATGGGCTATTTCAGTGCAGCCAGGGCTCAAAGCCCAGGCTGCAGGACCAGAGCCCTCTGCTATCTAAAAGAGAAGTTTCCATGTCTAACATTCACATAGAAAGGCCACCGAGGCTGAAACAAAAATCCCAGAAACAAGACAGAACACAGGTAAATACTTTGTAAGTATGTTATCAGTGTTTTGGGTTTTTCTTTTAACAAACTTGGAAAGAAAGAAGAGATTCTAAATTTAAGACTTCTGCTCCATCCTAATCACTTTCTTGAGGCAATTCATCTGATGCAGCAAAATACAAACCAGACATGGTAAGAGAGCCCTGCTTCACAAGCTCACTAATGTAATGCACTTCCTTATCTTAGGGTCCAACCCACAACCTGCTGCCTTGCAGAGCCTTCTCCCAGCCTTGGTCCATGCAGGGCCAGCCAGCAGTTCGTACCCTCTACTTTCAGCCAAGCAGTATGAGTTTAGAGCTAGAGGTCAGAGAAAGGTTGTAAAGAAAGAGCAAACCTTCTCCTGACCACAGTGTCCCTAAACCATCCCCACCACTCTTCCAGTGCTGCCCAGAGCCCCCTCTTTTGGGCTCATCCCCCACCTCCACTGCCCCCTGAGCCCTTTTTCTGGGACTGGCACAGGCTCTGCTCCTCTCCTGAGGCACTGGGGAGTGATGACCAAGAGCGTGTTCTTTCACAATCCACCTCAAACGATAATTCTAAATGCATCTTCCAATTCTACCCATGTATTTATAGGCCCCCGCATGGGGACATATTACTCTTTCAAAAATATTACAGGAAAATGCTGCAAGTGATTGTCATTAAAAAAACTCCATCATAATTTCATTAAAAATTAACAAAAAAAAGCATTAGCGTTGTCCTGCCAACTGGGGGTGGGGGGGTGTCTCGCATTATTAAATTGAGAAGGGCAGCAATGGAAAGCCTTTTTAGATTGGTGTTTCCATTCTTTCCTCTTTTGCTTGGTTCAAAAGTCCTGCATAATTAATACTGTAGTACTTAATAAATGCTTATGAACCTACTACCTCTCTGCTCTTTCCGTTTAATTAGGTGATTGACTTCAGGCGTACTATAAATTATAATGACAATTTAATTACTTTTTTAATGTGCACACTTAAAAGATTTATAAACAGGAATAGAGTAGTATAGTGCACTGAAAACTAGAAATACCATGAACTGGAGAACAGCACAAATTAATCCCATCTGAAGTGTCTCTGAGCACCTGCAATGACAGGGAGATATGGTATTTACAGGGTCTGGTACAACCACAGAGAATCGCGTGTTTTCAGCTGAGCGCTTTAACTTTTCTCTTCTAGCATCTGTGTATCTCACTTGGCTTCATGACAGGAACCTAAAGCAGTTCCAAGGAGTAGTGAGGATATGGACTTCATCACCTCTTAGGTAGAGTGTTTATAAAAAGTGGAAGACCCTTTCCCTTCTTTTGAACAAAATGTAAACCTTCTGCCTCATTTCATCGTAACACAGTAATTGTTAAAATTTGCAGGGGGGTGAAATCTCCCACGGTATTCCAGCTGGCACAAGCAAATCCTCAAAGACTATGGATTTCGTCATCTCATGAACAGACCTTTCCTAGTCAGGAGACAGGAATGTCTACCTGAGAATATTTTATGCTATGAGCACCACATCCTGCAACAATCAGATCTTCTGATATTAATGTTATGTTACCTAGGACTCATTCCACTGACAGTTACGGGAATGTAAATGATAACTAAATGCACAAAGCTAAGAGAACTGCATATATAACAAATTGAGTAAGAATCAGACCCTGCTTTCACTTCAAACTAGTGCTCGGGAAAGTATGATTGATAAGCTAAAAATAATCTTCCTAAATTTATATAGTTTAAGGAAGTAAAAGAGTTAACCTACCTAAGTGTCCAGACATTTCCAAGCCCTTGTTGGTCATTGAAAACAAAGAAATCATCACTATTTTCTACAATTTACCTGTCACCAACACAGAGAGATGACAGCATTTGTTTTAAATCACACTGTATGCTATATTGGTGAAACTTTCTCATGTAAAAAAGTCATTTAAATTTGGGCTAGAGGAGACGCTTTCCCATCTGGGAGCTGAATCTGGTTTGGTGTGACTATTCCTGTCTGTTAATTTAGCAGTATAAAGTATAACCGTACATTCCTGGCATACTTACTGGGGATGCTGGCATCTCTGCAACCAGAACTGCTTTCAGGGAGGGGAGAAAAAAAAGACTGGGCAATTCACAGTACGCTAGAAAAATGATAGGGCATTTCAGTGTTTTAAGCATCATCTATCAACAGTGTTGAATAGTCAAGATGGAAATAAATTCAAATATATCGGTAAGGCACAGTGCTGTGATAACTGTCTATGGTTTTCCAGAGACAAAAATCCCAGACATCTTACTCATGCCCAGTAAAGCTCAGTGGAAAGCAGATCAATCCCACAGCTTTCTTGTGTGTTTGCTCACCTCGGCCGGCACAAAGTAGGGACAGAAAAGGTACCGGTAAAGAGAAAACACCAGGAGGCTGAGCAGTGCAGTGAATCACAGGGAGCCGCTTTGTCTGCAGCTTCCGTTCTCAGAGGAGCTGCGCGGGGCTGAAACAATGGCTCTCCGATGGAGCTGCACCTCATCTACCTCAGCTACAGCCGCTGATGGATGATGGGTCAAGAGGGCAGCAGACTTTGGGTGCACAACCTTGAAATACTTTATCAAAGATGGCAAAAGGCCATGCACTACAATAACATGGCAAATACTTCCTTTTGCTGGAGAGCAGACAAATTCCTTCCTCTCTGCTGGCTAAATCTGAAGCTTTTGCTTTACGGCTCAGAGTGTGCACAAGTTCTGTATTTGCAAAATACACGCGTAAAAAGGCTGCGTTTTTATTCCTGAGACTGTTCAGCTGTAAACATTCTCACAGAAATGAAGTCAGCCCTATCTGTGTTGAAATCCTCTGCAGTCACAAATATGTCATTCTAGGGATTTATGAGGGTTATAGACAATAAAAGAAAGCACATTACACTCATTTTAAAAATTGAAACTGCATAGTAAGAAATCAAAAAAAAATTTACATAAAACTGTGGAACTCATCCAAATCGTTCACACTGGAAGGGTTCCTTAAAGGAAAACATACTGATTTGATAGAAGTGAAAAGTTCCATAAAACACAGAAATTTTGTCCCTGCTTTAAATGAAGATTAATAAAAGTAATTGGCCTTGTTATATAACAAAATACTTCAATACTAACAGTTTAACAGCATTGTGCTACACGGTGAATCATAATTTAGGAAGACATCCATGGTAAGCTGGAATACCTTCATGCCATCAAAATACCTTTATGTAAAATGAAACTGAAGCAACATTTAAAATGTTCTGAAATAGGATATTTTACTGTAAAAGAGTGGTCAAGGGTTTGTCCCAGTTTAGAGCAGACGTGAAGTATTTCAGAACTTTCTGTCATTTAAATATTCTTCCAACCAGTTTTGTCTTCTGCTCCTCCTTAGGTGCTTCTCTCTTGGCTTATCCCCCTAGTTATCTTTAAAACTTGATCTAACTGCTCTGAATTTGACAAGGTAATTTAATGCTCTAACAGGAAATAAAGCTGTGGGCTCGGTTTGGTTTCTAGAAGCAGAAAGGAATCTCCAAAGAAACCTCCGAATAAGCTGTGAACATTTCAGCTCCCTTAGCAGCTGACAACAGAAGACAACGACCAGTTTTCTGCCCACCAACAGAGTCCCAGAAGCAGAGGTACCGCCATAATAACGGAATCATTGATTAATGGCAACACCATGAAATACTGGCTCTTCACTTTCCCATTTTGGAGACTTTGACATGTTCATTCACGTCAAAGAACTCGAGCACCTGGTGCAGGTTTTCCGTCAGCGCAGCGCAGGCAGAGAGGCAGCAAAGCTGTGCCATCACACCACACACATTGTGACAACATGGGAAACCTGCACCCTCTGCCTCCAGCTGTGCGGCCGGGCAGAAGAAACAGGCAGTTTCCCTCCCAGAGATCTTACAGCATTTTATGCTACAGCAATGGGTTTGCATAGTTTCAATCAAGTGCTGTATTACAAATCTCACCATAGATTCTGAACTTAAAACGTTTCAGAACGGAGCAAAATAAATGGTGCTTATGTTGGAAAATGGAGGGTCTCAGGGTGGAGGTATTGCAAATTTCTTACAGCCCTATTGAACAGATTACAAGAGGGCCTGTCATCTCTAATTCAACCGAGTGTAAATTTCAGATTAAAAAATACATAACTTTAATTAATAGCCATAATGTGTACTGAGAAGCTTCTAAATCATTACAAGCTTTTGCACAGCCTCTGTCACCCAGAAAGCAGAACTGCACATAGGTAACTTGCCTTCTGAGTATTTTCATTCCTTTTTCAAGGTGCGAAGCTGAGACAGGCATCAAACTGTATCGTATTTTCAATGTGTTTTCCAACTGAACTGAGAGGTACTTGAGGATCCATAGTGCTGTCCCGGAGAGAAAAATTCTGAATAAAACTTTCCTGCTACACCCACCTTCAGCTTGTGGCCCAGCACTCTGCTCCCTTTTATTCATCCAGGTAAAGAGAAGCTGACAGCTGGGGGAGGGAAGAGATTGGGAGCCATATGGAGCTAGAGTCAATTTTTGGTATGTATTTCTGAATAGACACAAAAGAGATAAATGCTGGCATGCATAAATTCATATTTTATCGATATCTATTCTGGTACTCACTGTCAGAGTAATTTATTCCAAAAAGGCCTTTAAAGGCAAATGCTGGTTTAAAGAAAAACTCAAATCCTTAAAGAGACATGTTCCAATCCTGAGTTATTCCTTGCCAGAGCAAGTCCAGGATCCCGATGGTGTGAAGCAGGAGGCAGAAGCTCACTCTGGGTTTATCTCCCAAAGCCAAATGGGAAACTGGTTCAAATAACCAAAAACCCAAGCAAGAGTTTCTCCTGGTCACTGCCCAAAACAAGTCCCCTGGGAGCAAGGCTGCTCGAGCAGGGGTGGGCAATCAGCCCTGTGCATGGAAATGCTGAGGGTCTGTGTCCGAGCTGCTCATGCAGAGGGCAAGTGGTGCTAGCAGTTTTGCTTGCAGTATCTTGTAATGACAAAGGCTATCAAAATGACAAGGATTCACTAGTTTTGCTGCCGGTAGTTGCTGTACCTACAAACGTTCAGTTTCACTTCTCAGACTTATTCAAATTACCCAGCCCTCATGGGTCTGCGAACCTGAGCTGCAAGTCTCAAGACAGAAGAGGATTTATTAAAAGACTGCTGGTGCATCCGACCGTGATGAAATGCTAAAATAAAAAAGTAATGAAACACACTGAGCATTTCTGAACCCTAGACTATGTTTGGCCTGGACCCAGTGGACATGTTTGATTTCCACTGACTCCCCTATCACAGATTGTTATCTCCCCAGACTGTGATCTAAGGCCACCACGCAACAAGATCAGGAGGAAAACTGTAAAAGTATCTGTGAGAGTCACTTATTCCATTAGTCAGAAATCAAAAATTAAAAGAGCCACTTCAAATGCTAACAGAAAGCAAATATTCATCACTTCCTTCCAGAGGAGGACAGAATACCTTAGTATAAGCATTGGTCAGAACACGTGCCATAGCAAAAAACTTCTGGACTCTTAAATAATTCTGTGTCTTGCCTCAGGCAAATGATTTGAATTTTCTAAGCTTCTCCGAAATAATAATAAAAATAATAATAATAAAAAGACATACCCACCTCACAGAATAGAGGCTTCATCAATGTTTCTAGCTCACTCTCAGCTTCTTAAGTAGACAGTCCTGCAAAAGTGCAGAGTACCATTATTTTGGTTTGTTTCCCTTTAAAAACTGTCATCTTGTCTACTTCTTGGGGTTTTCTTTTGCCAGGTAGGAACAATTGTGAATGCAAAATCAGTGTCTCTGCCTGGAGGCTGGTCTCAGGCTCCTGCCTCATGTGTATCATATTCTTACATTTTCTACAATACATAACTGCAAATCTACAAACAGGGCAGTAGGACACAAGCCAAGCAATGTACATCTAAATCTGAATGCAGTATTTTTAAGATCAAGATCCTTTCCTAAGAACCTTGCTTCTCTTCCCGGTCAGTCTGGGTGCAACATATAAGGAAGAGCTTTCTGAGGCACTGTGGTATCTTCTGAATCACTGCCATTACCCGAGAAAACCCCAGGAAGTGGTTTGGATGAGAAGCTGGACCCGACTTGCGAAGGTATCAGCTGATGTCAGAGTACACAGAGCACAAAGCCCTAACAATACGGACATTGTGAAACCAGGAATAACCTTCTCTTATCTCCTGCAGTTTGGGAAATCATTTCTAACCTGGTGACTACAAAGCTTAGGAACAAGCCAAACAGTTAATTATTCACTTTGCGCTTCATAATTAATCTCTGTTTCAGGCCAAATCTTTGTATGCCCATAATAACATGAAGATCTCCAGCAAGGGAAACAAAAGCATGAGCTTTTGGACCTCCTTCTTGCAAAGCAATTCCTTTTTCCATAAACAGTTACTATTAAGCAAGGACAAAGCAACAAACCAGACAGCCATCTGTGTAAACCAATTTAAAAGGATGGTGACCTCATAAAATTTTTCAAACTAACACTCTCTATTTAACTTCTGCCACCCCATCCTGCCCTAGCAGATGCTGGGTTCAAGCAGGTACTCGGGTGAGCACAGTGCTTCCTCTTTAGGGGAAGATGGTATTTTAAAGCCGCAGCAATTTCAAACCTGTGAATAGAGCCTGTCAATGAAAATACCTCAGCATATATGGAAGAAGGACAACCTAACCGGCAGCCCACACACCCCAGAGGGTGTTGCCACAAAGGTCTGCGCTACATTTGCCAGCTGAGCTTCCTAGAGGTATGAGGTCAAAGTGAGCACAAAGGTCCAGGTCACTGACGATAACGTGATCCCTACTGAAATGTGTTCTCATGACCCAGAGAGAAGCCAGCAGAAGCACAGATGGCAATCACACTAAAGGAAGACAAACCTGGCAGCCTTAGAGGAAAACTCATAAATCCACCTATAGAGAAGCAACCCTGTAGACACCCGAGGTGGCCACAGGATCCGCAGAGCCTTCTTCCTCTTCAGACCTCAATATAATGAAGCTTCAGGCAAAGGATTGAAAATAAAATACCTGGTAGAACAGCTACAAACACGTATGAGTAACAAACACTCAAGGCTATGTCTCACACCAGGCCGCTCGCAGAACTGCCCTTTATTTACTGATTTCAGTCAGAACCAAAAGGATTCTGCGAGCAAGGTATAGGGTGTATCTGGAAGATGTTGGCGATACCAGACCTTTGGGAGCACAACAGAAGTACACCAACTCCTTTACAAAGGCATGTGGACCACAAACCTTTCAGTATCAAAGAAGGCAACTGAAAGAAATGTACTTTCCCTTCCCCTTTCCAAACATCAGGATAATGTAACAGTAGATTAGCTTTATTTAAGTGGTGGAAGGAAGAGCTCACTTTTCTATTATATTAAGATTACACTTCTAATCCCTGTAGTGCAGACGTGGTAAAATTACCTCCCACGAGGCCAAGGTGTGTTATATTGACTCTTTTTCTCTTTAGCCTGCATTTTCAAACAGTTATTACTTTCCTGTACCCCTTCTGTAATGCCTGGTATTTGTGTGCCTGATAGTTGTGTTTGCTTTAAAATAATGGCTGTGAGGTGAAGGTAGCTTGCCCTTCTGACCCAGCACGTAATTATACAAGCGTCTGTGCAGTAATAACCCATCGTGCACATACAGTGACATTTCTCTAATTGGCATTTGCTGAGCACAAGGGCACCCTCTGCTTTTTTATTGGCAACCTCTTTAATCACTCTTCTAATGTAGAATCTCCCTTCTATCATTAGAGAAGAACAAACAGCTCCTCACCACAGCCTTATATATTTTCACATCACATATCAGTGAATGCTATTAAAGATTAGCCTTAAAAGATGGAGTAGGATTAACAGCTGTTCTGGGGATTCATTACAGAAAAGGGAACAATTCTGACCTTTGAGTCCACGTTTCAGTGCATTTTTGATACGCTTCAGAACAAAAGTTCAAGCCACGACTCATTTAAGTTTGTCACATCTTGTTGCACGTAAAAAGGAGGACCGAAATTTGAGATCAGTTGGGCTGGTGCTGCTTAGCCTTGCCTTCAGTCCTGCTATGTCAGCTGACGCTGGCACATGCAGTGTGTTTCTCCACTTCCTTTGTTTTTTGTCTTTCCTTGGTCGCTGCTTTGAGTTCCTACCCAGCCATCTCCAAGAGCTCTCCTGCAAGCTGCCATGCTACGTGAAAACTCAGAAATGGCTTAGGAAGCATTTACAGCTGCACCATCTTGGGAAGCGGTTAATCCTTGAAGCAAATGCTACTTACACGACAGCCCACGTTTCCTAGCCCGCTGTGGACATGCTATGCCTCATCTCATGAGGTTGGAAGGAATGCACAACTCTTTGTAACATTCCTCTGACTTTCCATTTCTACTATATAAGCATCTTGTTATCAGTTTTTACAGGGAGAGAAAATGAGAAAGGAAATTCTTGGAAGAGATTACAATTGTCAAACAAGCTTTTGATATCTTTTAACCAGATGAAGCATTAATTTTTTGGCGGTGCTGTGAAAAGTCTATGAGGGCTTCCTGGCTGCAGTGAAAGCAATAGTACATTCAGTTCATCTACAAGCTGTAGGGTTTTTTTTAAATCCATGTGAAAACAGACTCATTATTCACTTTTCTGTGTAATACATTGTTTTGTCCTGCAGTTTCAATAATACTTTTTGTAAGACACTGCAGACTCAAGAACTGCAACATAGAGCTAACGCTTTAATAAACTCTTGTTTATATTATAGTCAAAACAGAACAAAATCAAGCTACAAATGACATTTTTATAGGAAGTCAAGAAAAAGATTCATGTGTCTGAATATTTTAGTTACAGTATGGTAGGCATGATTATTATTTCCTGAAAAGCCAAACTGTAGCTTTAAAGAACTGGAAGAAGGCTACTCTGGGAACAGAGCACGAACATGACCTAGCCCTCTAAAGAGTAGTTAGATATAAATACCAAACAATTTTAATGCATAACTCCCATCAATCATTCTGGGAATTCTGCAGTGGAGCAACAGCAAGATATGGCTATGAAAAATCTGTCTGGAGTCTTCAAAATACCACCATGTTGGATTTCTGCAAATGCCTCCCCTTGTGGTAAAAAGTGCCAAAATCTTTCAGGAAGGTTTGCAGAGAGACAGGCAAGAAAATGACCTTTTATAAAAAGTGATCATAGAATTCCAGAAATTAGATCAAAAAGGAAATGGCCAACGTCTACTAGATCATCTCGTACCCAAAGAAGAAAAATCTATATAATATACTTTACAGTGTTTTGTCCAGGTCACGTTTGAGGTACTCAAACTCGTCAGCTATTCTGCTTTCCATCGAGAAAACAGACCTTCACCATAACGATTTTTTTCCTGGCAGTTAACATAATACTCCTTTTGCTCATTTTCACTGTTTTATTCCTTTGTATCTCTTTGTGACTTCTATTCCCTTCCAAGTGATCTTGGCTTTGATGCTTTTACAAGTGTGTTATCTAATTAAATAGCAATTCAAGGTAGAAAATGCTAAACTAAAAAGAGCAACTGATCTGATTTGCAACCTTGCTCCCTCTGTAACCAGTGGCAAGTTTCTGGTGGAATTAGACCTGAGCTCATGGCCAAGAGGGTGGAAAATCACCACCATTCACATTTAAAGACAGTCTGTATTTCATCAGCACATGACCCTGGGCTTTACGGAGGATGAAGATCCATTAGCAAAGCAACCTGAAAGGTTCCTATTCTCTTTACTCATTGTGATGCTTCATGATTTGGTTACAGTAAGAAAATCTGGTTACTAATACTTCTCCCTGCAGATTAGAGAAAGAGGGTCAAAAGAATTTTGTGTCTCCAAGTTGTTATAACCCCATTTCTTTCTCATTCCCAAATTACAGACTTCTAGATTAGGAATTCTGGCTGGAATTGTACATGGCAAAGAATTCCAAGGAGGGGAAAAAGGAGTTTCACACTGCAGACTGATACGCTATATCACAAGCAATGGACAGAAGATGTCAGGACCTCAGAGACTGACTTTGTATCTCCTCAGTCTCTGAACAAAGATGGTCACAAGCAGCATGCAGAGCAATCTCCAAATGTACATTCACTTCACTGTCTGAAAGTATAACTAAGTGTACAAGAAGGAAAGCTGCAGAGTACACCCTTGAGCATGCTGGAGTAAGTCTGTGGAAACAAAATGCCTACCTGATAAGGAGCATATATTTTTTTAACTTAGTTGCTGTTATTTCTAACTAGCAGGGTAGCAACTGGCAATAGTGCTTGAGAAAAAGAAAGGCTGGAAAAGTTTCTGGAAAACTCCTCAGTGCTTAAGGCCTGTCTGCAAAGGCACAAAGTCATGACATGAAACTACAGACACTTGGCAAACTCCTCAGCAATCTTGAATTAGTGCCTTGTACTGCACTCATGTTATTAGCTATTGCAGTATCAAGTAAATCCTTCACAACAGTGATATTTTTGAAGTACCACTGTACTGTCAGATGTCCTGGTATTATTAAGGGTCCTGGGGATGTCAGTGTGAAACTTTTCTTCCTCACCTCCTTTACAACAAGTTTTGAAGCCAATCTGAACATCTTGCGAAGGGCCAGGATCTGCCTCAGGAAGATTTTAACCTGGGTTTGAAGGGAACTTCTTCCCTCCCTGTCTCCTTGGGACACAGGACCTCTTTACCCAGGATAACCCTGTCCCTTACCCATTCCTATCTCAGGATTCACTTACGGCTTTGCATCTGAAAATAGGAGGCTTGTAGGGAGTGCTCATGGTTGCGAGCAGATGGACTGGGACTCTGCGCTGAGTCACTGGCAGCACACCACTTGTTGAGCTGTTTGAGGTCCTGCAGGAAAACTGCTCACTTTGTGGCACTAAAGAGAAACACTGCCAAGATCAAAAATCCCTACAGGAATTACTGTGCTGTGCATATACAGGAAACAAAACAGGAGATGAAGAAAAGACTTCGCCACAGTCTACAGGAGTTGGTGCCAGGCTACCGACAAAAAGGAGGTACCTTCCCACGTGCCACAGTATGCAGGCTTCACCAGCAGTATCTTCCTTCTCTCTTCTTCCTCATGTGCAAACAAATAGGTGGATTCCTTTCAAGCTAAATCCATGCCAAGGTAACATTTACAAATCTGTTAACTTACAGCCTGATCCTGGATCTGTATCAGTCTTCTGAAAGTTGCTGGCCGCTTGCTGGAAAGACTGAGCTGATCAAAGGTTTCAAGAGCAAGGTCAACAGGCACAGAGCATGCAGAAAGAGCTGAAGTCTTATCTGACTCCATTCATCCACACTAGTGTACTCAGTAACATCAAAAACATGGAAGGCTCATCATTTATTTTATCAATTGGATTAAAAAAATGAAATACCACAAAAATGAAATACCAGTATCTTTTTTCACTTTTCCAACTTTTCTTATGCTGTATTTTCCTTATACTATTTCACTGAATTGCTTTTCTTTCTCTTCACTCTTTGTTACTCCATCCACTACAAATATCAACAGTGTTTATGAGTAGTTATTTTTCCCTGCAGCAAAATAACACTAAACGAGTCTATGGCAAACCTGTATTTCCTTTATGACACCTGAAGAAACAAAATATAAAACAAACCCATGAAACTATCCAAGCCCTTCCTCACACAAGCTGATCAAAATCAGGGCTTCCTAGTATCTAGGAACTGGTTCAACAATTTAAATGGAATTTCATGGAAACACAAAGACCACCTCGAGAGATCAAGTGTTTATGACTACAATATGATTTTGAGCTAACACAATCAAAAAATACCATGTGCCTCAAAGCAGTGAAATCAGTACTTTCCCTAGTATTTCAGAATACTGTTACAGCATATAGCCAGCTCATAGTAGTACCATGCCCACCTCTACTTGTGTTAATGATTTCATTACTGATTGAGCAGCACTGCTGGCTCCATACAGTCACTCTTCAAACAAAATAGCACTGTCAGAGGAGAGGGTCACGGGCCAGGTAAGCTTTCTATTACCTTTGCCTTTTTGCCCATCCCAGGCCACCTCTTTATTCTCAAGGGTATTAAAGCATTAAGAGTACTTTGTCAAAATGATACAAAACTATTAAATACGTATCCATTGTTATGACAAATATCCTGCATTACAGCAGCTGTGCAGAGAGTGCAGTCATAGATTTAACAGGTAGGAGAGAAATCAATTGTATTTAATCTTTAAAAAAAAATGAAAATGAAGCCCCTGATATTCCCATGTCACATTCAGTCTCCAGTTTTGCCTCCCAAGTATCATAATTACAGTCCTGTGCCCATTGGGAACTAGTTGTACACTGAAGCACCAACACTCTGCTGAAGGAGGGAAAGGTTTGCCAATGGAGTTATGGCAAAACGCAGCAGAAGGTGGTTTGATTTCCAGTGAATGTGCCATGTTCACAACACCTAATTATTTTAACTATCTAGATGAAATACCTGGTTAGTTGTTGTTCAGGGTGATTGACAAGACTTTAATGGTGGCCACTGAATGGGTGAAGGAAAAACAAGGCTTTAGCCACTGTGGTCAGTGTTCCTCAATTCAAGCTGTGCAAGCAGAATTTGGTGCCTGCACATAGTCACTGAAGTCAACAAAGCATCGGCATATGGACCCAGGCAGCCACCTGGCGTGACTTCACTGCAGGGTCAGCTCCTGAATTACTTTGTCCTCACTGTGACACCTCTGTCACAGCACACAGGAAAGTACCTACACACACTGCCACATGTCAGACTGAACTTCATCCTTCTGCCTTGAAGACAGCCCCAGTGACAAGCATCAGGAAATGGCAGGCAACTTGCTAATGCCTTTTCCAAGCAAACAACAACCCTTACTGAAAAGCTGTAAGAGCCTGACGAGTCTTTCTGGAAAGCTGGTGATGCTGAGCTTTTGCACACTGTTAATGAATGCTACCCTAAAAAGCAGCTACCCTAAAAATGGGTGAAAAGGAGGTCAATGGTAGGCAAAATATCTTAATGTGTAGCCAGGCATAATGGTTCCTTGAAAGCTATGGCAGATAGCAATATCAACCATCTACCAAGCTTTACATTTTCTAAGCACGGTACCCCAAAAAAACTCACTATAATTGTAATACAACTGACTCAAGATTCATCAAGCTTTTTGTGCTTAACCTTTTACAGATTTACAGAATTACATAACCAGTTTTGTATGAATCACAAAGTCTCATTGAAGTGACTGCAAAAAAAAAAAAAACAAACCCAAATAGATATAGAAACAAAGGAAGTGTATATGTGTAAATGACAGTTCAGTGAAAACCTTTTCATTCCCTCTTCTCCCCTGATCTTCCAAGGCTCTTTTTAATTGCCGTGTCTCTTCCCATTGCTTCTGTCAAATGCAATTCTTAGCCAGCACGTAACTCGCCAGAGAGCAGGTGAGGAAAATTCCTTCAGACCCAGTGCACACGTTGTACCAGGCGCCTGTCTGCAAGGGACAGAAAGGTACAGACATCCTGTATCCCTCCGAGCAAGGGCATCCATGCTATGACAGCACATGCATTGCTACCAAAGGCAGCTTTATGTAAGCACTGTGTCAACAAACGCGCAGACGTGGGTTAACTGGCTCCTGCAGGAAGCCTGGTTTCATTCATTAACTACGACCTCTGGGCTGGTACATGCGGAGGAGGAGACACGCAGGCGAGTTAAAGTGAAGCTCCTGCTTTTCCTCTGAAAAGTTTTCATGCCTAAAAATCCTGCACAAACACCAACCTGCTGTCACCTGAGTGGAAAACAATAGTAGGTACTCAAAAGAACCACATGAGAGTTTGCAAGCCCAGCCCATGTGGAGGGCCACCTGCCAACAGGAAGAAGTGGTGAAGAGGAATTTGGATCCAGCTGCTATCCTCCCTCAGCCATGCAATAGACAGCATTAAGGACTTTTTTTAATCATCAGTCACATTGAGAGCATCCATGCCAGTCATTTTCACTCCCTGGTTGTCAGGAGAAAGGCTTAAGAGACTTTTGAGCGCACAGAGTTCACAGAGAGCTGATCTCCTGTTTCCTATCGCAGCTGTATCAAAGGGACTGAGCCCAGGAGAGACAGGAAGAACAAGGGGGGAAAGAAGAAGAAATGACAAAGTGCCTCGCCATAGGGCTGTCTCAAGCTGCTGAATTCATCACAGGTAACACTCACAAAAACCTCGTAGCTGTCTTGCAGACCCATTTCGCATGTCAGCTTCTGACAGAAAGGCAGAGTGCAAGGAGGAAGAGGGGATAACTCAAGTATCTGCAGTCCTTCTTTTTGTAATGTGAAGTACTGAACACCAGGAAATGAACTCCGACCGCATGCTCAGTGGGTCACTGTGGCAGGTGCAACTTAACCTTAAAACCACGTTGCCTACTGCACCTTCAGATTTAGCCCAGATAGCATAACCCGGGTTAAGCACTCCAATATATCCGCTCACTGCTCACGGCAGTAACAAAAAGGGTTAAGAAAACAACCAGGCTGCAGCTGAAAATTCCACAGCACTTCCCTCCACAGAGCTGCAAACTGCTCATCACCCTGGGATAAAAACGACTGACAAACTGCCCTAAAGATCAGCCAGTTAAACACACTGAAATGCCACTGCCACGGGCTGACACGTATGGCTAGGGAGCTCGGCAGAGTTAGTCAGAGCATCACAGTCGCTTGGCAGTCCTCCGGCACAGCCGCTTCCCGGCGTCCAGGGACACGTACCTTTCGGCTACGCGCCGGAGCTGGATTCACCGCCTTGCAGCCGAGGAACCCCCCTCTCCTTCCTCCCCGCCTCAGCCCCCGGTGAACACCCAGTATCTGGGTACTACCTGAGTTTATCAGCAAAGCCATCCCGTGTCTTCAGTCACTCAAGGGATTTAACTGCCTGGAAATTCCTGTTGTCCATTATTTGAGGTCACAGATAAAAGCTAAACGGCAGCCGTGACTCCCATCAATCATAAGTCACTCACTGATAGAGCGTATGGTAGGAGACCTACTGATGTAAGCTAGTCACCAGAGAAAATACCCACTGATGACGCATATCCAGGCACAAAAATAGTTACAGGGCCCCCAAAGGGATTATTCAACAGCCTACATTTAGATATTCTTACAAGAGACCCGCAGTCAATTTGCTGCTATTAGATGGCTGGGGAACATTGAAGTTTAAGTTTCCTCAGCAGACATAACCACAAATAGCTGGTTTAAATAAGCTACAGCAATTACAAGCTGTTTTGTAAATTTTAACACTGCATTACAGGGATTAAGTCTAAAGAGAATCTCTGGTTATAAAATGCTGTGTAGCCTTTGCTCTTACTACGGACCAGCTTATTCTGTATATTAGCCAGCATTGAAAATAACAATTTAAAATTAATTCACAGATGCTCAAACTAAGCCCCTTGTGCTACCCAAGAGCAATGTTTGATCTAAAAAAAAAAAATCAATATATGTGAAACGGTGTGGGATATTTTGGTGATGCTTCAACCCTACCTGGATCAATTTCTTTGTGAAATACTTCTGGCTTAATTTTTACCCCTCTTTGGAATTTGTTTCTCTGCTACTCAAAAAAAAATACCTGAATAGTTAATCTTTCTTGCACTAATCAAAACAGCACAAAGGTAAGTTACCAACACCATATACCATACGCCTGCTTTGAGCAGGGGCTAGAAAGATGACCTCCAAAGATCCCTTTTAGCATGAATTATTCCATGATTCCGAGCAACTGGATTTATTATATTTTGTATTAACACAAAATTTAAAATATAGTCTTCTACAATAACCAGTCAACTGGCAACCCCATGATACTCCTGCCCCCTTCACCAGTTTCGGGATCCTTTTTATGCCCTCAAAGCAACCAACCTTACTAGTGTATACCTGACCCTACTAACACTGCTTCTAGCAAAACACTGACTGTGCAATTCTGACAATACTGAAATCTTTATTTTTTTAATTAGCTGACATCCAAGCTCCCTTGTCAGAAGCAAATTTTGGTCCTTAAAAGTCTAAAAGTTAATGGCTTTCTGTTGCATATTTAGGAAAGTTTTTTATGACTCTGATGCCTACTTCACTGACACACTTTTGGAAAGCATTACCCAGCCAAACAAACACTCAAGGATTTATAGTGTTTACCCTGTAAAGCAGGAGAAAAAAATGTCCCAGGCTACAAACTTCTACTTTACTTTCTTCACCTGTGATAAAGTTATTAAAAATAACACTGAAAATTATTTTTAGCACAACTGTTTCACAAAGCCCTCACATTTCTCCGATGCATCTACATGCTGGCAGTCCACATGGCCTCATTTAAGAAAACCGTAAGAAGAAATATTCATTGGTGCCCTCTAGCTGATTATCTTCACCAATTTGTTGCAGACACCAAGCACCAGACTCTTTTTACCTCCTGTCATTCCCAGGTCTTCTGCTGGTGCCCACACAATGCAATGCCCTAGAATAAAATAGTTTGCTTCCTACAGAAGATGTGGGAGTCAAAATTCATTCAAATCCCCTATGGCTCTCAATTGCAGGAGCTCTTACGGTAACACAAGTGTCATGAAAAAGAGGAGAGGTTTAACTGTGGACAATACCAGCTCACCAACAACCCATGAAGTACCTGAATATACTTTGTAGCAATTTGTTTGCAAATTCCATGGGAAAATACAACTTGCAATGTTTCCCATGACACCCATGAAGCCCCTCACCCATTCAGTACTCAGAACCCTCCCCTTCGTCAGGAGCCTTTGAACAGTTTATAAGCTACATTTTGCCACACATTCTGAAAATCATGCAATGTTAGTCAGTGACACATCCCACAGGTTCACAACTCACAGCCCCGGACCTGCCTTTTGCCATCACGCAAACCTGGGTGAGTGGAGAGAGCTTGCCTCTTTCACTCTGACAGCTGCCACAGGGACACGGTCATTGTTCCACCCATCGTCCTCCCCTCCCCTCTCCTCCAGCCCCTCTCTGTGGAGGCTGTATTGGGTATGACTGAGGTACATGACCCCGTCACCACACCACTGTAGGGCTGTGGCAGGGACATGCTTGGAGTACTGCTGCATCTTCAAAGCTGTAAAACATGCAAGGCAAGGATGCTAATGCACACCCTGAACACCATCTCCAGTATGACAGGTGAGGAAATGGTGTCCAAATACCAAACAGGAGATCCCACAACTGGAGGGAAATCCCTGCCAAAGAAGAGCTGCCCCATGATACATCATGCCTGTGGTGTCCACAGGAGGAGCAGCATGAGGTGCCTGCCAGACACAGGCCTCCAGGACAGCTTTTTGGCAACTCCACCAGCAGGTGCATCAGCTGAGTCACACCAGTCGCTACCAGACACCCAGAGGATAAGAAAAGTGTGGAGGCTGTGTAGATAGCAGGGCTAAAGTCCTGTTATCTTCCTCCTTGCCAGTCTGCAGAAAGCAGAGGCTGGCTGGACCTGGATGTCTGTATGCATTTAGTTGAAGCCATAGAGGTGTCCATAGCATCATATCAACCATTAATCAAAGTAAACATAGAAGGGAGACCTGGATCTGAAGCTCAACATAAATACTGTGAGCTTGACTAACTTTTATGGCTGTGTTCTTAATTCTCAAAAGGTCTGTTTATACCTTGGCTGGGAAGAAAGCTGCAGCGTACACTCTCTTATTTCTGGCTGAACAGCAGCTCTAAAGCTCAAATGTTTGGGAAGAAGGAGGCTGCTCCTGCAACATCCAGCTGTGCTTGGAAAGCTAACTTCCTATGTGCCATTTGCCTGCTGAAACACAGAAGTGGTTAATACAGCAGCCAGGCATTTGGGAAGAGTCCCAGGGCTCCTTTTTTTCTCTAGCACCTTACTACAACATTACAGCTAGCATTACTTTCACACACACCCCTAGGAAAAGGACACCACAGACCGGATCAATACTCATTAAAGGAATGCAATCTAAATCTCTACATCATTAAAAGGCCAAGGGGTTGTTTAAACAAGCAATAGACAAAACTCTTTGTTCACATACAACAGGCATTTTATTCCATTTGGA
>VWZY01008683.1:27854-50594 GCA_013399075.1 Chloroceryle aenea | reverse complement strand
TTTTTTTTTTTTTTTTTAACAACCAGCTGTCTGTTCTGTCAGTTCTCATACAGGAGAGCTAGCATAACACTGGTTTGTGCAACTACTTCTGGAAGGCAACAGACTTTTCAAAAGCCTGTTTTCTTGAAACATAAAAGAACCCAGCAAACCGTTTTACAGAATAGGAACAGATGTGGGAATGTGACAGATGGGTGGTGAAGGTGGCATCTATGGGGTAAAAGGAGATGTGGAAAAACGAGGAGGATCTGCTAGGAGCATTTTACTCAGTAGTAAAAATGTACTGCTTTTTAACATAGAAAAAAAAAAGTTATGGAAGCAGGTAAAGGACAGAACAGGAATCACGACAGTAATATACCCATCTAAATAAGTATAAAAGAGTGCAGAGATGTCCTGTTGTAACAAAGCTTCAATAGTTTTGTAAATGCCACATTTGAAGTAGGAAGCTGATGAATTGTCCCTTACTGACCCATAAGTATCCAATTAGGAATATACATTAATGTGGTGTAGGAATATTGTTTCTGAAATGTAAAGAGACTATTAGCTTTCCAAACAGACAGTATGAGAACACACCAAATTATTTTTTTTAAGTTTCCATGAATTCTGAAGCAAGGGGCAATACTGGAAAAGATGTTTGGCTCACCGATGATGGAACAGTAGACAGCATGCAGTCACTGTATCATACAGCATCAGATAAACCATGACACTGACGTCAGAACCATAAAAATTGTCATGCTATTCTCATTCTGCCTGCTAATCAATTTCTTAGGGCTTTTCTCCCAATGCTGTCATTGGCAGAACAGGTAATATTGATAGTAATTGAAAAGCAAAATTAAAGTATTATAGAAGTAGAGGCTTCTGAGACTACATAATGATTTTTCTCTATTTCTAAGTAGGAATCTGATAGTCCCCTTTGCATGCACACACTGCTGAAGAAATCTAAGACACGTAACAATGGATGGTGGCCATGGGAGTTGTGCTTATTTTAGATATTTAACATGAAAATCAACATTTTTATTTTGGAAATAAGTAGACTTAAATTTCAAATTATCACTACCTATTGTATACTCTAAGCTGGTTACATCTGGTAGCACAGTTAATAGTAAATTACAGGGTTTATGCCAAAGTTTTAAAACAAATCAAACCATGAAACTAAGGAAAGTGGTTGCCTGAAACTAGGTTTCATTGAAACGAGAAACTAGCATTTAACAGCAGTAGCCCCTTCTGCATCTGCAACAAAGGATCTGAGGGTTCTTCATTTCACTGTATTCAGTTTGGGTCTGTTAAATAACTAGCTCATTTACAGTTGAGTAACTGTAAGTTGAGGAAAGTGCACTTTCCTATTCCAAGATATTAATTAAAAATACTTTTGAGATCTATTCTTTACCAAAATCCTATAAAATTATTTCTAGAATATGGTGATGGAAAATAATAGAAGTCTTAGCAGTCTGTTGACATCATATGCATGCTACTTGATTTGAAGGGACAAAATACAGTTAACCACCAAAACCATGATGGATTTTTTTCCGTATGTTATTCTACAGTAACAGCTTTAGTGGGTAAGGGAAGAGAAACTCTTGTCACATCTATCTGGACCTCTGTAAGGTCTTTGACACAGACTCACACAACATCCCTGTCTCTCTATATTGGAGAGATATGGATTTGATGGATGTGCTATTCCATGGATAAGGAATTGGCTGGATGGCCGCATCCAGAGAGTTGCAGTCAATGCCTCAATGTCCAAATGAAGATTGTTATCAGGTGGTGTCCAGCAGGAGTCCACACTGGTAATGATACTGTTCAATATCTTTATTAATGACAACAGTGGGATCAAGCGCACCCTCAGCAACTTTGTGGATGACACTAAGCTGAGTAGTGTAGTTGATACTCTTGAGGGACAGGAAGACATCCAGAGGGACCTTGACAAGCTTGAGAAGTGGGCCTGTATGAACCTCACGAGGTTCAACAAGGCCAAGTGCAGGGTCCTGTACCTGGGTCAGAACAATCCCCACTATCAATACCATCTGGGGGATGAAGGAATTGAGAGCAGCCCTGCTGAGACGGACTTGAGGATACTGGTAGATAAAAAAATGAGTATGAGCTGGCAACATGTGCTTGCAACTCAGAAAGCCAACTGTATCTTGCGCTGCATCCAAAGAAGCATGGCCAGCTGGACAACAGAGATGATTCTCCTTTCCTGCTGTGCTCCTCTAAGATGCCAGCTGAAAAATGTACCCAGTTCTGGGTGCAGCACAGATGGACATGGACCTGTTGGAGCAGCTCCAGGGAAGGTACACCAAAATGATCAGAGGGTTGGAACACCTCTCTTATGTAGAAAAGCTGAGAGAGTTGGGGTTGTCAAGCCTGAAGAAGGGTCCAAGGAGACCTTATATGTAAAGGCAGCCTATAAGAGTGTTGAAGAGAGACTTTTTCCCCAAGATCTGTAGTGACAGGACAAGGGGCAACGATTTTGAACTGAAAGAGGGTCGGTTTAGATGGGACATAAGGAAGACATTTTTAACTCTGAAGGTGGTGAAACTCTGGTACACGTTGCCCAGAGAAGCTGTGGATGCCCTGTCATTGCAAGTCTTTAAGGTCAGGTTATATGGGGCTTTTTGAGGAACCTGATCTAGTGAAAGATGTTTTTGCTGACAGCAGTGGGGCTGGACGAGATGATCTTCCAACCGAAACCATTCTGTGATTCTATGATGCCAGTGCACAGTAACTAGGAATACCTAGGAGATACTGTAAAGCCTTTTATTTCTTTGCAAAAAGTAAACCATGACTGTAAACAAACTTACTCTGAAATCACATTCATTTCATTTTGAAGTCTGATTGCAAATCTGCACAGATTATGATTGTTCAAAGGTGCTATGAATAAAAAGCCAGTTCTGAATGTATACCCATTTCTAACTCCATCTGGAAAGTGAAAAAAAGAGTTGACTTGGGGTCACCAAAAGTGGGGAGTGGAAAAGGGCAGCACAGGTAACACCACTGTGTTTCAACATCATCTTCTCGGTATCCATTCCTGATTACCCTGATAATGTAATATAGTACTCAACTATGAACAACCTTGCACATACAAGATCAGATCTGCATGTTTAGGATGCAGTTTCTTGCTCTGGCGTGGTCAGTCCAATGGCAAGCTGACACCCAAGAAGAGGAAATGTCCCTTTGCTTCTTCCCCTCATGCCAGCCATGTGCTCCTACCAGCTCTGGAGTTTGGCTGAGTTCACCGGTGCTAACCTGTCAAAAACTCTTGGCCACCCAACAGCTCACTGCCCATCCATCTGTCCAAATCAGCCCAGTGTGGGCTCAGGCAGGTGGCTGCAGAGTACAGGTAGCAGGAGCAGTCTCCCTGGGATGTGAAACCACAGCCAGGACAGTGGGGAAATCCTTCCCCAAACCCCAACTGCCCACTCGCTCCAAGGTTGGGCAGTGCTGGAGAGCCCAAGCTGGGGAGAAAAAAGCTGACCTCTCAAGGTCAAGGGGTGTTTTAGACCGTGCTGCTGACAGCTGCAGCAAGGACCACCAGGCAGCCAGCAAGATCAGAGGAAGTGCATGAGGAGGAGAGAGGAAGGAACCACCCCATGCAAAGGAGAGAGCCCCTCAGCTGCTGGCAGCCTGCCTGCCAGCCCCTGCCACCAGTGCCTGTTGAATTTGCCCACAGAAGGAGAATTTAGCTCTGTCCCGATTTGTTTATTAGGTCCATCCAAAACCAAGTATGTCCAATGTTTCAAAACTCTTCATTTCTGTTACATTTCAAAATGTTTGACCTTTTTTTGCCTTCATGCCAGACCATGCAGCTTATATCCATGAGTGGTTTCCTCTGAAAGAGGTGGCTTCTTTTCTTCTTGAAAGATCGTTTTCTTATTACTCAACAATCAGAGAAAGAAAGCAATGATCAAACTCAGAATGTATTCTTCAAAAATCAAATTTATTGATAAAAGCACAATTACCAAATCACACCAGTTCACCTTAAAAATAGATAAATAAATAAACTAACCCGCAGCTAACAGTATGAAATATTGGTAGAGACTCTCCAGGGATTTCTCCCCAAAAGGCAGTTTCTCATTAGTTATATTCAAATCCCTCTCTTCCTGGGACTCCCTCAAACCACCAGCTGTACCTGTTATCTCTCGAATGTGTTTAACTAAGAAAGCATTACCTTGCCTATTTGGTGTAAGAAGAGGAGATTTCTCTCTTTGCTCTTACAGGACTGCCTACTGAAACCGAAGATTATGGGTTGCTCACACTTACGCACTCAGAAATTTGACTCTTCTCGTACTGATGGCTCTTTTTCTTATCAGAAGTTCAAAAGTTCAGTTAGCAGCAATGTGATGTCTTAGCTTGCAGCACAAGCCTCTGGGTTAATTAACCAGAGGACTACAACTCACGGCAGTACATAGGCCACATTCAGCTTTATGAACTGTTCTTAATAAGCTTAAACAAAAATGCCAACATACACTTATTTACGATTGTAATTATTTATAGCATACATAAGCAGCCTATCTGCACGAAGTTAGACTTAATCTCCAACAGACTTCCTGCTGCTGTGCTGCCAGTCTCCCAGTGCAACAGCGGCCGCTCTTAATTAAATAAATAATTTACCCTGGAAGATTTTATTGACTGACAGCCACAGGAATCGGGGCTGGGTGAAAAGAAATCACTACCGGCAGTGTGCCAGAACGCCTTCCTAGAATGTATGGAAAACGGTGATTTCCCTACAGTGAACATTTTGCATAACCACTCTGCACTGTTCAGCTGATCTCTGCCATAGCACAGCATTAAACACCCCTCCATTTCTATGTATAAGAGAGTAGCTCATGTGCTGTTGGTTTCATTCTCTCTGTATTTGGCCAACTTTTTGCATCAGTTGTGCAGCTTCTTGTATAGAATCATCTGACTCTTTTTGCATTGTTTTTTATTTTTCTTTTTTTTAATTTAGGGTTAAAATCCTCATCATTATCACTTCTTCCTATGGCACTGACCCAAACTCATCTTCCAAAGGCAGCATGTTACTGCTTTGAGTCTACAAGCATCCCTTGGTTTTCCAACGTACTCCTATCAGCTTTACCAACCAAACTTAAGTCCTTCCTCGCCTACCAATTTACTCTTATCAGTACACACAAAACTAGCTTTTAATGTTTAACATTTACTTCACGATACTGCTATTTAGGCATTTTCATAACCGTGGAAAAATGAGGAACATTCTCACTTTCGGCTGTGATATTGATCTGTTTTAAAATCCACTGCAAGATCCCACAATAAATATTATGGCATGACTTCAATACCTGACAGCAGTGTAAACATCAGCACATTTTCACGGGCAATCACAGGCACCTCAATTATCCAAATACCGTCTCAGTTATCAAAAGGGCAGCCTGACCTACTGTATGGTCAATGTCTTTCTGTGCGCTAGTGATTTTCAGAAAACCTGCACAGAAGAAAAACGTCCTTGAGTCCTCCTTCATAGAAAATTTCTCCTTACATTTTTGCCTTCAAAACAGATGTGAGGTGACTGCCCCCATGCAGAAGAGCTCAGATGGTTTATGGTTCTGGGCTCACCACCACCTGCCCCATGTCCTAGAGCCAGAAGGGGAGCTCCCAGTCTCCCCACCAGGTCAGGTTTCAGTCGCTATTCCCCAGTCTCCAAAAAATTCCTTTTTTCTTGCAAAGTTTAGCAACTGGCATATAGCACTACTGATGTAAAAACACACTGACCGTTCAAGAAAAAGCCAACCCACTCTGGTGGAGTTGACTCACAATGGCAATAATGAAGGAAATGCATCCTTCTCTGCATACAAGGCACATAAACTCCCAAGTGCTACCAGTATTTCACCACTGTCATAGAATCATAGAATATTAGGGGTTGGAAGGGACCTAGAAAGATCATCTAGTCCAACCCCCCTACCAGAGCAGGATCGCCTAGATAACATTCTGTCCGCATTCTGCTTGACCATCTACCACTTTTTGGCCAACTGATTGACCCAGAAAAGCACTACAGAAACGATGGCCGCTCTAGGGAGGAAGAGGCAAGCACAGCTTGCAAACGAGCAAATCTCTGCACAGGAAGAAGTTGCTTGCTTGGCACAAAGAGCATGGGCTACAGCTTGCCCTGGAACAAGTGATGTGATGGGGGTTGGACCACAAAGGTCATGAGAAGAAAGGAAAGGGAAGAATAAGAACGCCAAGGGATAGAACTTTCTACTTCTACTGCAGTTAACTCCCCTAAATTTCATCCCTCCTCCTGGTTCCCCGGTTTCCAAAAATAACCTATACAAAGGCAAGAACTGCAGAGGCACAAAGCCTTTAAAAAACTGCAGCTGGAAAACACAGAAAGGTAGCAAGGGCCTTGAAAATAAAAGACACGTTCTTTTTGGAAAAGAACAGTGACATCTTTTACCATGAAGGCAAATCAGCAGGGATATAGGTCAGTAGCTGGAACCAGCATTTGTGGGGTCTCAGGCCCTGAGGGCTGGTGAAGGTGGCCACAGCAGCAGAGCAGCCCGAGGGGCCAGGGGGGCTTGTTTGCCCTCTCCCTGGGAAGCTGGCAAAGGCTTGAGCTGGTCTTGGCCATTCCTGCACTCACGTGCTGCAGCTCTCCAAATGGTTTCTGCTTAGGCAAAGACATATTTCATCTGTCTTGTATCAGAAGATGCTTGACATTTTCCCTTAAAAGTAAAGGCGCCTTAATGTGAAAAACATCTCTTAATGACTAAGAAGAGAGTCAGCAGCGAGCGTTTGCACCCAAAGAATTCAGTTCCTCCCACAACAAAGCTACCTCTTGGAAAACTGATTATAAACAAATTAACAAACAACTAGTGTGTCTATCAAAAATAATAGTCTTGCTGCTGGAAAAGAATGAAAGACTCACAAGGGCCTGAAACAAACACTGAGGGTTAAATCTGATTCCTAATTGCTGGACTGGACATAAAGGAAAGGGAAAGGAAAAACCCTCCTTCTGTCACACAGAAAGGGCTGCCCTGCTCTCACAGCATCTGTGGAAAGGGTGATTTTTCTCTAACACCTGACAATTCAGGTACATCATCTAATTCAGGTACAGGTTGAGAGATCTAGGGTTACACAACCATCAGCTATCATATTTCTACCTCAAACTGGCTTTGATTCCATGTGATTCAGTCTTGCATTACAGCACCCCAAAGACACATTCAATTTTTTGCTTCTGTTTTTCAGCACTGATCAAAATAAACAAGCATCAGCACATGTCTGCATAACAACAATATGATACAGGAACATCCCTACTCACTCCATCAAAGGTGGTGAGACTGTGCTCACTGTCAAAAGGCCTGTTTTCACCAACATTTCCTTCCTGTGCCTCTTCACTGCTTTTTTTTCTCTATAGTATGAAAAATTATTAAGGTCTCCAGGAAAGCTCAGGTCCCCATGCTTTTACTATAAAAGCAAGCATTCATCTTTATTCTAAATACCACCACATAGTGCAGAGACCCTCAGAGGCAACTGCACAGTGCGAAGCAACCCACTATTTGAATGCACATTTCTCTCCTAGACAACAAATTTTATTGTATTTCTGTAAGCATATTCTCACAGGCCTCAAGAAAACCGGTAGCTGTCTCTGAGAAGGAAAGTCAGAGCAACGCCTCAAGCTCAGCACTCAAGTGCTGCATGGCCACCTTGGTGGTGAGCAGGGTTCACAGCCTCAGCCTGGCCAGGCAGCCTCCTGCCTGCTGGCCAAGACATAAAGGAGGTGGGTGAGAAGTCCTGGGGGGGAAAGGGCCATGGGAGAACTCATACTGGTACTGCTGCCCACAAAACAACCTGGTTCAGAGAAAGGGTATTTCTCACCTCTGCAGTTCTGGAGGTTAAGTTTAAAAATACAATGTGAGCACAGCCCGAGTGTTTAGAAAACAGGAAGAAAAGATGGCAGAAATTATTTAGAGTTTGAGGCTTTGGGCACAGTTTAAATCTTGTAATTCTCAATCCTTTACTTCTCTTTCATGCTTAAGTAATGATTTTCTAATGGCACAGCTAGCAGTGCCCATGACTTACTCCACAGCAATCTTCTTCAGTCTCCTATCATGATGAAAACCACTGCAATCTGAGAAAACATCCCCTGGCAAATGATGGCACTAAGAGGGCCATGCCATGTGTCCTTCAGAGAAGCAGCAAAGCTGTTGAGGGGGAAGAATTTTTAGGAGCGAAGTTTAGGAGAGTGGGTAGTAGACAGATTCACATAGCTTTAGCTGCTCCTCCCAGTGGAGCAGAGATTGGGAAGGAAAAACACCACAAGCCTCTCATCTTCTCTGGCTTTCCACAGAAGAGGGGTGTATTTTTCAGCAGGATCTGGTGAGTCTGACACTGAACTTAGCTCAAGTGACATGAAATGTTAATGTTTAGGAACAAGGTAGGCGGAGAGGAGGAGGAAAGAAGACATTCATTATTTGATTCAGAATTCATTCAAAAGCTTCTTTTCACAGCCAGAGCTAAAATTTCCATTCAGCTGTTTATTTCTGGGAGCCTAGATAGCTTGAAAAGTGGAAAAGGGATCTTGAAGGAGCCTTTATCCCTGCCTGCATAGCAACAGCCCTTCCTCAGATAATTTCAGGGAGAAGCAGACATTCTTCTGACTGCCCATCTTCAAATGCAGGATGGGCAGTTTTCCTCGGGGACATTTATACTGGCTTTAGGCTTCCAGCCAAGGTGCACAGAAGAGATCTGCCTCCAACCACCCACTCCAGGGCCTGCAACAGCTTCCCAATGTGGCCCCGCTGCTCCCCACCAGTCCCCCAAAATCTCCATATGGGGAATGTTATAAGCTCTGATGCTACAAACTTAGCAGCTAATATTTAGAATTGTCTGGACCAGTGTAAGGAATTAATCCATGTGTTTTCTGTATTTTTCTGTTGATTTCAATCCAATTTCTTCTCCCTCAGCACTCCAAAGTCCTCTCCCACTTAATGTTTCTTAATTTTTCTTGCCGTTTTTTTTTATTATTTGTCTACATAACATCAGAAAAACAGCTTTTTCCTCACAGGCATCAGAGCATCATATCTTTCCTGTTTCATGCTCTTCCCAGCCCCCCGTTGTTTCTCTACTCGCCCTTCTGCCTTTGCTCTGTTTCCTTACTCTTCCTGTCCTTGATTTCCTTCCTCCCTTCCTTTTTTCTTTGATGGTCCTCTTGGTGCTTTCTCTTCATCCTTCCTGCCAAGCTGAATGAGGTGCTCCACTGGAAAGGTGCTTGCAAACAGCAGCTACCCTGTTTGGAGGGTTATCACAAGTCAGGACACCTACACAGGAATCCTTCACACCCCTTACTACACTGATGGCTGGAGTGACACCTCCTCTTCTTCCAGGGCTGTCTGCACAATCCCAAATTCAGGAAAATTAAGGTACCACATAATTTAGGAAGCATACAGTAGTATTTAATGAGATACATTTGTTTCATTGGGGGTTTTTTGTTTGTTTGTTTTAGGGGGCTGTACAGAAAGTAGAAGCCACAACAATAAATTAGGGAGAGTGTCAAATGCAGCATTAGCAAGTGGCTCAGGTTTACCAGTGCTGCTCTCCCTCAGAAAGTGGCTGTTTAAAAATTACACCTTCTTACTTTGCAGTTCTGTCACCTCAAGGATGAATTCCACCCCTCTGTAGAATGCCAAGACAGGGTCATGTAATCATTTCAACTCTATTTTATTCCCTTAGAAAAGATTTACCAACATAGCACTGATCTCCTGAACAGGGACAAATTTTCCCCAAGTAAAATCTCAAAGACAGGGCTCCCAGTTCAATGAAAACAAACCTTGTTTTTAAGGAAAAATATTCCTTTACTAGTCAAAAAAAAATAAAAATAGATAGATAGATAGATAGATAAGAGACAAATTTTATTCCTCCTGGCACAGCAAGAGGAGAGCAGTTGACCAACTTCCAACTGCAGAGCCATATTCTGTCCCCAGTTAAACAGAGAACCTCACTGAAATCTATAGGCCAGATCCTCTGATATGTTCTGGCTGCTTTGCTTGTTTTAGCAATGCAAAGCAGCTGTAAATCCAGTTTAACTTGCCAATTTCTGTCATCTTTACCATGCCAGATTAGCACTGCTGTTAGCCTCAGAAATACCAACATCTGGAGGTTCCCTCACCACCCAGTCTGACTTTAAGCCTTGGAAATCTGCAATCCATCCCCTCGTTAGCACAGCTGGCAGGCCCAGCATTAGGTAGTTCTCCACCCTGAGCAAAATACATTTGCTCCAGACCCCCATCCTACATTCACGCAGCCAACTGAGCAGATCAAACAAAATTCACATAATGATCAGCTCTTGGTTATTCCCTGACCAATCGCCCAGTTGCTCCAGAGGGTGACTCCTGACCCTATCTGGGAGCAGGTGCCTTCCTACTGCAGGTCTGTAAATCTGAGTCAGCTGGCAAGACAAAATATGCCATTTCCTCATACTTTTATATTTCTTTCGATGTCAGGAAACAGAGCTCAGTCTTGCTTCCTGCTCCCCAGCCAAGGGAGGTGGGGAAAACTGGAGGTGGATATAGAGGAAGGCAAAAAGAGGGCAGATATAAAGGAAAATAATAATAATAAACCCCCAAAACTGCTTCACTCTGCTCTGTAAAGCAGTACTTCTTGGAAAAAATAGACCCCCACAAGTTTTCTCTCCAGGGACACACAACAGTCTCAGGAATTAATAGCATTTTCTTGAAACATTCAAGTGCTACTGCACTTACTGTTATTAAAAAAAAACAAAACAACAAACCCAAACCACACACAACAAAACAGCCTCTTCATTTGCTTTTTGGATGAGAAAAACACATGTAAAAAGGAACTGGAGTGAACTTGGGGGGGAGGGGTGAGTTTATTCATGTCAGTTCTGATTTTCTAAGAACAAAGGCTTTACTTTAAATAAATAAATGGGAAACATTCAGCATGTTTTATTTTTCCTCAGCTCACTCCCAGCCCCTCACTTTGAGTGCATTAATACATACACCTTCAGCACAATCTGGCTCTTCGTGTTGCCATGGAACTGAAACCTTTGCAGTTTAGATGGTGATGTACGCCAGGAAGCATACTGTTCTTACACTTCCTATAACAGAAGCAAAATCACTGCATAGCATTAACTCCCTTAGTATTTAAGGCATTCAGTGTCTATCTTGTCTGCTCATCTTCACACAGAGTTTGCTTTTTCTATCTTGCCACATGCAGATGAAATACATTTGACATAGCTATTCTTGTCTTTGTGAAGTCAATAGCTCACATGCTGAGCACACTGGAGAAGGTCCACAAAACTACAGACTTTCCCTTTTTAATAAGGGGCTGTCTGCAGGCATGCAGCAGCTGAGATGAGGGCGAGAGAAAGCATACGTATATGAAATATATGAGGATACAGCAAAGTATCATCTATTAAGGTAGCATTTAAACACATTTCTGAAATGTAGTTAACATATTTCTTGCAAATGCTCTTAAGGTTCCTTCTGAATATTCTTTTGTACTCATCTGTCTGGACAACCAAATTACAGTATAAAGCTCCCGCAGCAGGCACCAAGTCTTTCCACTTTTTTTTTTTTCCATAACCTAGGCTGGTGGGCTTTCAATGGTGAGCACTGCTTTGGGCATGTCAGTTAGAGAGAAAATTAGTCAGTACAGCTCTGTGTTATCTAAAGATTCGGTGATTACCCTCAGCAGGCCTGAGCTTTTTGCTAAAGCTTCTGAAAATGGCTGTACACACATTGCAAATACACAGATGTTTATGTTCAAAGCAAAGCCAGGGTACAAAAATATCCAAGTTCATTATAAAAAGATCACTAAAATAAATAAACAAATAAACAACCATTCATGTACATAAACATTGGATCTGTACCTGCAGAAACAGCTGGAAGCCAGTCCACTGTCTGAAGCCAGCTTGAGGCTTTTTTTCCAAAGTTAAATATTTGCATAGCATTAAGCTTAACATTAAAGCATTTGCTGGAGAAACTTGCTGACTTATGTATACGGAAAACAAGAGGGAATTTAGCTTCCCTGCACATGGGGGCAGATTCCTGGGATGCCTTCTCCATCCCATGAATTCCTGGACAGCAGAGAGACAGACAGACTACTGACCAGGGAATTCCCCTCTAGCTTTCCGGAGGATTTTGTGCGAAGGCTGGACAGAAAAGCAATAAGCCAGGGAGTTATTTTATGAAGAAGGCGTTTGTTGCTTGGGTGCCTGCCGCACGACCACCTGGTAACACTCCTGCCTTTTAGCACTGTCCCCAGCACAGGAAAAGATCCATTCACCCGGCGCCTCCGTCCAAGCAAATCTGCCCAGTCCCTGTGCCACAAGTGACCTCCTGCTGGCCAGCAGTTCCTGGCAGCTGGGTCAGTCTGCCGCTGCTACCCAGCTCCAGCAGCTCACTGCCCCAGAGACATGGGCTGGGATTGCTCATAGAGGGGCTTTCTGAGGCACAGGTTTGGCCCTCGGTGTGCCCCTGCTTGCCAGCAGAATGCACAAAAGCACTGCTGTACGTCTGTCTGGGCCAGAGTGAAGCGGCTGGTCCGGTCCCCCATTGCTGGGTGTGAGTGGGTGCACACCTGGCCCCACTGAGTGCCTGCACATTCAGTCCCCTCTCCTGCCCTCAGCCGACAGAAGAGCTATGCTGGCAGAAAAAGCTCCCTCTCCTCCTTTCAGTGGCAGCAAGCGTCTGACAGTCGCACGTCGCCAACGCTGCATCCATTACCTCGGGTTTACGTAAGGCTCTTGCTATCAGTTTTCTAGTTACAGGAAAATGTATATTGTGCTCTGATGAAAGGCCAGTGCAATGTCAAAAGCATTAAAAGGACTCCAGGGACCGATTAGAGTCAAAAGGGAAAGGATTTATGATGGTTAATAAAGTTAAATCTGCCAGAGTTTTGCTTACTCCTTCCAATTGCAGGTCACAAGATCTTATAGGAAAAATTATTAAAATGTTTTAAGTTATTACTATCCACTTTGAAAGAAAACCTACATTTTACCATACAGCACCTGGCCAGAAGAGAGCCCAGCTCACCATGGTGCCTCTGCTGACCCACAAGGAGAAGAGGAAGAGGGGATACGTCACCATTTCCTCTTATGTGTCACATGAACGGTCCCCAGAGGGTCTGCAGCCTGCCTGCACCTGTGACGCCATCCTCCAGCCAGCGGCTGGGACAATGCTGGGACTTCCACTCACCATTGAGCACCACCCTGCAGCACAGCCAGGAGCACAGGCAGACAGGGAAGGAAAGCTTCCCCATCTGTCAGCACTGCGCATCCGCATGGCAGAAGGAAGAAGTAAAGAAGGAAGCTCTTGCCTCTCATTCCCAGCCTGGTGTCACATACAAACCTCCTGCTGAAGAATGCTGCCTAACTGGACTCCATAGGACTGCTCTGAAACTTGTTTTGAACAATTTATAATCTAACACACCTAAAAGTTGACAGAGTTTTACAACACATTCATGAATTTCTACACTGAGATAACAACAAAAAGTGGAGGGCCAAATTTTTTAAAAAAACAACTACTGGGAATTTTCTATCCCTATCTAAATTACATGCTCTTATTGGATCTCAAGTTTTCATTTTTCTACCACTTAATAAACACAAATACATTATATATGCCCTTTCCATTTTGTCATTCTTTCACTATGCTACATCAAATTTAATTTCCTGTGGAAGTGTGTAATCTTTTCAGCTGTGACTGCCTCAGAAGCTTTTCTGTAATAAGCAGAGCCTTGTCCTCCAGCAGGCCGATCTTTTATGAGCTGTGCTCCTGCAAATTAGTTTCCTGAAATATTTGCAATGCTATATGAGAACTGGAAAACAAAACAAAACAAAACAAAACAAAAACAGAGAAATAAACACAAAAACATTTACTTCCTTCAGACTCCTGCGTTCACTCGTCAAAGGAAATTTCATTTTGTTTGAATAGATGGTAAGCCTGTGAAGTTTATTACCATGTATCAGAAGAAGCCTCACAAGGTATGACACTTGCTCTGCAGCTCATTAAAAGCAAGGCGGCGAGATGGCTGCTTGATCTTTGTGCCCAGAGAACACAGAGATCTGCAAGCGGTCACCACTCTGACAACCACCTCTCCCCACCACCTGCCCTGGGCTCTCTGAGAGGTCCCCTCCACTGGCAAAAAGCCACATTCCAGTAAAAAAGTGAAAATGTCAACCAAGCCGCACTCATGCTTTTCATGATGAGATAACTGTGATGGCAGGAAAGTCCTTTCCAGACCTCTGCCCCTGCAGAATGTAAAACTCATCTGCTTCAAAGCAGCTTTCTGTTATCAATGCTCACACACCCTCCCCAAAGCAACTTACCTACAAATACATCTAGCAACAAACAACTCTGAACATTTAGAAATGAATCGTCTCAGAAGAAACAAGAGCAGCAGAGATTATTATTCATGTATCCCTCCTAAAAATGTGCTTAGCTATGGATGATAAGAGGAGACATCTGAAAAAATGCATAGAAGCAGTCTCCAGAGGGTCATGCTAATGGTATTTGGCCAGCAGGGCTTACTGAGGGGGGCTACAAAGGAGTGCTAAAAAGCCCTGCCAGCACAAGCAGGATCAACACTCTCTCACTTCAGTGGGAGACATCACCCCTGGGAGCTTCTCCTCAACCTGACCCAGAGACCAGCCAGATTTGGAAACCTTTTCACCATTCAGCACACAAGTCACCTGAGTTGTGATCTGCTCTTCCAAACCACACTGATTTGACTGATGAACTATGACCTCTTTCTCCCCACTCCCTGTGAGACTTCTGTTATCCCTCTCTCACATCACTGATGTAGCAGCAAATTATTCACATTTCTGACATTGTCTTCAAAATGATATATAAAAATACAGCGCATTAAACCCAGATATGTACTTTTGGAGCAAATGAGCATCCCTCCTCATCACTTCCTAACTTTTGAAGCTAGATGAGCATTTTCAATAACTGAGTCCTCTTTTAGGTTATTTTGGCAATCCATTTCTTTGCAGTTCTGTTTTATGCTTATATCATTAATACTTAATCTCTAAAAGGTAACTGGTAAAAAAATTAATCAGTAAAACAGTTCCATGCAGGGAACATTACTTAGAAGTTTCAGGTGTTATGTGCAGTGTAATTCAACTCCCATCTGCATGAAGAAACATTTTTCCACCAGCTTCAGCATGAGTTGCATTGGGGCCATAAATCAGATGAAGATACTCCATACTAATGGTTATGTGGTGTGCTACTAACTGCTTCAGAACATGAAAAAATGATGTAATCACTCTCATAAAACCACTTTGCTCATGGTTTTACAGGACCTGAGTGTGTGTTAACAATTTTAAGCTATAGCAGAAAAAAAAGAAAAACATGCCAGCTATCAGTGACCTTACATTCTCGGCCTTGTAGGCCATAAATTCACTAGATGTCGGTCTCAGTCTCCAGTTGCTTATACAGGGTGAGGAAAAAAGGGTCAATACATGGATTTAATTCCTACTTTAATCTTGGTCAAAGATGGTGGGTGATGTCAAGGGAATAACTGCCATCATCTGGCTGAGTTTGGTAAAATGGAGTTAATTTACTACTTCTTTAGGGATTCACTGGTGTGTGAAATTAATCTAATTTAGACTGACCAGAAACTGGAATAAAGGAGAAAAGCAATTAAAAACTATTCCTAAATGCAGAAGTAACACTGCTTTAAATGCAGGTATACAATTAAAGTACAGAACCCTTCACGCTACTGCTACCAACCCCTCCTGCCTGAGGAAGAGAGTAACAGTCTCCATATCTACATAGCATCACTGTACCAGTATAACTTCATCAAAGGAAACACTGGCATAATGTTTCTAGAAATATCTGTAAATCAATATATTTTCAAGTTAGTGAACTAGCAGTGTAGCCAGGTGGCCAAGAAGGCCAACAGCATCCTGACCTGTATCAGAAATAGTGGGGCCAGCAGGGCTAGGAATGTGATCTGTGCCACTGTACTTGGTACTGGTGTGGCTGTACATCAAATACTGGGTTCAGTTTTGGGCCCCTCACTACAAAGGGTACTGAGGTGCCAGAGAGTGTCCATAGAGGGGCAGCAAAGATGAAAGGTTGAGAGAACAAGTCTTACGAGGAGCAATTAGGGAACTAAGGTTGTTCACCCTGCAAAAAAAAAGAGATTCATAGGAGACCTTATCACTCTCTACCTGAAAAGAGGTTGTATTGAGGTGGGTGTCAGTCTATTCTCCCAAGTAACAAGCAATAGAACAAGAGGAAATGGCCTCAAGCTGCACCAGGGAAGTCTCAGAGTGGACATTAGGAAAAAAATTCTTCACAGAAGGGGTTATGAGGCACTGGAACAGGCTGCTCAGGGAGGTGGTGGAAACTGTACTATCCCTGGAGGTATTTAAAAAACTTATAGATGTGGCACTTAGGAAGATGGTTTAATGGTGACGGTTTAATGGTGACCTGGAAGTGCTGGGTTAAGAGTTGGACTTGATCTTAAAGGTCTCTTCCAACCAGAATGAATCTATGATTCTATTCTGCATACTGACCAGGCCTAGCAGATAAACATCTGCTGGAATGGCTCAGTGTAATGGATTGTACATGTGGCTTAACATTTACTTCAATGACTTTTAGCACCTTTGTGTTATTGTTTCTGTTAATGCAAGATGCAGACGTTCACATACCGTATACTTATGAATAACTGGTTCCCAGAGATGTGGCAGCGATAACATTGTCATCCTACGAGTCAAAGTAGCTCGCTGTAGATCACATATCAGCAGAGGGTCCCACCTGAAAGCATAACAAATCCAGACAGTAAGTTCATCATATTCAGATGTTTACATCAAGCTCTGCTAATACATTCCTGTGCTTTCACATATTCCTCCTCTACAGTAACAGGATCTGTGCTCTTCTCAGATTACGGAAAACATTTTGCCATTCACAATGGCAAGCAGAAGCGTCCTACCATAGCCAAACTGTTCTGGCCCACTGCTCCAGACCAGATTTCAGGCATGCTATCAAAGCAATGAAAACTCATTTTCAATGTTAATGCAGAAGCTGTAACTGTCTGGCATACAGATAAAGAATTTCAGATTTCCCATTTGTCTGGTCCTTGTCAAGCACATAATTCCTTTCACCAGTGCATTGCCAGTTACGAGTCTACCTTTCTTTTTATTGTGGGGCTTTTTAACGTTGAAAATCACTAGTTTACAAGAAGACTCAACATGGGAGCTCCCTCATGAACTACTGTCTTGAGATCAAGGGATCTTAAGAAAGCATTTCCTTCCCATTGGTGACTATAAAAACCTTATTTATAATCATTCAGTCATTTCAAATCACTTAAGGGGTGAGTCTGTTTTCAAATATTTTTACATATCCTGTAGGTAACCAGTGCAGATATGGAAAATGAGCTTGCACTAGCAGCGCTGTCTTCAATGACAAGATCTATAGCAGCAAAAAAACCTTTTCTTATTAAGAGCTGAAAAAGTTTTTTCTTACTAAAACTAATGTTCAAATCACAACTGATTGAAACAAACATGAGTTCAGGCAACCTAAAAGTCTATGGCACCGCATTAAAAAACCCTCACTTGGACTGTGTATCCCCATAAAGAAGTGTTTGAAACAAAAATTAAGAAACTCCTGCTTGATAATTGTTTTGACTCATCCTGTGATGCATGAGGATGTGGATAAAGCTACAAAACAGTTACTGATACTAAAGGCAAGATCTTTATTTTGAAAATGTGAATAATATGACTTACAGGATACTTGGAAATATACCCAGCCATGTACAGACACACCCACAGTGACGAGAAGTCACATGAGAGATAAAGCTGTGGTCATATCTTTTTAAATAAAGCCCCCCCAAACAGCAGCTCATCTTCCTCCTGCTCTACAAGCTGTATCTCATCTTAGAGTAAGAGGTTTTCCGGAGGGAAGTCTGATAAATAACAAGGAATTTTAAAGAAATGACATTTTGAGAATTTAGCCACAGTTTACATTTCTCAAATTACTGTAATGCTTCTTTGACTCTTCATACCTCCAAAATGTCTTGGACTTTATTATGCTTCATTGGCCTGGCACTGCACTAGCACCATATACGTCTTTATTTGCTACCACATCAGCAAGTCAGCATCTCCTATACTCTGAATTTGGTCTTCAACAAGCACAAAACTTTTTACAGATTTAAGTCGGGAGGAAATTACTCTGTGGTCCAAAACAAGGAAAAAAAAAACCCACAACAGAATCATCACAGAGTGGAGGACATATATTTAAGTATAAACATACTTAAATGCTGGGCACTGAGGTGAGTTGCTGAGCCACAGCATGGGATCCAGCAGCAGTGAGCAATACGGCAGCGCAGTGACTGTTAAGAGCACCCCGAGGCATCCCCAGCTGGCAGAAAGTGGAGCGCTCTGCCATGCCCCATCACTGGAGTGTCAGCAGTGCCCCCCTTCATCAGGGAGAGCCCCATCCCTCCCAGCAGGCAGGCAGCTCCTCTAGCTCTGTGCTGGAGCCAAGGGGGTTCTATGCTGCCCAACTGCAATACGGTATCTGGGGCTGAGGCACCACCTCACTCATTTACCTGCCTCCACCCTGTCACCCTGGCAGTGGCTCCTTCCTTTTCACTCGCAGCCACCTCTGACTACTCAATGACCAGAAAACTTGTGGAGGTCTGATGCACGTGAATCCAGCTCAGGGCTACCAGTAATTCAGTGCATGCATTGGCTGACACGGGGAGGACCAAGCAAATGCACAGCAGCGGGGACTGCACCGCCAGGCAGGCTGGGCACGCAGCGCAAGCCCAATGGGCTGGCTCTGGGTGCCCACAGCACAGCCAGAATGCTGCAAAAGTGGCAGCACAAATGTGCCTAGGGACTTCTGCGAGGAAGCACACACACAGGGCTCACCAGTCCCTCATTTTCAGAGATGCCAAAACATGACCAGGTATCTGCATTCCCAGATACGCACAGGTACAAAAGAATAGAAAGTGGTATCAGGATTTGGTGGGCAGCTTTAACTTACAAAGTACACTCAGAATTTTTGAGGAACATACATCCCTAACTCTTCACATCCAGGCTTGATGTCTTAAAGGAGTTCCCCCAAACCACACATTTTTCTCAGTGTTACAATAGAATCATTCTATTGAGACTTTGCTTCCTAATAACTCTATTTTACCTTCAAAAGCAATTCTTTCTCAACCCACTGAAGACTTAAAAAGTATCTTCCCTCCCAGAGAAATCATTTGTAGCATCCTCCCCACAGAAGTACGCTGCTAAACATAGCCAGCTGTCTTCAACAGGAAAATACAGTAAGACATGCAACTTGTTATTTTTCTGTTTGCAGATTTATTTTGAGTCATTTAATCAATCTGTCCCTAATGAGTCATTTAATCAATCTGTCCCTAATGACTGCACCTAATCATTTACCTTGCATCACTTCATTTACCTTTTTAAAAACTACTAGAACTTTTCAGTGATTAATTTATTTAAACATTTTTCCTTTCTTTTTCTCTTGAAGCCTGTTGATGATACTCTTGGAAAATGAGTACTCTAAAACAAAAGTCCTAAATCACCACATGAATCGAAAAGAATGACCATAAGGTAGCTACATCATGAACAGAATACATTGCAACACATGGAACCAAGCAAAATGCAGTCACTCTTTCATCCCTAGTGAATCCTTTCAAACCTAATTCAGGCTGGTAGCTGTCACATGCTACCACTGGCTTCCTGCTATTTAGTGTCCAGTAGGAAATGGGTTTGTAATTCTCCACTCCATTCTCTTTTGCTCAGATTCCTTTACTGAGTCTTTAATGTCGTCTTTGGACAGGTCAAAGCCATGGTCCAGATTTTCAAGGCAACAAGTCATGCCTCATTTTCAGCTCTTACTGACTCCCTGCTCACAGCTGAGATGGAGGGATCTCGAAGACCATGTAGAAGAAAGACAAAATTGCTCAGAACAAACCACTTCCAGCAGAGCAGGAGGGACTAAGGAGCAGCTGCTACAAGTTGATTGATCTACTCATGAACCTGACAACTTTAAAGCTCTTTCACAAAGATCTTTCTGGCAGAGACTTCCTAGAGCCTTTCCTTCAGTGAGAAAGAAACCCCAAAGTCCCCAAAACACATTTAGAAATGTTAACCCTAGAAGAGCCTTCTTACGGCAAAAGCAAAATCTTTCTAGGTGAAGCAGAAACATGGAAGCTGTCGTGAAACTTGAAAATGGAAATTATATGGGAGGTATTTGAAGTACATGGTTCTGGTAATTATGGAAATAGCTAGTGTTGACAGGAATACACTGGGGATCAGCACGTAAAATCTTGGTGGGAGAAAGATTAGAAACTAAACATACAAATCAATGTAGTCTCTACAGAAAGAGAGAATTGTAAAAAATCACACACAGTTCTTCTCCAAAGTGTTTATTTTCTGAGGCTAAACAGTGGTAATCTCCAATGCTATCAATTAAGACTTTTTCACAAGCAATGTTTTAAGGAAATACAAACATTAGGCACAGTTAGAAAAATTAATGGAAGCTGAAACACAATTTTTGCTGCCAACTTAGTTGTACCTGCACCATCACTTTTCTAAACCAAGTCCATCAGTCTATCCTAAAACTATATTTATACATAATAAACTGGGCATGTTACTCTCTCACCCCAAAGAACTCCTTTCTTACCACAAAGTACAAAGAAGCAGCAAAGATGCAATACCTTCTATTAAAAATATTCCTATTAACACACACAGCACAGTCACACCAACAGAGCTGAAGAAGCCTTATAAACAAGGGATTTAGAAAGTGCCTATAAAACCACTACTGTGATCTAGGACTTGGAAAGATTTTGGCAATTCTTTCTCCACCTTCAAAAAAAACCCTATTTGCTCATTTGAAAAACAAACAAAGAGAGAGAAAACTGACAAATTACCTAAAGGAAATGCTTAGATTTATTAGTTACAAGCATTGAATTGTTCACTAAATTCACGTCTAAGTATTAATCTTAAAACACTCCTCAGATACATATATTTTATTATGGATTAAAAAAAACACTATAGCTTCTAATTTCAAGAAGATATAGCTGTGAATAACCTTTTAAAAACATAATTTAAAATTAAAGAAAAAGTGTAATTAATGATCTGAAAAAAACCTTCCTTCTCAATACATTTAAGGAATTAAGAAAAAAATCAAGTATCAAGTCTTACTTTCCTGGCATCAGTCTTTCCGTTTCAGAACTTCAGCATTATTTTAGTAAAGGTGAGAAAGCCAGTGTTTAGTTCTCTCTGACATCAGAAGCTACATTACAGACTCGAGAGTACTTGTATATTTTACTATGCAACACAAAAAAATGGATGAATGAATCAACTGCCTGTAAAATACATCAGACTGACATCCACGCAGACTGAAGCCCTCTTCTCCGCACCGAACCAGCACGGTGCATGGCAATGATACCAGCTTCTTCTCAAACTGTGTCTCCCCATACCCTCCAGCTATACTCTGCAAGGAGTAAGAGCACTAGTTTCTCAGTAACTGCGACTTGCTTTGGTGATAACAGCAATATACTTCTTCACTTGTGGTGTCCAAACTCAAATACACCACATCAACAAGTGGGAGGGGAAGCGGGAAGAGAATGAGAGAAAGAAAATGCAGATGCAAAGAGGGGATAAACAGCATCAGGAGGTTCCACAGTGATGTCCACCAATCTGCTGTCTGACAGCATCAGGGGATTTTAAAACAGCAGATCAGAGGCACTCCCTGGCACATTGCTGCACAAAAGGAGTGAGGGACATGCCAGAGCTGTACAAAAAAGATCACATGAAAATCCTCAGGCAAACAATATTTTTTCTTTGACTTTCTTTGATAACCTGCATGGAGGGCATTTAAAATAAAAAAAAAAGCCAAAACACTTGTCAAATTGTCTCTGATGTGATATACTCTAACAGCACTGCTTTATTAATCAAGTATATTGTTCTTTTCCACGCTATGGCTTGCTTTGACCTTTCTCTTTTTTTGAGTAATTTTGTTTTTTTTTTAATTCTGCCCCTCATTTTCATGAATGTTAGTGATCACAAAATATATTAAGAGTGACAGAAAGTAAACATTACTGGAGGCTGTTGCACTTGGACTGTGATGTGGATGATCATCCAGCGGCTAGTAGACTAGCTCAGAGTTAGAAGGTCACTTGAATACCGATCCCTCCAAAGATCAGCACTTCCAAAAAACAACCTCGAAAATCAACATATAACACCAAGAGCGTTTCACAGTAATCTCTATTTCTATTCCAGCCACATTAATGAAATTTTCATTTCAAAGAACAAAAGTTACTAAACAGAGCACGTTGTCAAATGTCACAGTAGATGCTGGGACTATGAAATTGGGGAAAAAACATCCCACTTTCTAATATCACAAATACAGGTGAGAGACACACAGAAGACGACAGATGGAGAGTCAGTCTAAAACAGCACAAAGATATGTGATCACTAATCAGAGACAGAACCCATCTGAGAGTCTCAACTGTCTCTGCAGGTTTTGGAAGACAGAATTAAATTGACTTAATACTATAGTCAAAAATGAATTTAATTAGCTGACATTAAGCAGGATAAGTTTGTGGTACCATGTTGTTCTGACAAGCTGTCTCCAGAAGAGTAAGTGGAAGGTAAAATCTTATTTTTCAGAATGAGATTATGGCCAGGCACTGAGACAGGAGGTAACAGCGTGTGTCTGCTGAGGGCAGCTTTACATTGGTGCTGGACATTTCATCTCCCACTATAAAAGGACAGTATATGATAGATGAGCCAGAAGTGCAAGT
>VWZY01008683.1:15766-27833 GCA_013399075.1 Chloroceryle aenea | reverse complement strand
CTGCACTTTTATTCATGTGGCTGCGCAGCTTCATCTCTTTCTGGTGTCGCCACTTAGGTGAAGAAGAGAGCCTCAGTATAACCTCTGCCAGGAGTTTTTTCTCCAGCTTTAATCAGTCAGAGACATGCCCTGGAAAATCTGCCTTGGTTACAATTTCTTTATTTTGTTTGTACATGAGCATGATGGTCCTTAGTTGGAAAAATGAGGTCTGTGCAGGAGACAGTCTCTCTGCTAACCTGGCAGGCTGCAAGAACCTCCAGCTGCTGTGTACCTATAGTCTGGTTTAAGGGGTCATCCACAGCACCTCTGCTCTGCTGCCAGCATCTCCCAAGACTTCTGGCACCTTCTCTACCTGGCAACCTACACATCACACTGCAGCCCACAAGCAGAGTGGCACTGGTTGACAAAGCAGACAGAGACTGTGGCCATAATCTAGAGGCAGATAGTGACAACTGAAGAATCAGTAGTAAAATGCATAAGAAATCCAAATTAAATGTTCCCCAGAGGAAGACGTGGAGGAAATGGAATAACACATTTCAAACCAAGAGTCCCATGCGTATGAGACGTAACAAGCCTTGCCTTCTCATGCCTCCTCCTGTTTAACTGTAAATTTAGTTCTGGGGAGAGACAGCTTGCTGTCTAGAAATTCTGCTTGTTTACAAAGCAGGCACATGAATCCCAGGCTGTGACCAGGGAAACTACTGCTCACATCACTTCTATTGGTGTCTCAGCTCTGTCACACTAGAACCAAGACAGATTTAACAGGCAAGACTGAGAGGCTCTAGCCATGCCATTATCAAGTCATTAGGGAGGTGTTCCTCCATCCCATGACAGAACAGTAGAGCAATATAAGCTCACAATTAGGGCTGGCGGTGCCCTTCTTCCACCCCCTGACTCCTCTTACCAGGATGGTATCTAGGCTATGTGACCTTGTGTAGCAGCCTGCAGATCTTAAAAGCAAGCACAATACACCACATGCCCTTCTCTGGCACCACATTAATCACCCTATTTAGTGACGACTTCTACTGATAAACCACCCTGCGTACCTAAACGTCCTCCCCGGTGGCTACATCTAGAGCAATAAATTAAATATGTCCTTTCCCATACCCTGCCACTGTGTAATCCACTAGCAGGGACAAAGCCACTGAGAACATCAGCTGGCAGTTAGGGGTGAAAGCCAGCTGAAATCAAGAGACACCAATTTTACTCACCATTTGAATCTCTCAGTCTGGGCTTTCTCATAGTCATGGAGTTTTCAGCTATACTGAAAACCACAGATAAAAGATACTACTTATTACTGGTGTGTATCTACACCCCTATTACTATACTGTCCATAGATGAGAACTGCCTTCAACTAAACAAACCTAGCTGCAAACAGAGAACATATGATTTTGTAGTATTAAATCTTAATTATTTCACTCTCTTCCAGGAAACTCAGGTCTACAGCTGAGCACAAATAAAGACACAAGATCTTCATGATAAGAAAAGCAAAACAATGGCCTGACATGACCTAACGAAAGCACAGGATACTTCCCCCCCCTCCCCCCGGTAGAAATCTCCTTATTCCAAAACTTCCTTTCAAGTGCTCTGAATACATTACTAGACAAAGAAACAAGAAATTCACTTTAGCAAGACAGTAACATTTTTTAAAATAGCAGCATCTGACATTAGTCCATAAATCTTCCCCCAAATCAATGTGCTTTATGTCACATGGGACCTTCAGAATAAAATAAATTTAGATCTGACTCGCCACACAAAGATACATGTAATATACTTTAACTGTGTCAAAAGCTTCACTGGAAAAAGGTTTGCTGAAGGTTTAACATGGAGCTAAGGGCTCGCACAGTATTGCAAGATTGACCTCTGTGCTGCTAAGCAATGTATGGTGCTGGGAATGCTACCAGCTCATAGGACTTGAGAAACAGACTGAGCTCTTTGCTGCCACAGATTTCGTATCTGACCATGGAGAATATCACACGATCTGTCTTTGTCTTTGATCCCTGTGATAACATTTTTTCCTCTCTTGCTAACTATCAGATAGTTACATTGTAAATTCAGTGTGTTTGAAGACATAAAGACAAGGAAGTCTACATCTTCACAGAACCCTTTAGTCATTACCACAGGGAAAATCATAGTCACCGTAATAAAAAAATCTCTTGCATCACACAATTCCAACACTTCACCATTTTCACACAGCTTCCTATCCAGAAAGTATTCTCAAAGGAATTCATTTTTCCTTCCTCCCAAGATCTCTTTTGTAAGCTCGTTTCCTACATTCGAGCAAATGGTAACCACACACTGTCACGCCTGTGTCTGTCTGTCTTCGCCTCATTAACTTCTCTAAAGACATTTGACAACGACCTAGCAATGTCAGAATTACTCAGTTGCCCGAAGTTCCTTCTGATTCCAACTCGTGCTCAAAGAGACGAGAGATACACTCGGCATCTGCACCAAGGGAAAAACCTTCCATGTTGACTCATAAGACAGCGCAGATAAAAGAGAAGCTGAAGTTCACTACTAGAGGTGCACCTCCAGAGCCAAAAACAAGTGGGAAAGGAAGCAAGTTTGAGCACTGCCGCACACTGCTCGATAGCTTGCCCTCTGGTTTTGGACCACTCCAACCTTCTCCTCACCGGATAAGCCCATTGTGAGGAGAGCTGCCTTAGAGTGCAGATGAAACCCAGCCAGTGCGACCTGGCCATCTGTCACGGGCCAGTCCTTTCCCTCCTTTTACACAGCTGCCCAAATGCAGCCAAGGACTGCATGCAAAAGATGGGCACTTACGGGAAGCTTGGGTTTCTGATTTCTGCTGCATACCAAAAAGACTGGAGCCGTTCTCTAGTGTATCTGGTTGGTGCAGTCCTGAAGGAGCAGAAACTAGGGGAGTGTGAAGGTTCTCAAATACACACATGTACCATTGCCTCACAGCAACATCTTGCTGACCTTCTGTCCCACCTCTTCCATCTTTGACCTACGTCTGAATGTCAGTGCTGTAAGTCAAGACATACAAAAGCACTAACTGGATGACATCACTTGTAGAGCTGTTCTTGGAGTTGAGCTTTGCTGTGTGGCCCACCGGGGCCAAGTGCCCCACCCTCCCCACGGTCCCCTGCCTCCTGCCACCTCCCTCCACACCGAGCACTCCCAGATAGTTTCTTCTGAGACTCAGATTATTGATGCAAAAATCTACTACTGCAGACATCAGTTTGCTTCCTACACATCCTATATTCAGTACTCATTATACACTTAAAAAATACCCTGTGAATAATTCCAAACTTCAGAGCCTTTACATTCAGGTCACAAATCAACAAATAGCACATACAGCTTTATTTTATAGAAATACCTATCACCCAGAAAGCATTGTGAAAATGTTCGCCACTTCACAACTCTTTGCCCACCAACATTCAAGACTGAAATCCAGTAACAGACAGACCCATGGCATCTCCAGGCTTCTTTGAAAGTATGACACAAGACCGTCCTTCCACGTTCCAGCAGCATCACAACAAGGGTCTTACCAACTGCTTGTCTAAAACTGAACTTCTCTTACTTAATATCCTGACAAACAGAGAAAACCAGTGCTGCCCTCTGACCCAAGCACTTAAATTCAGAAGTTAGTTATTCCCTTGCTTAAGTCTGAAATCTGTCACTTGTTCTCTGTGGGATCATTCCTAGCCCAAACCTTGTCCTCAAAATCATTCTATATGGGCAGAAACCTTCCGTATCAGGACTTTCCTCTGAGTGGTTCACCTCCACTACCAAATCCCAGAAAAAGCCTTCTGTAAGACCTGGGAATCTGTGAATGGACATCGATGGGATCCTCTTGGATCACACGCTAATCTGTTAAGGAACAGCTCCCACCAAATGCTTCCACACCAAGGCCCTTCAGTTTGCAAGGGGATGGTTTTGGGATTCAAATGTACCTTTGGAAATACTAAGGTGTTGAAGAGACATTGGAGTAAGAGTCTAGGGTTTAGGGAGAGGAAATTGAAGTCCTGGTAAAATGAGCTGTTTAGCAACTAATTAACTAAATGTGGTGAAGGCTTTTGTGTTCTTTGTACTAGGGAACAACTGAACCAGACCAGTCAACTGCTAACAGATGCTACTCTAATACTGAGCATGAACCCACACAGGGGATGGATGAGGCACAGAGACACGTGTCAGCACTGAATTTCTTATGAATGGAGATCTATGGCCTAGATAGCCAAACATCATGAGATGGACCATTTGAGTTTGTGATCTGTATCTCACTGGGAAAAGTCTACAAAGCACCCATCACCTGAGTGTCTACCACAGAGTTTTCCAGGGAGGACCCAATACAGTATCTGAAAAAAGCCCTCAGTGAGAAGGTACTGCTTTGAAAACAGTGGGAGAAAAGCCATGAAGTTGTAACAGATGTAAATACTCACAGGCACACATACACACACCCCTGAGTACTGATTATAGTTGCAAAGAAAACCTTGCAGACCTGAAACGATACAGTATTGTCTCTCTAGTTCTGTCACAATTAGCTGCTTTACCAAAATGTAATAACAAAACTAAAATAAACAAGACAGATGAACTTCACTGCTGCCCTGTGGAAAAGCAATCTGTCTGCCAAGAAATACACTTGTGCTACTGCCATTGCAACAGAGAAGAGCAGGATCAGCAGCAGGTGAATTATAACCAACAGCAGTGGAATTACAATCTTCCTTTGCTGTAAAATTTTTTTAAAAAGAAAAATTGCTGTATTTTGTTACACATCACATAACTGTGTTGCAAATTGTATTAGAATATGTACAGATATTGATGATACTTCAAACATACTATCTGTGTCACGAAAAACATGATGAAAACTTTTAAAGTAATTTATTATTTATTCCCACACTTGATAAGAAAATATTATATAAATTTATTTATTTTATACTATGAAAAGCATCTTATTTTGAAAGCAGTCATTTCTTTCCACTACCAGTTTGTAGCATCCTGCTTCTACTTTTGCAGTTTAGGCAGCTCAAGAGTTTCATCTCTTGGTGGGAGGCAAAAGATTTGCACAGCTAGAAGTTAAGTGCAACTACAAGAAATGGCATGTAGTTGAAAGACAGATGACAGCAGGATGGAACACATAACCAGAATATTTTAGAAGTCTAAAGTTTTTCTTCCTATTGATATAATATGGACAACAGATGGGTTTTTAAATGCAGCTCTTGGTACAACTTTGCATGTGAGAAGGAAAATAATTTGGAGTTCATGGGAACAGGAGCAGATTGTTCTGTGGATCCAGTTGGTGTCATTCTACAGCCTTAAACTCTCCTGCAAAATACTGTAAGCAGAACAGCAGGAGTCCCAAAATTCCCCATGCTGGCTCCAGCTCAATAAGCCATTTCTATTCATAAAGTATACAAGCATACACTTAACTTCAGGAGCACGTGTAGGACCAGTGATTTCACTATGACTCAGGAATCTGCTCAAAATTAAAGTTTCACATACAGGTTTTGCTAACCAAGCACCAGATGCATCTGGCAGATAGTCATGGACTTCACTTTTCACAGGGTCTGTGCACTATGTTTTCCACCTGCCACAGCATTTTCTTAGTTTGCTAAGCAGTGTGCTCACCAAACTGGACAGGATGAGCCAAGCTGCATGTAGGAGGCATCCAAGTGACAAAGGACAAGACAAGCAGAAAGGACAATGAGCACACAGGATACCCTTCCAAGTACAACAGCAGCATCACCGACAACACAGAGGAAAACAAGACAAGCAGTATCAAAAGCTTATGTTTAATCACTTAATTACTTAAATTCTTCCTGTTTAAGTCTTAAACTAGCAAACGGAGGGGGGGGATATAAGCGTGGGCGAGAGAAGACAAGGCTCCTTATGGTCTGCCTGTCTTGCTGGTGAGGTCTAAGCTTGACCATCATGACCTGGGCAGCAGGAAGCAGTGGAGCACCATGGTCCCATGGCATCACCCACAGCACGGCCGTGAAAGACTATAAGCTGTGTGCTCAACAGTGGTGATTAACACTTTCTCAGGAACTTCTGTCAGTAAGAAGCATGTGTTGCTAACAAGGAGACGCAGCAAAGGTTACATGTACAGTGCAAAACCAGTCCCTTCCACAGCTCTCCTCAACAATCCCACCACTCACTCTGATTCTCCCATGGACATTTACAGACCTCAGTCACAATACCCCAGATCAGGAGGGAAAGCAGAACAACAACACTCTCTTCAGGTGCCAAGGGACAAACATCGCCTGGCATAAATCAGGGGACCCCGATTTCAGGCTGCCTGTAGACCCAGGCTGATTCACACCTCCAGGACGTTTAGCACCGGTTTATGCTGTCCCTGAGGGCACCCTCCTGGTTTAGGAAGCTCTGGTGTCCCCTGTAGACCACAAAACATTTTGTAGTGTTCCCAAAAGCGCTCTCAAGCAAAACTTTGCTCAGGCGGTTACCCTTTGAATTGACTACGTACTTCAGAATGCAAATTCCACAAAGTTGCACAAAGACAGAGTAAAACTGGCAGGTTCTACATTGCCCACGTACAAGTCTCTCTTCCCTCCACCGTACAATGCTGCTGCTCACTCTAACACTCCCCACAACACAGTGTCTTCTATGACAAATTTCCACCTTGCAATTTACCAGTTTGTTCGGGAGGAAAATTTACCCCTTCTTTTTTAGATGCAGCACTTAACATCTGGATGCAGGTCCACACATGCTGCCATTCTCTCTCTAATGCCTTAGCTGCTGACTGCACCCTAGTCAGGCTACTTTCACTCTCAAGTAAAGCAGACAGAACTGGGCTCCAAACCAGCACATAGTCTGACTTCTGTGATGACTTGTATGATCTTCAGTACCATAAATACTATGAGCGAAGGTGCTCATACTAAACAGCACAACTATTGATCTCTCTGAGAAAGGTCATTTAAAACCACACACAAACAAAAATATAATGTTCAAATCCTGCAGTCATTTTAGCACAACTTCCCTATTGGGTCCCTACAGATTGACAACAGAACACATCTGTCTACAGGGCATCTCTGTAAGATAAGGAAGTAGAACTGACATAAAGAGAATACTGCACAACAATGGTATTTTTGTGCCTAACTCCTATTTATGAATACAATTCCCATGAAAACCAGTGCAGGGTGTTGTGACTCTTACCCCAAACTCACAAACCATGTAGCAAAGCCAGGAATTGAACCTATGTGTATTAAGTCCCCACCTAGCCTGCTAGTCACTAGACCATATTTCCTTAGGTATTTACAGTAAATGTATTAACTCAGCTGTGTACTGCTGAGCTTGTGTGATCACACATCACAGACAGTAAAACATACCACTGTAAACTAAAAGGTATATTCCATGCATATGACAATGCCATTTCTAGTTTTAATGCAAAGTGTTCAAATTCCAAGTGCAAACGTATGCATGAAAAGCAGTTTTACATGTGAAATAAAATTTATATTGAAGCAGGGAGTGTCATTCTAGTTTCAAAGTGTCTTTAAAAAAATGTTACAAAAAATTGTCATTACCATTTCAAACCTAAAAGAATGACACATCAGCAGAAACGAAAAATTTCTTTCTTGCTAATGCAACCAGGCACCTTACTGCAGTACACCTGCAAAACAGCCTTGCTGCAGAAGGAATTGAACTGGCACAACCACAACAGAAGGGATTTTAATCTACAAGCACTGCACTGTGGAAAGCAACTGCTCAAGCAAGCATGCTCCATGAAGATAAACCAAATCTTTCATGTTCCATTTAGAAAAACAAATCCATTCACAAAGCAAAGTCTCCCTACAAACATCTCCAGAGCTTGGGAAAGCTTACAGCCAGAGTCAGGTGTGGTAGAGAAAGACAGCACATATATTTTGGGATGGTGTAACAAGTTCTCTACAACACAGAAGAGTGTTGTATTGGTGCTTGTACCATGTACCATGGCAACACCACTAGAGTGCTGAACTCACCTTGGTAAGACTGATGGTGCATTCAACTCACCCGCTCAGCTAGTCTTGTCTACAGCTGCGCAAAAGCTTTTGCTTGTCATCCCCACAAACATCATTGTGACTTGTGATCTGCCTGTCCCAAAGCAGCAGCACGTTCCCATGGGACAAGTTGTAGGGTAGCCGGAGTGCAACAAGCACAACTACAAGAACCAGGCAAACATTCTGAAATCCACTCCTGTAACAAGGAGCTAAAACCATCTACCTGCTCAGGTTACGCATCATAGAAGTTTTAATATTCCCTAAGGGCTGATTTCACACACACAATGGCTTTGAGGAGGCTAAAAAAAAGTATGTGTTTCAGCGAGACAACGTGGAGAAAGTGTGGCCATTGCATGGCTCCAGAAATCATACCAAGGAGCACAGTGTAACCAGAGTTAAAAGAAAGTAATGAATGCAATAATGAGAAGAATTTATTAAAACTCTCCTGTCTTAATCTAGTCAGACTAAAACTTTGTTTTTACCAGTCTAACTGTACATTTATTTTTTTCCTTGAATAAATGCTTCAATCTGCTAAGAGAAGTCTTCTTGCATATGGACTGGTAATGAAATACAAATAGAACATTAAATATGAAAAATGTAATGCACAATTTATTTTCCTCCTTTATTTAATTTGCACCTAGTCAATTTCATGCTGAGACTCTCATGTAGTTAAATAATTAGTGTAAATTAATTTTCATCTTCTTTTAACTGAAGCTAAGTTGGTAGTTATTTCAAGTTTTTCTGCAATACAGAAGAACAACTTGAAGACACTGAAGGGTTTGAATGGTCAAGATAAACAGGCTTTTAACAAAAGCAAGGAAAAAAGGAACAACTGTGTACAGCAACTTGCAGGGCAAGAAAACAGAAATTCCACCAGAAATCGAGGCCAGCACACACCTCCCACAGCAGACAGTCAACAACCCCTGCTCCTCTCAGGCTCCAAGCCCAGCAGTGCCTGTCTGCTGTGGCACCGGCCCGTGCCTGCACAGCCATGGCTCACACCCCGGCAGCCCACCCCTGTTCACCCCCAGCAGAGGCCTGCAGGCACAGGCTCTCACCAGCCAACTAACGCAGCAGGCAGCCACAACAACCCCCTTTGCAGCTACACTCATCTCATAGACTCTATCAAAATGCAAAGTAAAAACTTCCATGGACCCCACAGTGCTACCTCCTACCCTTCTGGCCTTATAAGTGTCGGCTCTTAACCAAACCATGAGGACTTCTCATACAAAAGAGTATGGGAAATTCAAGTAAAAGACACTCAAAGCCTCATTATATCCACACTGGAAAACTGCAGCCCTACTACTATTGATAGCACGCACAAGTCCTGTGTGACTTCATCTTAGATGATCCTGCTCTGGCAGGTGGGGTGGACTAGATGATCTTTCTAGGTCCCTTCCAACCCCTAACATTCTGTGATTCTACAAAAATGTCAGTAATTTTATACGATGCCCCTATATAATATTCAACCATATGAAGAAAATCATGGAGTTGCAGAAAGGACATTAGTTAGCCAAAACCCACTATGGAGTCAAAAGTAAAGAGGATAGGAGTAGATACAAATAGAAAGCATTTAATGAACTCTTTATTTGGTTATCATCATGCAGACTGAGGAATAGGTCTTTCTCCACCTACAAGATCTTGGTGTCCTTATATGCCACTAATTAGATCCCCAGCTCTATGCTTCTGCCACTGTAACAGTAACACATGACTACAGAGTGCAATAAATGAAAATCCTCCTGAAGACTGAAATTTCTTTTAAGTTTTCATAAAAAAAGCAAGTTCCTTCTGAAGGGTGTTGCACTGACAGTCCAAGAGAAATCCTGCGTTTGTTTGGAAAATAAGGATGTACTGAGAGCAACACGGTCCACTTCCTTATAGTGCCTTTTCGACATCTCTTGGCCGTGACCTGCGGCCTCCCGTGTGAGAAAATTCATGTTTCCCTCTGTGCTTGTTCCTCTCCTCCTCTCCGTGCTGAGGTGATAAGCAATGGTGCTAGCTGCAGAAGCAGCTTACAGATGTAACTGCTTCCCACTAGAACATCTCAGCTGTTGTCTGTACTCAGGCATAATCACTGTGTACGTGTGAATATATGGTGGTATAAAAGAGAAGACCATAAATATCCACACTTATCTTTGAATATTTGTTGTTAATAACAATAAAATCTCAAAACACTGTAGTAAATAACCCTATGCCACAGTTTACAGCTATTTCATTTATAGATGAAAGGAAGGAAAAACACAGAATTACTAGGTCAAAATGAGAGGGAGGAAGACACTTGAAGAAGAATTCAGGAGCACTAAACCATTCCTTTCCTAAAGAGTCATTATTCCCTCTCCTTTCCTAAAGACTTGTTATTCTCATGCCTTTATTTACTAACATTATTACTTAATATTTGTATCCATGCCACTAAAGCAAAAAGTCATCCCAGGCTTAACAACTCAGCATGACTCTGAAGATCAAAACCAAGTAAAAGCAGAGAAAATGGTCAAGGAAATATTATTCAAGGAAGATTTAACTTTAAATCAATTGTTTTTATTCTAATGCATTCATATAATCACTTGCTTGCCCGTTCCATAAACTGGTTGTAAAATCTCTTGAGACAGAGTACTATTGTATTGTATACATGCCTAATGACCCTATGGGGGCATATTTAAGAGAAGAAAATTCATTTATATAACACTTTATAGGTGCAATCACTGCTCATTAAGGTATTTTCTTCTTACATGTGAAATCAGTCCCATTTAAGAGACTTTTCCTGTGTATTATTTTACAGTGGTTTTCCAGAGTAAAAATAAAGGGGGGGTGAGGGATGGAATTTAGCATTGCACATACATAAAAACCCCCAAGAAGTCTATCCACATAAGCAAATCCACCCTTCTGCCAGTTAAACGTTCCCATCCCAGGACTTTGTTTCAAGACACGTCCTCATAATGAATAGCTGGACCTTGTCCGTTCAGCTGAGAGCACCAACACACAATACTGCATTTCTAAACCCAGTCAAATCCTATTCTGCACAACGTTCAGTACTGTTATTTCTTTGCCTGTCTTGCTTTTCCCTGCTTGCAAGCATCTCGACAGGCATGATTCATGTTACATAACTCCAGTTTGTTAAAAACAACAGTTATTTAGCTAGGTAGTGTGATAGATTAATGTAAATCCAGAACTTACTTATTACTGAACCCAGACAAAAGCGGCTCCTCAAATAATATGCCTATGCAACATTAAACAAATGAACGAGCAACCGCACCAGCACTGTTCACATTCAAAGTTAATTAAATCTTTCAAATTCAGGATACTGTACTCGGTGCCTCTTCTCACGCCACGATACGCAAACTCCCGAGTGCACATGCATTTTATTTTTTAAAAGAGTGACCCACCCCCCCAGTCATTAGAGAATAAGAGCTGAATATTGAATAAATTAATTTCACTTGCAAGAACGCTGTATTGCTTTAATGTTTTGGCTGACATTGATGAGACGAAATCCTCCTCCCTGAGTTAGCTGCAAAATGCTTGTGTTTCTCAATAACCATTCTTACTCATTCTCTGTTTTGGTTATGAAGTGGAAAAGCAGCAGCCGGAGAGGGTTAAACAGGCTTCCTGTCAGTGCTCTGCAAGAAGCAAGCCTCCGTATTCCACCAAGGCAAAGAAATCTGTTCAGGCCTTGTATATTCAGCGTTATTCAGCACTATTGGGACCATATTCAAGGATCCCTCAATGCCCACCTGACAGTGTGTCCTCTATATTATGCAAGTGCTGTGGTCTCCCCAAGGCAAATCACCTGACTATCCTGGTCTTTGCAGCTGAGCTGTATCCAGTGACATGCTCCATGGAGCAAGCCATTGCCACATAACTGTATTCTCTTCTCAGTCACTTCTCCAAGGAGGGAAAAAATGAAAGAAAAAAATAAAATAAAACAAAAAAATTTAAATGGCTCGTACTTCTGGCATCACCAGCACAGCAGAGCCATAGGGAGGTGACCGGCTGCCCCGCTGAGGAGGCAGCGGCAACGGGGGCCCTGTGTGAGCACAGGCTGGCTGCTGAGCCCAGACCTGAAAGTAGGTCTCAGCCTGCTCCACTGCAGGGGAAGGGAGGAGGGAAAAGAAAAA
>VWZY01008683.1:0-15532 GCA_013399075.1 Chloroceryle aenea | reverse complement strand
CCACCCGGTTCAAAGGAAGGGGAAGGAAGAAGGAAAAAAAAAAAAAAAAAAAAAAAAGAAGAAAATAAATAAATAAATAAAAAGGCAGCACTTTCTCAGAGCAGGAAGAAGGGGAGGCCACGAGCGTTTCCTGTTGTGCAGCTGAAACAAGCAAAGACGTCATTACATTTACACTCCCTCAGGGTGTCAGCAGATTGAGGGCCAAAGTTCAGTCATTTCCAATGCGCTGCAAGGAGGGAGGCTTTGGAGGAGAAACCAGCAGTGGCCTTATTGCTAACAGCAGTTCTCTGCACTTGCATAGCAAAACAGCTAAGAAGCGTGTTACCAGGCTCAGCTGCAAAGTATCGTATGTGACTAGAAACAATATTTGCTCAGGAGCCATGCTGCTCTTGTTTTTCTTGTACAGCTTGTGCAAGAATATTCCTACAATATAGAAATGCTCTCGCTACAGACCGTACTTCTGCAAGCATCTGGAAATGAAGCCTTACACATTTTTGGATCCCATGGAGTAAAACATGTTTTGCGTATTCATTTGGGGCTCAACAAGGGTGTAAAACTACAGGATTCCCTTGTCAGATATGGCTGACAACCCAGCAAAGCAAATACAGATGCATCTTTTCAATTTCACCCTCGCCTTTCTGAAGCAAATAAGGGCCCACCCAGCTTAAGGAAAAGGGTGAAGGCACCAGAGCTGGGTAGTGGCATGTGGAAGTTCAGCATTTTGTAATGGATTGTCTCGCAGTCTGTCCACCTGACCCCTAAGTAAACCTGTATTTAGTATACTTACCTAGCAAGCATGGGGAGACCTGGATTGCAATCCTACCCATCATTACTACCTTCTTAAGTTAAACAGTAGAAAGACTTTTTCAATGCAAAGCATCATTAATCCAAATAAGACCATCTGGGAGGTTTCATATCTCAATAACGGGAACCTTAAAAGAGCAGTCAGAACAACCACTCTTAGGAAATGCTTTCGTTATAGCTGATCCTTCCCCGGGGCAGGGGATGCAGAGGGAGTACACTCCCACTCATGAGACACATTCTAGACCTATTTTTGTTAGTCTCTGAACAATATGGTGATAAATACAGTCATTCAGCAATAAACATGTCCCAGGAACAGCCTCTGGTGTCCAGGACACTACACTTTTCCTCTGTAGATTGACATAGATTGGATAGCAGTGCTTGATAGAAGCTGATTTTCAGAGGCACTTAATTCAAAAAACCTCAATGAAAAAGTTTACAAGTAATTTGGCAAATGCTTTTTCAGATTCTCATCTCCTACTTCCACTACCAGCTGAAGAGTATTTTTGCAATAACCACCCTGTGGTCACACCAGGAACTGAAGCCAGCCTTTCAGCCCTAGTATTTTAGAGTATTAGAGCTGAAACTAGGGAACCACCAGTCTGTATCTTGGAGTCATAAATCATACCTTTCACAAGGCACATGCAGTTCCAAGTACTGTAAGAACACTTCCACTGTGCACAGCATCCTCATCAACATGTAAGAGAGCCATTAGATATTCTGAAATCTGACCATAAAGTACCACACTCACTCAGAATATGCTTAGTCAACTAATTTTAGCCTCCTATCTGAGAGCGAAAGAAATGCACCCCCAGTTTGTGCTTTTGACTGTACCGAGATGATTGCCACCCAGCACAACAGGCGCAGGCGGGCGGGCTGCGCAGCCATTCCGCACCTGCACACGCCATTGCAACAGGCATTTTTCATACGTCTGTGGCTGCCTCTTGCAACAGTGTCTGTTAAGAACAGAAATATAATAAGGAACTGCAGTGTTTTCACACACCCATCCCCATCCTGAAAGCTAATCTTCAGGTAGTTACATCTTACTGTTCCATTAGCTGAAGAAGGGTATTAAACCATCTCTAGCATGGTTTGAGGTGAGAAGGTGCCATACAGTTTGCATCCAAACAGGACCTGAATATTTTAAAGAGTTGTAGCTGTTGGTTTTTTTCTTAAAGTCCAAAACTTAAAGCAAAGGGACAGATGCAAACCATGAACTGTCAGTGTCCTTGGTATGCACTGATGAGAACACGTGTTTTTCCACTCCAAAACAGAAACTGGTTGTGGGAAGTACAAGTACACACAGAAAAAAACCTCTCAAAGATGGCTACCTACAAAATCTTTAACACCTTTATAGATTCCCACAAACTCAGTTAGTTTTACCCTTTACAACCCATCCGTGTAATATGTCAAACAAAGCCACTATATTGTATCACTAGGGAATTTTAAGTACTTACAAGGTTTTTATAATTCTTTCACTTCCAGCCGAAGGAATGTTTGAGAAATGCAAATAGAAAAGCCATTATATTCACATTTTTTTATTAAGCTGTCTCATCACTAAGAGAATTCTCTCAAGCAATCCTATAAACAGATAATTAAAATATCCCGGACCACTTTTGTGAGGAAAACAAAGCAAATGAATATGGCACTGTCCAGGCTGCCAAACACCCGAGAGCGGGTAATTACATATGTGGCAGAAAACTGTGAACCTGGTACTCAGCCTAAACATGGCAGTACGCGGGACGCAGTGCAAGACACTGTCCCCCGCTGAAGGACACAACCCAACCACCAGTGAAGTGGCAGCATTCGGAAATTCCTGAAGTATCCTCCATCATCCATCTTCTCATCTACTACACTTGGCTGCCCCATGTCATGCTCTCCTGCCCCAGGAGGACTCCACCACCAACATTGGTCTCTCTCCACGTGCCTCAGAGGCTCTCCAGACATAAGGACGCACAGCCTCCCATTCAGAAGCTACTGGAAAAATGCTACACTGTAAGGAGAAAAACTCTAATGCAATTATATGATAAGGATTTGGGTTAGGATGAAAACATAAACCTTACATTTCAAATAGCATGATCTCAGATGTTTCCAGTGTGTGCGAGTGTCGTAGACATAGAGTGTGAGATATATGTGTGTTCTGTGTATACATATGTACATACATAAATTCATATGGTCTGCATATATAATAATACATGTAGACACATAAAAATAAAAATATATGAAAGTGATATGGCTAAATGGAACCAAAACTCATGACTGTAACTACCTTTTATTGGTAACAACTTATGAAGATTCTTTGGACAAAACATTTAAGTCCTGGAAGCTAAGTGGGTGAAAAAGCAAGTCCTTATTTTGAGGCTTGCTCAAGTATTTATACTTTGTTTCAAATTTCTAATCTAGACAAAATGCATCTGAAACACCTGTTTAAGAACCTGCAGTTTTCAGCAATAGGTAACTTAATTTCAAGAAACCAAAAACAACTTCTAAAATATTTATTGAAATTACTTTCATGGAAACAAGAAAACACCATAAAAATGTTAAAGATATTAAATCAACATGACTGCTTCTGTATCTCATGAATTCAACAAGATCCTAGGCAACAATAATATTTAGAATAAATATTTTTCTTGTGGGAATAGCATTTACACTCAAACTGACCAGATGATATCAATTAAAAAAACAAAGATTAGACACAGAAAACACATCTACTGACTTAAAAACAAAACCGTACTCCAGTGAGTACAAGCTTAAGAAACTTACTTTTCCTTTCAAAGGTTTTCCTTCATAGGCTTTTTTCCATTACAGTATTCTGAACTAATTTCAATTAAACAATGAAAATCCATTCACTGTAACTTCAGAAAGCACAAACTACTCAGTGTAAAAACTGCACACATACACAAAGATTAATCTATCAAAGGCAAACCCAATACTGATTCCAAGTTCTGCACTTACGCTATATGCCCACTTTAAAAAAAAAGGGGGAGACAAACAGCCAAATAAATAAATAAAAATCAGTGATACAAAAATACAGTAGCTTTCTACATAATATACCATCTGTTCCACCAGAAAACCATGATGCAGCAAGCCACAGGGGCTACAGCTATGAAAAGCCCTTGTAGAAGAGCCAAGCGCTGTAATGAGCAGTTTGAGAAGCTGTGGAAAACCATACCAGCCGCCACAGTAAGGAGGCAGCCTGTGACGCATTCCGTGGGAACTTGCTGTCCCCCCCATCCTGCAGGCTGGGGGGACCCAGGCTGCCACGATGTCCTCAGAGAGCTCCCCTGGTCTTGCAAACCCAGGGTCAGACGTTCATAGCACACCAGTAAAGCAGGGCAGGGCTGAGGAGCAAGTGCTATTTGCTTGAGGTTGTGGTATTTTGCCATGGCTTCTTACGGGAAGTTTGGTCTCCAGAGTTACAGACACAGAAAACTGGATTTCCCCAACTCCTCCACAGACCACACCTTCAATGATGCTCCTCCCTGCCCTTGTACTATGAGATGTAGCATCTGCAAACAGAAATAGCTTCTGGAACATGGGAATGGGCACCCCAGTACGCCTGCTACCCCTGAGGCTCATTAAAAATAGGAGCTGCTGTTGCATGCCAGATGCTTGCTCACTGTTGTGTGCCTTAGAGCAAAGTGAGTCTTCCAGCCATTCAGGCAAAGAGGCAGGAGAGACCCAGATCAAAGAAGTACTAAAGGGGTGCTCTGTTATGGTTAGGAAGGCCAATTAAGGTGTGAGTCCCTCTCCTTCCAGTTGGCAAAGTCTCAGGTACTCGGGATTATGTAGTAAGAATTTACCTCTGCCACTTCTACTACTGCTCTCCAGACGTGTGTTAAAAAGGTATCCTACCTTCCCAGCTTTTGGCTGCAAGATCACATCAAATACACGCTTTAGGACAAGCTCTAAGTTAAACCATGCTTGTAAAAGGCTTTGCTTTTGCTGTCACCATCTCCAGAACAAACACTGGAATTGCAGAACCCTGAGCAATTAGGAGACCATACCTGGACAGGCGGGAATTCATGAGCCAACACATTATCATAACTCTCATTAATAAAATAATAAAGTATGCAATTACAATGGGTTGTACGCATACCTCAGGGTATGCACTAAGGCACAAATTTAGAAATGGAATGTTTCCAACAACCAACAACAACTTAAACAGGCAAGGATCCTTATCAAACAATTAGGTTACACAAGAACTGCTCCAATAACTGGCCCTTTTTGCCCAAGGTTATGCATTCTGAAATCATGTCATAAACTTTGGTTGATCTGGGCTTTTTCATGTTCTTTTTTTTTTATTTTGTTTGTAGCATTAAAAAAAAAAAATAAATTCATCTCCCCTCTAATTAATCCAGGGGTGCAAGAGTCTTTCAAAATTACATCAAAAACAGGAATGTGCAAAGAGAAACCCAGTTATGAGCGAGAAACCGATTCAGATCGGTGCTACTGGCCTCAGATAGAGGACTAGATCTATAGAACAGGTGAGTTACACTGGAATGAAACACCACACTAGAACCTTGCAAACCTTTTGTCAATAGTTTGCTAATACCTTTTTTTTATGCCACATCATAGCAGAAGCAGGAAAAAGGCAGATCTATGAAATTATTCCACTTGAAACAAGAGAGTATCTCACATTATTAAAAAAAAAAAAAAGACATCATGCACAAAATGGAATGAAATGCAAGTTTCTCACATCTTCACAGGCAGTTCCTAAACCCAGATTCCACTGGGGAAACAAGCATACAGGATGAGTGCTGTACATTCCAGGCTCCAAGCTCACAACTACTGTGCCCTCAGGAACCCGGCAGGTTCCTTTCTCAAATGGATTACAATTACCAAAAAAAGGAAGAGAAAAAAAAGGCAAGCTAGAACCACAGCTCTAAGCCACTCTCGGTTCCAACATCTGTACCTAAGAGTTTATTCATTTTCTGTTCAAATCACAATGAAAGCATCTCGAGGTCGATATTGTATCATTACTCTTTCTTTCCGAATTACCTTACACCATCTGGCAATGTAACAATCTAACAGTCGTTTCTGTTGAGAGTGCCTTTTGTTTTACATCTTCCGGGCCTGAACTATCCAGAGGCTGTTTCCATGTAGACAGTTTTTCCAATATTCTCACCTAGTGTTACTATATCCAATGAAGAGCAAACCTCTCCTGCTGGAAGTTTCCATTTATAGGCTGAGACAGTCATGAGGAGCACTAATTCAACGGTACAGGTCCCGTCTACAGCTGATGGCAAAAATCTCGCCCTCATGAAAAAAAAAAAAAAAATCAGTTAAAACTTCCCATTCTGCACTTTTACAGAAGTCAAAACTTGATCTGTATTGACAGAGTTTTCATTTTATTCACAAGAGACAAGGCAGTTCACATGGTAACACAAACTGTGCTGAGCACAGTTTGGTGTCAATTTCTCAGCTGTGGGGCACTGATTAGAAAACTAGAAGGCAAGATGGTTTTGCCCCGATACCAGAAAAAGTGAAGGTCAAGCAACAAGACAGTAAGTGTTGGCATGATATAAGTGGCTTTTATGATAAATTTCATTTACACAATCTACGTACACAAGCAGTCTCTTCATGGATTGACTTTCTGGTCACATTTCTACAGCCATGAGACCTGGCACCAGCAGTTCAGCCCTGGTGCTCACGAGGCAATCCTACCAGAAGAATGAGGGCTAATGAGCACCACGCACAAGTTGACCATCATGCACCACCAGTGACAGGGCCTCAGGAATAATCCTTTAACCTTCTGACTAGGATAAGAGGGAAACAAGTAGATGTAAAAGGAACTCAAAAAGCTTCAACTCAGAAGGCAAACATCTCCAGGGTCCAACAAGACATGACCTTGGCTGAATCAGTCACAGGTCATAAAACGGACCATGCTCGGTTACTGACTCTGCTGGCATCACTCCGTCAGCTACGTACCAGGAACAGTGAATAACCCTTCAGAAATATCACCTTGGTGAATTCTGAGACTCACTGCACCTCAGTGAAACCAGAGTAGTTCATTAGGGAGAATTAGCATGATTTTTTTTTTACCTGTTTAACAAAATATGGCTATATGTATGCATCTATATACACACCTGTGAAATAAATGCTAACACTCACACATAAATAATGCAAATAACTTTTATTTATTTAAAATAATTTCTTTGATATTTAAGTAACAGCAGAACTTGAACCTTCATTGAACCTGGGACATATGTTCCTCTCAGTGACAAGCCAGCCAGACCTGCAACCACGAGCTCTCATGAAGTTATTCCAGGTATACTGTACTGTGAAGGAGACAGAACACAACCAGAGGCAAAAGCTACGTTCACATAGATGTACATAAGTGTGTATGTCTATACTTACACACACATGCTTACGTATTTCTTCACACAATATAGCAAAACCCTGCAATTTTGTGGTGTAATATTTATTTTAAGGGAAAACATTAAACCAGGAGCCAAAAAAAAATGCATTTTTGGCTGAGATAAAAACACAGGTGTAATCCCATCATCTAAATGTGACACTCTGAAATATGTAATGAAAGTGGGAAGCACAGCTCTCCATCTTGTAGTCTGTGGGTTTGTAACTATTTATTACACTCTTGTCTTGCCAGATAACCCACCTGGCTGACTAAATTAAATCAAAACAATGCAATGCATAAGAAAATGCAAATACCTGCAAGAATTGAGCAAGAAAGCACTGTATTCCGTGTGCAGAACTGTTGAGATGTCAAGCAACCAAGTTAGGAGATGCTACCACTGTATCCAAGATGGTGCCTTCTATTGGACCTCAGTTACTGACTGAGACATGCTTGTGCAGCTTGTGACAAGGATTTTAAAGGGTGTAGCACCAAAATCTTAGGTTGAAGATTTAATGTTAGAGGGATAGAGGGAGACTTGATCTGATAAAAATAACTCCTCAGCAATTAGAATCCACTGTCAGTCACACTCCCCTCCCCATCTTATTTATCTTCCCCTCTAGGCCTCATTTTCAACCAGCATACATCCAAAAATATGTGTTTAGCATCCTCATTTTCTTAATTACCAAGGCTGTGAGAGAGAAAGAGAAGTAAAAGGTTTCTCTCACAGTCATTCCATTTGTGAAAAATATGCTGCATTGAAGCTTTGGAGAGGTGTGCATAAAGGAACTCCATGGTCCCATGTGTCTTTCTCTTACCTGTCACACAGAGGATGATCTGGGGAGCAGGGGAAGGAAACTCAGGTTGTATCTACTGACAGCTACTTCACCATTTCTACAGAAGAATAAGCAAAGACTCCGGACACACCGCAATAAAGTATCACATAGTATCACAGACCAAATCTAAAGCAGAGGTTCATCTCCTTGTACAATTATCTTTTACAAGAGCGTGTGTCCGGGTCAACCTGCTATCATGGAAGGTTCAGGTTGATCAGCTCTGGATGCTGAAATGCATACAGCCCAGAAGGAAAACAAGCATTTCCAAGCCACTTTATAAACGCACCTTACCCTTGCTACAAAAGAGAAGCTCTGAAGGACCTGATATGCTTCCACTTACCTGCCTATTACTTTCTCACCTCTTTGCGAAGCCTGTTCATAAAAGCAACATACACAAGCGATGAATTTTTGCCCACGAAGAGGTCCCTAACTACTCTAATGGAATCACTAAACAGCTATATGGTAACAGTTTTCAACTCTTAGGGAGCTGAGCTAAAAAGAAAGCAGGTAAAATGAAAGCATTCTATCTCACACTTTTGTTTCCTGGCACGTCACACACCGAAGTCCTGTCCATACCGAAGAAAGGTGCTGTGGGAATCTTCATGTCACTGGATATCAGTTCCAACTTAAAACCTTACTCCTTTACAAAAAACATAGCTGAACTCCAATCTGCCCTGTTAATTACTCCAATTTAAGTAGTAGTTTCAGTAATGCACAGTTGATTCTGAAGTTTTTCACCAATAATTAACATTACTCACTACAATAAATTAGGTCAATTTTTAATTAGTAATTATGTAAATCAGAAATTAAAAAATCAAAAAAGACTTGACATGTATCAAACACCTGTCAAATACATACAGATAACTTACCAGACCAGCTTATTGCTCTTTCCATCCCAATATTTTGCCACCATACCAACCTCCTGTAGAGGTAGCAGTAACATTATATTTGGCATCACTTTAGCTCTAAAATAATCTCCTTCATGTAAGTCTGTGTTTCACTACCACTGTGCTAGCACTAACTAATGTGATTTCCTATTCAAGCATATTACAGAAATGACCCCTGCCCTTACACTTCGCACAAATTTCTTCAGATGTGTTAGTATGAGCTTGTTAAGCCTGTATCAAAATTCAATTGTACCTCACAAAATTAAATACATGTAGCTTATCCATTATTTAAGCCTTAAGAAAACAAAGATTCTAGCCAAACAACACTGTGAAAATATCTGCTAATTTTTACAGGAATTTTGCTAGTATTGTAGGACCGAGCACAAAACAACACAACAGGCTTCAAGTTCTCTTTGACACAATTTAACTAAGAATGTTGGAAGAAAAAGTTTTGTCATCAATTTGCAGAGATTTTAAAGAGAAATCCCTTTAATAGTCTAGTATCATGACCTCCTCTGGTGATCAAAATAGACTATCACATCACACAGCATCAAGATATCTAACTTCATGGTCTCAAAGTTCATAGTTAAATTCTACCTTTACCAAAGCATAAAAAAATTGTATTGACTTAAACAGGATAGGGAATGTGGCTGTAGGAGTCTATGAATGTCCAGCCAAAGATAAATACCTTTTTCCACTGAAGAACTATTTTATCTCAGCCAAATGCAGGGATAACCCTTCATAAGCAGCTTCAGGAACTGTGCTCGTAAACATAACTGATTTTAAACGTGAAAAAGTCAAAATTAGTCTACCTCTATTGTTCCAGAAGACCATGAATTGTACTTAATCCTCCTTTCTACAACATTATCAAAACCACTCTCGAGGATGAATCAGTATTCACGGGTGTCACAGAGGACTCAAACACTGTCAGCATGTACAGATGTCAGTTAACCAGGGACCCACCTTTCTCTCTAGAGTGCATCTTTTTCATTGCTACTACTTGCACAGAAAGAAATAAAATCACTTCCAACCCCACCTAAACTGACAACAGCGAGAGCAAATGAAGACAATTCTTCCGCCTAGCTGAACTATTTTGGCCATCTTTAAAAACCAAGGAACTTGAAACTCCACATACTTTTAGGTCTTTTGTGAACAACTACACTCAAGATGAACTACACTGAGCTATGAAGGCTGCTAATAGATGGCAGCAACTTAGTCTCTGTTGAATACTGACTTTGGTCTGAACTAAATAGTTTTTGAACTAACTAAATAATGCCAAGTTTTCTTTTCAAGGAAGGGCAACCCCAGTTATTATTTCATGTTATTCTTTCTTGACACACTGCACGTTTTGTTTTAATGCAAATCACAAATACAAAATACATAAATACAGAGATTGGGCCATTTATCTTATTTAAAGGAAAAAAACCCAAACAATATGCCAGAAAACTCCACTGTCTAGTAAGATTAATTCTGATAATGTCCTGTTGGATAGTTTAAAACAAAAAGCTCCTTTCTGCCAAAGCACAGATATTCTGTAGGAAAACTGCTCACTAAATAGTATTTTAACAAAATACATCATTCAGCTCTACTCAATTCTCTGAGATTCTATCATGCCCTGCAATGTGTAATCAGACATTTTTTTCAGCTTTTTAAGTTGCTTATTAGAAAACATCCAGTATTACTCCATATTCATAAACCATTTGATAAGGAGGTCACCCAAGCTCTGTCAGTCCACCACCAAGCCCAGCAGACAAGAACTCCAGGCACACCATTAGGGCGTAGGGAAGCAGGGAGGATTAAGCTAGCCCAGTCAGGCCAGCAGCAACACAACATTTGTAGCCAAAACGTCAAAACTTCATTATAAATTTCAGAAAATAATCTAGGCTTTTCCTGTTTCTTCAGAAGAGTTTTCTCACAAAGAGGGGCAAACCCTACCTCATTGCGTTACCTGCCAAATGCCACCTGAGACTGTAAATTAGAATTCCCTTTTAGCTCCTCTAGTTTTCACTTTTCTGTTAAACTGAACTACCACGCAAAGTATCCACTTTCCTTTGTATGGAATTTCCAATAAACAACTATCTAAAAAAGAAACCTTCTGCAGCAATCAAACCTTGAGTTTGTATGACACAACAGCATGTGTGGCCTGTAGGAAGCAGCAGCAATTAAAGCATGCCTTTCATAAGATACTGCACACCTTCTTTCCTCCCCCTTTGGCAGCTTACATAAATCAGAGGTTTTCGAAAGAGCTGCAGTAGTTTACTGCAACTTACTTAAGTTGCAATGAAATGAACTTACATTTTGAAGAACAGAAAGATTTTTTAATTATTTTTTTTGTGCAGGCAGAAATTTCTTGTCTGTTAAGGTTGCATTTTTCAGCCTCTGTAAGTGTATTATGACAGAACTGTCAATCACAAGGAAAATCAAAGTAATAAAATAGTTTTCTGTTAAACACAAATGGAGGTTCAACAGAGCAAATGTCACATGTGCACAACATGGCCATAAACCCATTAGAAATTACATTATTTTGTTACTTGTGGTTTCTGTGCTATTTTTAGAATGAGCTTTTCTGTTGAGACAAAGTCTACCCTGACAGAGGTAGAATGTGCATAAACAGACTCTGAAAAAAATGATATAATCACTACACAAACCAGTTCCATCAGTGTAACCATGTACCAGAGGAATCTAGATCAGATAATTGCACCCACTTTGGTACACTGGATTACTTTAAGAATAGTGCCAGTGGTACATTTTTTGGTAGGTATGCCCCAAGATCCCCAACCACAGACAGTGGAGGAAAAAAAAACAAACAAAGCCACATAAGTTTTTGCTTACTCGTATATAAATCTATGGAAAAGTAAAAGGCAATATTCCGTTTCAGGAAAGAGTAAGAGGGGCAGAACAAGGAAATAGGGAAATGCAAGCAATGCTGTGACCATAAACAGTTGTGGTCCACACTCTGCTATTACCCTGGCATGCAGAGAACGGAGAGCGACCGTTCTGCAAATGTACAAAGCATGCCCGAAAGACAAATGAAAATAAACAACCAAAACCAAAAAAACTTCCTCAGAGCAAGAAGAAACTCTTATGTTTAGACCATATTAATGACGGTGAGAAATTAATCACAGAACAATTAAAAAAAAAAGAATAAAAGAAATGCAAGAGACTTTTAATTTGACAGGCAAGTTGCATATGACACTTGTACGTCTTCTGATTATTTCACACTGGGGATTTGGGAGCACCACATCAGCCTGTTTCCCCTACCCATACTCATACCCTCTCACCCCTTTTCCATGCTCACAGCCCTGTGAGAGAGGTCTCTGGGAATAAATCTGACTAGGGGCAACCTACCACAAATGAGTAGTTCTGGGCAAAGTAAATTGTTTGATTTATGAACAAAAGTTCAGAATGCTAAAATAAGAGGTATGTGGTGCATCCTACTCACTATTTCAGTTAAAAAAAAAATAATCAAAAAATTAGATGTTTCCAGAGACTAACATATTCTTGAAATTCCCTGATGATCTCTTAAGGTCCAAATAACAGCTCACTAGTTTGTTATCATAGAAAACTTCTAACACTTCCATTTACAACAGATTTTTGCTCTCCAGCTGCCAGACCAGCACTTTTACTAGTCCTAATTTCATTTAAGAATTAAAAATATGTCCCAAATTAATTGCTTTTTAGTATTTCCTGCTGAAATAGAACATTTGTTGCAAAGGCTTATAAAAAATGTTTAAGCCCCCAAAAGAGAAACAGAACTGTACAAAGCTGCTATTTCCTATTAAAATGTCACAGCCAGCTTGAAGCTTTCATTCTTCTGTGATAATTCAGTGCTACTTTAATTAAATGTAGCATCCGAAATGACTGACAGAAACGTGAAAAACCACTATTCTCCATTTTCCATCTAGCTTACACTCCCCCTTGCTGTTTCTTCGTTTCTTCAGGCACTGCTAGATAGTTCCTTCTACTGAAGGGGAAAAAAAAAGAAACAAAAGAAACCCAGGTAAATTACAGGAGAAAAAAAAAAAAGCCAAAACAAAACACAAATCTAATTTCAAAATTAGTTATTTCAATCTGTAACATACTACTTCAGAAATTAAGGAATCTGTTAAAAAAAATAACAACCTGCCTCTTTAAATGAAAGAATTTTTAAAGCGGTTTCCTCATAATTTATCGGGCCTTTTTCAAATAACAAAGGTATGCAACCTCTGCACTCAACTCTTCTGTGCAGCTCCCAAGAGTATTAGCAATTAACCCTTGCTGAAGACTTTAACCCATCAGATCTAATACAAACTATGTATTCCTCCTGCTAGGAGGACCAATAATTTAACTGTCAGGTTCACCTCTTCTCAGGAACCGAGGTAAATGGATAAACCAGATAAAACATTCTCTTCTCTTTACCCTATGTGAAGGCATGAAAAAACAACTTTTGCTGGGCCCAGCCCATGCCAGGCAGAGAATGTTCGTGCTCAGCTCTGGCAATTTACCTGGAATTCTTATGCAGAAATCAAGTGAGAACTACATGGAAGTAGTACTTGCTAAGTAAACTCTACTTACAGAGCTGGATGGGCAATTATCAATATAACCATCCACAGCTTATTATGAAGCCCTGCTCCACTTAAATTTGAAGGACAGCTTGCCATATTTCATAATACAAGTCACATAGCTGGGACTTGTCTTCACTGCCTTGTGTACTCCACAGTCATACTCTTAAATGGCGTTTTTCTCTTTGATGGGTAAGTGTTGCGGTATTTCATTAAGTAAACTGCTTGTGCCAAACATACAGCTCCTCTATTGCCATTACTTTACCCAATATGGTTAAATTTCAAAAGTAGCAACAACTGCCCCTGCTGATGACTCGGAAATTATGAGGAAAGAGACATGTAAAATGATACTCATTACTTTCACTTTTGTTTAAATTCAAAAACGAGTGCCTAAATAAATGAATAATCAAAGAAGTTTGGCAAAACACTTAACAAAAAATGTCCTGCTTTAAAAACTTCCAGCTTAGTTACAGACATGCAGACCAGTGTCATAAGTTTACTCATACAACTGAGCCCAATCAATGGTATTAGAAATAGTTAAAAGACAAAAAAGAATGGCCTTGTAGGGTGCCACCACAGAAACTAAACAAGATACACTGCCAAACACTCAAGCAGACACATGTACCATTATTCAGCAAGGACCACATGAATGCGTATGGCTCTCTGTTTTGTCTTCATAGTAACAAGAAGGTTTGTAAACAGATCTCACATATGAGGCAATCTGGTCACTTGAGAATCTAAAAATCTGCCTTTGTAAAGAAGCGTTCTGCGCTGTTGCCACACAATTGGACTTAGATACACAATTAAAAGTCCTCTACATTTGTGCTTTGGGACAAGTGCCGCTCAGTTTGATTCTTATCCATAGCAGTGAGGTTTTAATGTGCCATCTCAGCCTGGATGTATGGAACTGCTATGCCTAATAGCACTGGAAAATAACGTCAATACAACAACCTACAAAACGTTAAAAAATTGGATTGGTGCATCAGCAAAAGTAGTGACACCCTGACTTCGTACCCTATCACTGCTACCTTTGCACAGCAGGAGACTACAGTAACCTTGCATGCAGTTACAGATGATAATAGTAACTTTTAAAATTCACATGGAAAAAAAACATCTCAGCCTAATCTACAACATTAACTTTTTTTTTAAAATGAGTCAAAGCAAAAAAAAAACCAAAACAACAAAACACCATCATGATGAAAGTTTCAGATAATCCATTCCTGAAATTTCAGAAGTATCTCCTGACTGGAAGGATAAGGCAATATTTCATATCTAACTGTAAATAAATATAACCCCCAGGTTACAGTGCATCTATCTAAATATGTCCACATGCTGCAAACCCAACAGGCAGAGACTCTCCTATCTTTAAAAACAGATGCACTTTTTTTAGCATGTCTGTGTATCATTTCCACCATGAAAATACTGAGGATTCTGCACTGTGTCCTCATAACCTGCGGATGAAATTCCTCCAGTGGTCAGTGGGAATCCACAGCAATAGAATTTAAAAATTGGGCCCACTGAATTCGTACCTTGTTGGATCAGTGGTTCTTTTAATTTGGTAATTACTGTAATTACTCGGTGTCCCCAGAACTCCTAATGACCGGAGCCCCCTTGTGCTAGGAGCTGCACAGGGAACAGACGGTACTGTCCACACGCACAGCTCTGTGGAGTGGGAGAACACAGACCTATCGATTAATGGTTTGCTTTTGCCACCCTGGCCACCTCATTTACAGTATTCCTATTTCACAGTATAGATGTATTAGAAGGAAAGAAAAAAAAATAACACCCTTGACTTAAGTAGGAATATTTATACTATTTAATAATGTACAAAACCAGACAAGTTTTACATTAAAGATGGCTTAATAGTAAAATGAGAAGGGAAATTATTTAGCTAAATAATTCTGTTGAAACTCATTAGTATTTCTCTTAGTTTAATTTAAAAGGGTATTTAAGAATTATCGTCATAAAAAAAAACTTCAGTGTTTGAGAAGTTGTTTAATTTTTGCAATTACCATATCAAGGGAAAAAATAAAAACACCTCAAAATAACGCTTAACCATTACTGCCAACTAATAAAAAAACAGAGAGACCTTATTCTGGGAAATTAAGCTCG
>VWZY01008682.1:356534-374203 GCA_013399075.1 Chloroceryle aenea | reverse complement strand
CACGGTGGGCAAAGAGCGGGTGCCTGGGCGCGGGGAGCGTGGCCCAGCCGAGCAGTGCTGGGGGATCTGCACCCTCCTCGCCAGCTGCCCCCGGCTGAGCCGCTGCCAGCGTGGGCAGCACCACAGGGATCGTGCCCCCTCTGCCCGCAGCAGTGGCAGCTGGAGCAGGNTCCCTGCTGGGAAGCGGGGACAACCGCTGCCCTGCACCAGACGCTGGTCAAACACGGTGCCTCTCCCGCATCCTGACCTCGCCAGAGGAGATGAGATTTGTTTTTCAGCCCCAGGCCGTAGCTGTAGCTCCCTGTGCAAATACTCTTCCAGCTAGAGCACAGCTGGTCTCGCTGCAGCCACCCCCCTGCAGCAGCTTCTACCCTGCAGACATACTTTAGAACAAAAGTCTCTGGAGTGTTGAGAAACCAACCACCCTCCCAGGGCTGCGGGCATCCCCGCAAGCATGGGGCTCTATTTAACACCCAGTTTCGGACAGGGTTGGAAGGATCCACAGCCCCTCTGCCTCACGAAGCAGGACCATGGAGATGGCACAGCCCATCCTCTCCACTCTTCTACTTCCCTCTTGACGTGACTCTCTGCATCCAGTGTTTTGGTACCTGTTCTGGCAGCAGAGCAGCTCAGCACAAGCCCAGCTTTTCCCCAACAAGCTGCCTTTTCCTGCAGCCAGCTCTGGAGAGGACTGGCAGAGCAAAGGGGCATTGCTTAAGGACACAGAACCTTTCCTCGTGCAAAGGCTGTGCCGTCTGCATTTATATCAGCTCAGTTGTGCAGCTGAGGAGCTCGAGGAGAGCAGAGCTGCAGCATCCAGAGCAGGAACCGTGCTCAGGAGGGCACAACCCAGACCTTCCTGCCCTGCCAGGGCTCAACACAGGTCAAAAAGCTGCTCTCTCCTGTGGGAGCCTTGACCTCACATGCCTACCCCGCTGCAGCTGACCAAGATCCTGAGATTAGCACATCCCGGGGTCCAGGCATCGCTCTTCCTCAGGAGAATGCCTTCAGCTGCCAAGTTCACCTGCAAGAGACCAAACCGAGCCAGAGCTGTGCTACCTTCAGCACATTATGTTCAGATTGTTCTTCCATCAGGTGTTCAACCACAGGGAACAAGCTGCAGAGCAGCTCTGATCACGCACAGCCAGAAATAAATCACCTGAGCTGGATGCCCCAGGACCCAGCAGCCTCAGCATGGCAGCCCAGGGTGGTTTTTCTTCTTTCAGGAAATCAATAAACTGCTAACCTGCAAAACCTACCCCGCTGCTGCAGGACGGATGCTTTGCACACACAGAGCAGCTGGGGGAGCACCTCAGAGCTCATCCATCCGGTGGGTACCGCTGGGTGCAGGGTCTCACTCCTGCCTTTCCCAGGACAGGCAGCGTTGGTGGATTCCCAGGAAGTTAGGAGATGCTTCCTTATGAACCCACCTTGTTCAGAATCCCCATTTTACACGCCCTGCCCTGCCAGCAGCCAAAGCCTGCTCAGGCTACAACAATTTCCATTAGCAATCCTGACCGGACACCGTTAGGATCGTGTCCAGAGGTTTTCCCTATGAGCTCTGCTGCTCTCCAGAGGAGGCCTGAAGCACAGCCCAGATGTACCCCTGCAAACTGGGATGTTTTTAAAAGTGAGTTAGGGGGAAAAGCTGTGGCTGGGAAGAAAGAGGGAGGAAGGAGGGAAAGCAACTCCATACCCATTGCTGCTGCCAGCCCGGATGCGCTGCGTGGGTACCAGCCAAGGTCTGCACCCGCTCTCTGCTGGGAAACACCCCCGAGGGCACAAGCCACCCAACAGAAGCTTATTTTATTAGCACCATATAAAGATTAAACCCCTTACCCCCTGAGGAGCCCTCCCCAGCCCTGCCTTTACACCAGAGTGAAGGCTGCTCCACAGGAGGAACACCGGCCCTCTCCCAGGCAGCGCTGCTGTGGACGGGAGTGAGATTTGATTGACATCCCCCTGCCTAAGACTGATGAACCTNCTAAGATTGATGAACCTCTCCCTCCACCCTGCCCCGCCGTGCGTTAAGATGCTCGTTCATTTTACCCTCAACTCCAAGGTGCTGATCAGCGGAGAAAGCAAGGGTTTATTTATTGTACACCCGGGGCATCAGGAGACTCCACATCCAGAGGACAGCTTTCAAAATCCCCAGGTCCCTTCCTCCTCCTCAGACCTCTTTTTAACAATCTGGACCTTGCAACATCCTGAGGGATGTGGCTCTGCGCTCGTTAGGGACGCTGCTCCGGCCAGAGACGGATCACAACACAGTGACTCAGTTCCTATGTTCTTTTGAGTCTTCAAGGAAGCCCGTGGTGATTCATTCCCATCTTAGAGAGCTGAACTCACTCGGGTACAAAGCAGTTTCCGAGGGGTGCTGCAGAGGCTGTGCCTGTGGCCTCGCTGCCCCTGCCAGAGCTCAGGGGGTCGGGGCTGCCCAGTTGCCCTCACCCATCCCAGCAGGAACCTGCTTTCCCCACAGCTCCTGGGCAAACCCGAGAACTCCTGCCCTGGGCTTTTGAAGGGACATGAGATTGGGCTGTAGCAACATCAGCGCTTTTATGACTTGCACATAGGGGGGGAGAGGAGAGAACATCTGTAATCGTTCTGGGATAAAATACAAACATCTGGCAGCATAAATACATTCCTACATCAACGTACCATAATGCACTTAGTGTTCCACGCGTGATTGGCGCTTCAAGGCTCTTTCCCAAAACTATTTTCAGGTGCAGCTCAACAAGATCTTGTTGACAGGACCCCTCTGTCCACTCTCTGCCACCTCCATCCAGAGATTAAGGCTGAAAATGAAAGCCTGGGACACTTCCAGAGGGACATCCAGGCACCGTAGCTGAGCAAACATGAAGTTTGGGAAGAAGGTGCTGCCACCAGGACTTCGCAAGCTGTTTGTCTCTTGGGATAAAGTTTTATAACTGTTATAAACCCTTGGCCACCCACCTGGAGATTCAGGAAAACGATTGGAGTGTGGCATTCTAGAATTCTGCAGTAGCCTCCTGCCAGCTGTACAGACAGACATCCCCCACCACCACAAATATCCACAAAGTTTTAAGCTCTTTTCTTGTGACAGCTGCTGAGCGGTTGCCCGCACGGCAACCATTTAATTAACTCTCCTGCCATATTTACACCACCCCTGTTTCCTCCACGCTGCCCTGGTTAGGGCTGGCAGCACACTCTGCACTCCCTGCCCCGGGCTGTACCTGCTCCTGCCAAAGGAACAACCTCCACAAAGCACGAACCACCCGACCCAAGAGATTCAGCTTCCCCCTGCCTGCTTCATTCACCGGGGTCGCAACGCAGGGTGGAGGTTTGAGGTGCTCCCAGGGTGGCACCTCTGAAGGAGGGACATGATGGGAGGTCCTCGGAGCAGGGGCTGCGCCCAAGTGTCTCGGGAAGCAGTGGGAATGGGAAAGGAAGAGCTGCAAAGAAACCCAGCTGGTATTTTAACAACGCTGCTTGTGCTTCGACGATGCTCGAGAGCTCCTGGCAGCCACCCTGGTGGTGTGGTTGGTGCCGAGTGCCCAAGATGGGAGTTATGAATCCCGTTGGAAGGTGACGGGGGAAATGTCACCTTCCAATCACTACCTATTTAATGGCACTCGGGAGTTTCTTAAAAGCATAAAAATTGTTCCCTCATTGTCCTTTTTTGGGGGGGTTGACTTTGTGCTCAGCAGGGGCTGACCAGCCTGCTTCGATGGCGAGGTGTCCCCTGGGTGAACCTCAGCCCCGTAACGCTGGGAATCGGCACGGCTTGGGAACGGGATGAATCAGGATGATCACGAGGAGAGGAAAAACCCTTCTTCTTCCACGCCACCATCTGATTCATTCTGTCAAAGCCCAGCCCAGCAGCATCCGTTCGCAGAGCTGGCGGAAGAGAGTCCGCGAGTGACGCTCCCAGGACAGGCAAGAAGAAGCAGAAGAATTGTGCGCTCCAGTCCCCGTGATCAAAGGCCTCGTGGTGGTCAGGGTGCTGCCTCTCCTCGGCGGATCTTACTTAAAGGTGGCATTGAAGGCCCTGCCAATGACAAGCCTGCGCACTTCGCTGGTGCCCGCCCCGATCTCGTAGAGCTTGGCGTCGCGCAGGAAGCGCCCCATCGGGTAGTCGTTGATGTAACCGTTCCCACCTGCGGGCAGAGAGAAGTCAAAAGTCATTGCTCTGTGATTCCAGGGGCCGAGGGGGGGATGGGAGAGCTGAGCTCATGCGCTGCTCCCGGCCCCCTCCGGCCGCCGCTCAAACGAGACCTGCCAGGGACTTACCCAGACACTGGATGCCATCCAGAGCCACCTGGGTCGCACACTCCGCCGAGTAGAGGATCACCCCGGCGCAGTCCTAAGGGAGAGTGGCAGCGGTGAGAGCAGGGAAAGGTCACCTGCCCATCTCCAGCCTCTGTCTGCTGCAACCTTTCCGCTGCTCTGCGGACATCTCTAACGAGCCTGAACGGCTTGATCACCAAGATGGGGTTTGTTCTCCAGAGAGAGCTGCAAGAGCTTCTCTGTCACTACAGGGCACTTGTGTCTGGTCTGTAAAGGCCACATGAAGACAGAAAAAGGGGGAAAAAAAACCCAAACCCAAACCAAAACATGCAGCAGGGGAGCTGGTCTCTCAGAAATGCACATCATGCCCACAGGAGAGCAATGTGATCTGAGCTGGGATGCAGGGCTCCCTGCTCCAGGGCTCCCTGCTCCAGGGCTCCCTGCTCCAGCTGTTAAGCACTCGCTGCCCTCCTTTGGCAGAGCTGTGGTGGCAGTGCACTGGGAGGTGACAACACCCCGAGCGACTGCCACAGCCCCTTGCAGCAGCCAGGGACTGTGTCCATAAACACCTGCTGGTGCTGCTACATCTCCTGCCCTGTAGAGCAAGACTGACCTTCTCTCCGGGGGCAGGGAGAGAAGCACTTCAGGCTGGGAGTCATTTTAACTGCCCGTACCTGGGAGCAGGGGGAGGCAACCCCCAGCCGAGCCGGGGCGGGCAGCCGTGCGCTCACCTTGGCGTTGAAGTGCCCCTGGTCGCAGGCCTTGGCCACGTTGTAGACGTACTGCCGACAGGCCATCAGCCGGGTGTACATGTCAGCCATCTTGCCCTGCATCAGCTGCGTGTGCCGGGGAGGAGAGAGACCCCTTAACGCGAGCGAGGGGCACCGGGGTCACCCCTGCTCCACACCACCTCAGAGGAGCCAGGCAAAGGAGGAGAGAGGGGCTCGGGCGACCCCTCCGAGGAGGTTCTGTCAATTCAGGCTGGTTGCATCACGCAGCCCCAGCACTGACTCCAGGCAACCCTCTCTATGCGAAGCCCTCCCGCAGCAGAACTCTGTCCTCTCAGTTTGAAAGACAAAAAGCAAGACAACAAGAATTTCTAATTCCTTTTCTGCCTTACCTGGAAGTGGCCAATTTTCTGTCCAAATGCTTCTCTCGCGTGCAGGTATGGAATTGCATGGTCAAGAACAGCTTGCATGATCCTAAAAAAAAGCACAGAAATGCAGGAAAAGGAAAACACGGAGTTATTAATGAATGCTAATTAAACCTTGGAAGTGCAACCCAAGGCAAAAAGTTCTCATCCCTAAAGTGATGTGCTGCTGTCTTCCTATTATCTCCTCTCCATCAATGCTAAGAATAAAACCCAAAGGTCTCATTTTTCCTCCCTGGTGCTTTACATGCTGCTCATCTGGGACATCTTGTGGTAAGGTTGAAGAGTCTTGAGTTCAGGAGACCCAGACGAGGGGTTGAAGAGCTTTCTTACAACTGCAGCCAGAGCAGTTCGTGCTGCCTTGTGTCTCCAGAGACCACCAACTCAAGGAGAACTAGCCAATGCCATTAAAAATTGTAGGCAAGATTAAGAAGGGTAAAAAAAAATCCTCCTCCTGCTTTGTGGAAGATGGTCTCTCCACATGAGGGCTAGTCCAGAGAGACCAGTTGGGAGGACAAGAGGACTGCAGGGTAAAAACAATTACTGATGAGCTTAAGGACTGGACAAACGCTTTACCCAGCCCAGTGGTGCTTCTGTGTGACAGCCTGGAGAGTGGTTTAGATTTCAAGGGACCGGTAACGCAAACGAGCTGGTTACTCCAGAGTAAAACACACGGGGGGGATGCACAAGCCAGCGACCAAGGCCAGCGCCAGAAATGTCGACATTGGGACTGGGAAAGCCTGCTCTGGAGGGTCTGCTGCCTGTGCTACACTGCAAGCCAGAGGTCTGCACACTTGCTTTCTGGCAGTGCTTCTTTTATCCCTTACTCCTCAGAGGGTGTTCCACACTGATGCTTTCAAAATGGAAAAATGGCCCGAGGAGGAGTCAAAGAAAAGGTGGAGCACCCCCAGCGCACCAAGCTGAGTCCTCTCCAGCAGACACCCACTGGAGCCACCAGCAGCTGCAGCAGAGCTGAAGTACCCAGTGGCTACAGGATCTCTCTGCTCCTTCCATTCCTTCCTTCCTCCCCCCAGCTCTGACCCAGCCTTTCCTCTCCGCTCAGAAGCTGCCCCAGTGCCTCAGTTCTCCATCCAAGGCGCATCCAGCCGAGAGCTGCAATGCCAGCTGGAGACTCACTGGGTCAGGTGATCGTGAGGGATCCTTCTGGCCTTGCAACCTATAAAAGATCACAAAGCCTTACCCCAGTGGCCCACCAGACAGCACGAGTCTCTCCAGGTCCAATCCACTCATCAGAACGTAGACACCTTTGCTCAGCGTCCCCAAGACATTTTCAGCTGCAAGTCAACAAAGGAAAAGTGATTTACTCCTGTGCAACACAAAGATAAACCATGGTCCGAGGGGCTGTTCTGGGGAGAGGATTACAACTCTCAGTCTCCATCTGTGGAGAGAGACACAAACATTCAGTCCTCTCAGTCCTCCCAGACTGGAGAATGCGAACAGTCACTGCCCCCCTTCTGTGAGGGGGGCTGAACAGAACATTGCACTTGTTATAAACAAATGTTTTTAAAAGACAAGTACTATTTCTGTGGAAATGGAACAGGAAAACAGCTACATCACTGAGATAAAACCTCAAGAAACCGTTTCACTTTGGGACAACCTAACGCAGGGGCCGATGTTAACAAGTGTAGGAAATTGAGCAGGAACAAAAGGCTCATCTCAGCAAGGCTGTACCCTGGCAATCAGGGGAGAACTTAAAGCTAACAACTGTGCTTTGTAGGTGGACAGAGATTACCCACTGATCAGGCCACGCAGGAGAGCTGACACACGCTTCAGGCTTTGATCACCAGAGATCTGAGAGGTGTGATATGCAAAGTGAAAACGAGACAGGACATGGACACATGCAGATGGGCTCCTGAAATAAATAATCTGTTTTTCAGTGGCAGCAGCTCGTGGACTGCATTGTCTCCTGCTGATTGAAAAGCTTGTTGATGTAGTGTGTGCAGAAGTGCAGCCCTGTTGTCACCACACTGGAGCTGGGAAGAGGAAGCAAAGAACGAAGCTCGGCTCTCGGAGAAGAGGCTCAAAAGCCCGACAGACATGAAAGAAAAATACTAATAGCAAACATTACTTTGAAGAACAGAATGCAAACGACAGCATCAATACTAATAGAGACAAAGCTGCTCCTGTGTAATGACATCTGGCAGCTGGAAGGGGAGTGAAGAGCCTGACCACTTTCCTGTCCACGCAGGGGAAGGGGTGGTGAGCGGGAGGACGGGCGCTGCCCGCGCGAGGGGCAGCCCTGGTGGGTGCCTGTCACAGCAAAACCAACACGTAAAGATGCTGGGGCTCTGTACCAACTTCTACCAAAGCAGCACGGCCAAATGAATCCACAGTGGGAAAAACACCAGCCACGCAGCAGAGCATGGCTGAAGGGAAACCCACAGCTTCTGAAGTGGATGGAATTGCAGTGCTAGAGAGCATCTTGATCTGAGATTCTGCAGACATAGGAACTGGCAGCAAACTGGTTCAGCTTCCAAGGCAGGAGACCAGAAGTGGCTGTAACAGCCAGAGTGTGAAGTGTGTTAACTTTCAATGCTGCAGCGACGCGCTTCCCCGAGTTACCAGGACGTGGAAATCCCACCAGCATCAGAACACACTGCTCAGTGCAGATGGTTACCCCGAGATCAGCTGAAGTCTGGGGCACTGTCCCTTCTGACTTCAGAGGGGAGGGATCCAATGAAGTCAGACTGCAGCTGAAACTCTTCCACTTACAGCAAAGCAGCTTCTGGCAGCGTGTGGGGAGCAGGAGAGTTCCCTGCTCTGCAAATCCACCATTGGGATTTTCCTCGAGTCCAGAGAAGGCGTCTCCTCCACTTGCTGTACAGAGGCTGAAGTTTTTCTACCAACAAAAATAGCCCCTGGAGTATCAAACGTGGCCGTTACAGTGGCCCCTGCTGTACCAACTGATGGGGCAAAGGAAGGAATTTATTATTGCAGGCCCTGAGCCCAAAGGAACTTGGAAATGTTACAGACAAACCAAAAGCCTGTTGGATAGTCTCCAGTGATTTTGGAGGGAAGATAAATAAATAAATAAAATGCAACCTTCAGGGCAAATAAGCTCTCCTGCATCAAAGCCAGGGAGCTCCAATGGAAACACACACACTTCTCTGGAAGCCCCAGCTCTGCAGAAGCAGCAGTCAAGAGTTAGGTCCACGAGGGTGAAGCAGCAGTGGCCTAGCAATGAATGTGCTCATTCACTGCAATCCAGCAGGTTGCACTTTTCCAGTTCCACCAGCTCTCCTGTGAGGCTGCCAAAGAGCAGATAATCATCTGCAAAGCCCTCGAGGTCTGAACATGCTTGTAATTAGTGATCTCATTTATCTGATGGAGATGACAGGAAGGCACCACCTGAATACTGCTGTGATTTGAACCCAACTCACCGGGGATCTTGCAGTCTTCAAAGATCAGTTCACAGGTATTAGACCCTCTCATTCCCAGCTTATCAAGCTTCTGGGCTGTACTGAAACCTGGCATTCCCTGCAAGGTCAAGATGGTCAAAATACATTTCAAATCTCAGTTCTGATAGACTAAGCAAAAATCACTAGGGATCTGTGAAGTTTCCCTGCCCATGGGAACACGCACAGGGATGATCATCCACATCCAGGGATGAACATCCCCAGAAGGGACCCAAAGTGAACTGCCCACTCTGGAAACAAGAACAGGTCTGGGGGCTAGTGCAGAGGAAGAAAATGCTTGGATACCAAAGCCAGGAGTGCAGTATGTCACTGGGGCAGAGGAAGAAAATGCTTGGATACCAAAGCCAGGAGTGCAGTATGTCACTGGGGCAGAGGAAGAAAATGCTTGGATACCAAAGCCAGGAGTGCAGTATGTCACTGGGGCAGAGGAAGAAAATGCTTGGATACCAAAGCCAGGAGTGCAGTATGTCACTGGGGCAGAGGAAGAAAATGCTTGGATANAACTGCAGGGGTTGATAAAATCCAGGCAGAACATCGTTTGCCTTTGAGCGAGGGGCTGACAGTTCTAGGAAAACTATCAGGCTTCTCAATGAGGGTGAAGGAGTTGGCCTTACACAGCACAGAACAGTAAGCTCATGAGGATTAGTGGACCCACCCTCTCCAGGATGAAGGCAGTGATGCCTCGGGAGGCTGGCACAGCATTAACGTCAGTCTTCGCGTAAATGATGAGGACGTCCGCGTCTGGCCCGTTGGTGATCCAGAACTTGTTGCCATTCAAAACAAAGTAGTCTCCTAGAAGCAAAGAGCTGCAATCCGTTACCTCGTGACAAAGCAACACTTCATCCTCTCTCCATTTGTTCCAAAAGGGGCTTCCAGGAAGGCTCTGTAAGACCCCCACAAACAGCACGTGCAAATCCTTCCAGGTTTGAGAAAACATTTCCCTTCATTCCTGGGGTCTAAAGACAGTTGAACAAACGTCTGACAAACTGAGGTGCCTGCCACTGGTTTCAGCACACCACCAACCTCCACCACCACAACCAGAAGTCCACTTTTGGACCTTCAACCATCCACCTTGTGTCTTCACTGCTTGGCTTTACCACACATTGAACCTCCTGGGAGGCAGCACGAGCCTGCAAACCCGGCCTGGTATCTCTGTGGTGTTGGGGAGGTGGGTCTAAATTTCCAGGAGACATTAGTTATGGCAGCACCCTATCCAGGAGGCACGACAGGCTTTACCTTTCTTATCTGCTCTCAGCTTCATGGACACAACATCAGACCCGGAATTGGGTTCACTCATTGCTAGGGCTCCGATGTGCTCCCCGCTGATTAGCTGGAAGAAAAGACAAACATGAGAAAGGGAGGAAGAACAGCAGCGTTGTTTCTGTCCCTTCTTTAGCCTGTCTTCCTTTTTTTCTCTGCACTGTATTTTTTTTCCTTCCACAGTAGCTGTTCTACAGGAGAACTGCAAGCGAGAGCCGCTGTGCTGGCAGAGTCCCAGCAGGGAGCTCCTGGTGCTGCTGTGCTGAGGGAACAGAACCAGATCGCAGTGGGATGAGGAGGATGGCCAACTCCTGGCTGAGCCAGGTGAGTGCAGCCCTGCTCAGACAAGGCCAGCACTGGGAAGGTGCCAGAGAGCCACGCAGGCAGCCATATGCCCTCCGCAGGCTCCTCGTTCCGCGCCTTCTGACGGCCCTTCTCCATAAACAAGAGTTGTTAAACACAAAAGGCTAACGAGGGGGAGGAAAAGAGATTGCAAAGTTCGCAGCAATGTTCTCATGGCCTGGTGCCCCCACTCTCCCACTGCAGCACCAGATGGACACCCTCCTTCTGTGCCTGCTCATACCGGGCTCTGGCATAGCTGCTGCTTCCTCTTCACTGTTCCTTTCATCCTGCCCTTTTCTCCTCACTTCCCTCCCTCCCCCCATGTACTTTTATCAGTCTTCTCCTCCTTTTGATCTTATTTTATTAAAAACAGACTCAATGCTTAAGATACACGTTCAACCAATTGAATCCATCAGTGCCTTTCTACAGAAGGCTTCGTGATCAGCCCAGACCTACTGAAGTGCTGTGAAGTGCTCTGTCCTGAACCGAGACAGGGAAGGACTAAAGTCACCACACATCTCAGTGGCAGGCTTTAAAATCCACCTGAGCAGCAGCGAGGACAATCCAGGGTTACACATCAGCAAGCTGCACAATGCTTTGAGGAAGCAACACTGGACTTTGCATGGGGTTTAAATCGGGGTTCTCGCACCAGCAATTCCAGTAGCTGGGATTTGATGTACTCTGTTTGAGTTTTGTTGTGCATTCAAATACTGACATTTGTCTAACAGGTCTTTGAGTCACAAACATCAGTGCCCCAAACAATGAAGAAGTTTCACATGTAGTTTTTCAGCAGAGACAAACCAAGCACTTGGGCTGTGAGAAACGGAGAGCGTGAAACAGGAAAGCAGTGACTCTCACTGACAGCTCTCAAAACAATTTCGGGAGCTGGAAGAATACCACCCAGTGTCACCTCAAAGCCTCATTTAGTACCACAGCTCCAGAGAGCTGGACTGTCCTGCCTGCAGACACAGACCTTGGCACGGGCTGAGGTCAATTAACAGGACAGAGAAGGGCAAGCTTGGCAAGCACAGGGTTTTCTAACGTCGGGTGACTGAAATCAGCTGGCGCTCAGAGTGCCAGGGAGGATACTCATCCTCACACAGAGCCCAAAGCCAAATGCTTTTCAGTCTCCCCTCTCTTCCAGGGACATACCTTGGGCAGGTACTTGTTCTTCTGGGCCTCGTTGCCATTCCTCACCAGCTGGTTGATGCAGAGGTTTGAGTGAGCACCGTAACTAAGCCCGACAGCTGCTGATGCACGAGAAATTTCCTCCATCACCAGCACGTGGTCCAGATACCCCAAACCAGATCCACCATATTCCACTGGAAAGAGAAGAGAGGAGAATCCTCCTGTTAGCCACCATGGCCTGTATCAGACAGGCACAACATCCCGGGCTGGGCTCGATCCTGAATGAGATCTGAGACGCTTACAGGACAGCTTCCACTGTCCCTAAGCTGGGCACCTCTGGCTTTCCCCATCCTCTCTGAATTTCTTATCTTAAAGGCACGGTGCTGATATTTCTTCATCATAACTTACTTGTACAACATAGCTGTGTACATATACCATGCATAGGGATACATCTACCAGCCCTTGCACAGTAGGGTCTTTCTCAAAAGGTTAAAGCACAAAGTGGCAGCTGGTATTAGGTGAGAGGACAAAGGAGTACAGGCAAAGTCCATGCACGTTTGTCATGACAAGGACACCTAAAACAAGTGAGGAATCCTCAAACTGCTCAAAAAAATGGGGCACTAGGGACTTTTCCAAGTCCATCAATATGCAGGAGAACAGCATTTTGATGGGTGGCCAGTTCAGAATGAAAACGATCCGGAGCTGTAACTGCTGGAATTCACCCGTGGCAAGAATGTGGATTTGAAGAGAGGATGAAGTGAAGACAGAGCAGCACAATCATCATAACTGGGAATCTCGCTAGGCACGCTGAGCTGAGGCTCAGACTGGTGGGGAAGATGAAAGGCAAACAGTAGAACAGGGAGAGAGAGAAGGCAGGAAAAAGGGAAGGCTGAGAACTGCATAATAGCCTTGAGCAGCTGACAGCCTACAGAAATACACACACAGGTACACCTACAGACACAGGCACAGCCCGACGCAAACAGCTTTGTTCTACAGGCAAGAAGTGATTGCTCTGCTAAGAGAGGAACTACATCAGGAGGATGTAAACGCTGCAAAGCAGTCAGGGAGTAATCTGGCAGCACTTACCTGTCATCAGCACGAGTGCTGCAAGCGAGGGGCAACAACAGTGAGAGCAGATAAGTCTGTGTGCTCAGAGAGCCCAGAACCTGGGCTGCCAGAGGCTACTGTCCCTGCACCAGCAAACAAACACCAGGGCCACTGGCGTTAGATGCAGCCTTTGCTCCCCCCACACCTCACTCCTCCTGACTCCTGCCTCTCTCTGCAGGGATCTCTATTTTCTGAGGTCACCTCTCTCTACCACAAATCACAGTCCAGGGGTTTACTGCCAACAGCCTAAAAAGATGGGTTTATTGATTTCTCATCTGTGCCTAAACAAGAGAGTTTTGTGCTGGTTCCTCTAGAATGGCTGGGATTGGTGCTACTGCCTCAAGGAAGGAAAGGCAACGGCCTGCTGCAAGCAGGACTGGCCCCTGATGGCTTTGTACGGCAGGAGGTACAAGAAAATAATGCTGCTGGACAACCCCTCACACACCAGGGACCGTGGTGCGGTTCAGGATGCTGCTGCCTGTTCAGAATGGCTCTGTGTATACAACACGTCTGTATTGCTGTTCCACTGCAGCTGCACATTCACACTTCTTAACTTAGCTCTTTATAAAATGAACAGAAAATGACAAACCAACATAGTTTCCTGAGGTTAAAGAAGCAAGCAAAAAGCACTGTTCTTTAAAATGCTCCCTTCATCGGCTCGATCCAAACCCACCATTTAATTGTGTGCACGTCCTCCTAACATCTCCCATCACCTTCACATCCTAAATCCCAGTCTCCACCTCCTGCAACAAAACCAGTGCCAATAAAGAAACTGCACAGAGCTACACAATCAAAAATCAGGCAAAAAGTTCTGGGCATCGGGAGGGTTTGAGAGGCAAATCTTTGAGGAAATCTAAAAGGACAGGACTCCGAGGGGATGGCTTATTTATAGTGTGGGAAACTGCTGTAAGCCTCGGGCACAACATCAAAGAAGAAAGAAGGTAAGAGTGAGAAAAAACAGGAGCAGCAGTAAATTGGGAAGAGCAGAGAGAAAGAAAGCAGGAATACGGACTCTTTCAAGCCGACTCAGCGCCGCTGAAAGAGCCACAGAGGCATTATTTGAAGGCATTGCTATTCAGCCTGCTCTGCGGCGCCTCTGCACACACACATCCAGAAACACAGACTTTACGATGGGGAAATAAAGGCCCCATTGGCTGCTTTTCTCCACTAAGGGCTTCTCCTCATTACACTGCGTTAGCGCATTCAGCACGGCCACAGCAGCCTCAGTCATCTATAACATTAATCAAAACACTTTTCAACCAACCTGGACAAGGCTGAATGAGATTTACCCTGATTTTTTTTTTTTCCCCCTGACTGGTTGGATGTGGTCAGCTCTCCATTAGTTATCTCAGCTTTTCACAGCAGTGTTTGACACCCTCTAACTTCTCCTATTACAGATGGATGTTTGTTCTGGGAGACTTTTATCTCTAGCTCCCCCGCTCTTCAACACTTGTGGCAAATGCTTCACGTTGGAGGAGCACAAAAATGTTTGAGTTGCATACGTTGTATCTGGAGAAACCATTTCTGAACAGCACCTCCAAATTGTAAAGGGCATTTTGTAGTCGCCCAGAAGTCTAATGAGGAAAAAGGATTCGAGTCAGTGAAGAATAACAAATGCTGCCACAGAGAGGTTTTAGACAGCGTGAAGATTGGAGCTTGCAGACAAAACAGAGGTCCCACCACGGACGAGGCTGTTCTGAGCTAGAAAGGGTGAGTGTAAGAAATCTCTCTCTCGTTTGAAGAGTCACCCACCAGAAGGTAAAAGGTGGGAACAGACTTACCAGGAGCTGTGATCCCCAGAACTCCCATTTCCCCAAGTTTCTTCCAGAACTCCTACAAAGAGAGAACAAGCCATCAGTCCAGACTCAGTCGGGACACCAGCACAAGGAGTTTTCTCAGCTACCTCACCAGAGACATCAGTTTACCTTATTCTCAGGGTATTGCAGAGATAAACAGATCACTGCTAATAGATCAGCTACTCCTGCAGCAGCAGCTCCATCCTTTGGACTACGAGCCCAGACAGACTCAAGGACATCAGGTATGCTACCCATGGGAGCAGCCTCTTGAATTCAGTGAAAACTCACAGCCTAAATTTAATTCTGGAAGGATGGGTCCTAAGATTATGTCACTGCTCAGTTTAAGGAGAATTCTGATGAATTAAAACCTCCCATAAGGTGTCACAAGGAGGGCCACACGTACGCTGGCAGGGCCACCTCTGCTTCAGGCTGCAAAGGCTGCTCTCCTCCACTACATGATGGACACACAGGTGAGTGCTTGTCACATGGCCCCAGCACCCAGCGAGGAGATAATTATCAATAAATAGTCTCCGGAGACTTCAAAAAGTATTATTTGATAGCTCTGGCTGACATCTGGTGCACCAGACTAAATTTATACTCTTAACTTCAAAGCTGAGCCTATATCCCTGAAAATGTCAACATCAGAGCTCTGGGAAATCCTGGCAGATGTTCTGAGCTTTTTAAGTCTTGTGGAGCTTATGAAAACCAATACTTAGATCTCTCGTTTTCATCAATCAAACCACCCTGCTGCACTGAATTTGTTGGGTTTATTGGGAAGGCGAATTTCAGCTCGACAAGCAACTCTCCATTTCAGCATTTGCACACAATGTCCTCACAGCAATGCTGAGAGGAAAGGCAGATGGCCAAGAAAGGGTCCTAGCTAGGAGGACACAAAGCACACATTGGAGGAGGAGTCTGAGCAGAGCTGAGCAGATAAACCATGATAAGAACCCAGTTCATTATCAATGTGGGGTTTTTTGTTTTGTGTGGGGTTTTTAACTGCATTCTGCCTGGGTTGTGCCCCAGGTTGCTGAGAGTTGTTAACAAAAGTTAAAACAGGAAATCAAAAAAACTGTTTTCTTCTTTGGCTTTCAAGTTTGAAAAGTTAGCTCATATGTTCCTGTGGTGTGGACTGGGGTTCTTTGTCTGGACTAAGGTACAGATCAAAGTGGAGGCAGGCTTTCACTCCCAGCTAGTTTACATGCACACATCAAATACTTGCCCGCATGTCTTTGAATTCATTTTCCTGGTCAATCTGTTGGGCCTTCGGAGCCAAATGCTCTTGACAGAACTTTGTCATGGTCTGTCTAAGCTGGGAAAAGAGACGAGGAGAAACACATACGTTACATATCATCAACATATTGCCATCATCTTCCCCAGGGTAGTCCTGCCAGGCAAAGCCAGGATCCCAAACCCAGGAGCACAAGAGCAGAAGGAAATGGACGCCTGGGGTCCCTGGCTGAAGGAGCAGGTGAAAGACCCTCTTAGAAGGGAAGATTCTGATGTATTTAAGCTCCTCCCAGCACCAAACCTTAACAGTCTTACCCCATCACGGGGGAATGTTACTTGACCACTGCCTGCACTAGGCCTTCAGGGGGTGCTTTTGGTCAGGAAACTTTGAAAGCTGAAGAACAGAGCTCACGATGTATTCTCTGCATCCAGTAGCTGTTTACGGTTTCATTTAATTATATGCAGATGCCTGCAATAAGCATGCATACTAATTAAAACGTGTTGCTGTTTCAGACTGGAACGACGTCAGCTATCCTGCTATTTTATTCAGAGGCAGAATTTGTTCAAGTCAGCTCTGCCCATAAAGCCAAGTGGTAAAAATCCCTAAATCTTTCTGAATTAAAAAAACCCAAAAGCAACCACCACCAAAACCCACCAACCAACAACTTACCAACCTGTACTTTGCAGAAGTCTACACACAGAGTAAGGAAATGCAAACAGCATGTCTTTGAGTATTTTTAATTTCAAGATTTTAAAACTTTGTCTAGATATGGTAGAAATCAATAATCCCATTTTCCCTTTTGGTTCTTTATTCCTGCAAATTAACACTGAGGAAGGAACAGCCTGAGAGACTGAAACACTCTGCTGTATAACCAGAGCCTGTAGAAGGGGCAGAAGCAACAAGCCAAAGAACACCCAGGATTCTCTGCCCTTCTTCTCAACCCCACCACTAAACCAGTCTTTTTTTTTTCCAAAGTTAAAAAGATACAGTGGTTTCCATGGCTACCCAGACCTTGGGTTCCAGTATCACCAAACAAATCCCCCTGATGATTCTTTTCCTTTTAAGTTTTTAAACAATAGACATGTTTCAGCTGTTACAAAGTTGACAGAAGAAAACTTGGGCATAAAACCTTGAATCCTAATAAAAAAAATCTGAAGCTATCAGAGACTCAGACACCAGTGATACTCTAAACCAGTTTACAAGTTACAGTGCTGTTAACTCACAGCTTCACCAGCATTGCTGAATATTTATTCCTGTTTTTTTGTTTCTTTTTTCAGTTTTCCCATCAGACACGAACTACAAGAATATTTTCCTGCTTTTACAGCAGCTGAATGTAGAACCACAAAGAAACATTGAGTTACTTTGAGATGATAAGGCTATAAACTGTGAACACAGGGTAAAGAATAGTTTTGTAGTAAGAAAGAAATGAGAATAAGTGAGTTTATTTTGTACATCCATTTGCTTGCACAGTCTGAATTTTCTAAAAAGTAAGGCCACAGCTCCAGACCTGGGAAGCACCAAGGAAAAGAATTTCACTGGCAGGAGCCTGCCTGGGGCAGCAGAGAGCAAATGCTAAGACGACTCACACCAGGCTGCTGCTGAACACAGGAGGAAACAGTAAAGCCAAGAAACATTATCCTAAATCTTTAGGTTGCCCATTGGGCAAGAATCATATTACAGAATTTGTTTAGGTTGGAAGAGATCTTTAAAATCATCAAGCCCAACCATGCCCCCTCCACTGTCCTGGGCCCCACATTCCCACCACTTGGAACCCCCTCCAGGACTGCCCCCCTGTCCTGGGCAGCCTGGGGCAGCCCTGGACAACTCTCCAAGGGGGGGGGAAGAAATTGTTCCTCAGCTCCAACCTCAACCTCCCCTGGGGCAGCTGGAGGCCGCTTCCTCTTGTGCTGTCCCTTATCCCTTGGGAGCAGAGCCCGACCCCCCTGGCT
>VWZY01008682.1:333838-349348 GCA_013399075.1 Chloroceryle aenea | reverse complement strand
CCTCAGGGCGCCGGTGCCGCCGCTCTCGTTCTGGGTTGTTTCAATCGCCCTCCCACGGTGCACGGGGAAAAGAGGCGTCCGTAGAAAATGTTTCCCGGCTTTTTTTCACTGTTTCCGCAGCGCTTCCCCCACACGGTTTTCGGAACGGCCCTCCAAAGAGCGATGGCAACAGGTCCCGTGTGGAGGGGGTTCCACTGGCCCACCCACCTGAGCACCCGGAGTGGGAACTGTGGTGGAAAGTCAAATATGAAACATCTGTACTTCAAACAGTGTTCGTAGCTTTAAAAGAGCATATTCCTAAGTGGCATCAGGCAGTTGCAGCCTGGCTCAACTATGGGAGTCAGAGCCAATCTTTATAAACTGTGTAATTCCCTTTTGCTGTCTGTGCTGGAAAATGTATTCGCCACTTCAGAGGTGAAGAAAATAAGCCACAGCATCCTTGGTGAAAACGAAGCATCACTCAGATTTAGGAAACTTTGTCATAAGCGTTTATTTTGCATCAGCTTGTCTAGAGCATGTTTCCCCCCCTTTTGTTTTCAACACTTAAAGGCAAAGAAGTGTTTATTTTCCTGTTTATTTCTGGTAGCGGGGAAAAAAAAAACAAAACCCAAAAATTTGAAATTCACCAGATACACAAATTTTTTAAAAGTTACATGTTTGTGGGGAACGCTTTGAGTTGAAACAAGCTATGGAGACGACACACAAAGCACCCGAGTCGCTGAGGGGACGAGGACACTTCTCAGAGGGCAAATCTCGCACTGAAATTCTTTGGCAGTACTAGAAGTTCTTCTGATAAAGCAAACTGCAATAGCTGCTGCAAATAGATTTGGGCTGGATTCTCCATGATCTGTGAGAGGCTGTATCAACTCAAAAGTCCCAATGAGATTTTTTTTAATAATATCTGAAAGTTTTTTGATGGGACCTGTGAACCTGGACTTTACACAGAGCAGCTTCCGATTCAGTAGAAAATTATGTTGTTAGTAACAATGCACTATTCACTTCATACGTAGATTTGCAATAGTTCTGGGTTTAGGTTTTGGATTTTTAAAATTATTTTTAAATTTATTATTTTTTTTTACATGAGCCATCTTTCTCTGTTGTTAAATATCTGGGGAGATTCACCTCGTTATTTCTCTCCTATGTGACCCTGACATGAAAACAAAATCCCATCACCTTGTGGGAAATGACAGAACAGACTCGCTAAGTTTTGCAGTACAGTTGTGAATATGGCACCAGACCCTGGAAGGTCCAAGGGCTTGTACTCCATCAAGACTGGTCGCACGTCCTCTCACTAGTATCAGATTTGCTGGTTCTGTGAAAACACAGGTATTTGCACAGCTGAAATATTAAGAAACAGTCTCAGCTCTAGGAGAGGCAGGAGGAAAAAAATGATATTTACAGTTCCAAGGTGTTTCCGACTTCCCTTTTCCCTCACAGTACAGTTTTGTTTTCTGCAAGGTTTCAACTGTTGTATCCAGAACTTTGTGCGTTAGATCGTTTGATCCAAACATCAGGCATGTCTGGCTGGCTGTTGGGTAACACAACCGGACCTTCGCTCCCCAATCCAAACCGATTTTTCCATGAGGAGCTGTTCTGCGATGCTGCTGGAGAGATATCAAAGACGGTCTCCCTCAGGTCCAGCCGCAGGGTATCTCTCTTCCCGTTCAGGTAACCTCTCTCTGTCTGACTGTACGAATCAGACAGCTCTAAGACGTCGGGACAAGAACTGGCTGATTCAGCAAGCTTTAGGCCTTGCTCAAAATCACTGATCGACGTCTCACTGGAGATGTTGAGCATGTCAAAAGAGCTGCCAAGAGAACAAAGGCATCTGTGAATCTTGTAGATGTCAGCAGCAGGGAGACGGCTGTTGTCTGAGGTATAATCCGACTGCTGCTGGGCAGTGTCACTAGAGGACTGTGATTTGTTGAGCTGCCCTTCTTCTTTTGTGCCACCCGGCTGGATATGGTCCGGTCCAGACCCATCCCAAGCTTTTGGACCATACTTTCGACATCGACAATCTTGGCAGAGTCTCTCCCTGTGAATTTCTGCTTCTGAGCTGCTGTGCTTGTACGGAGAGGAGGTTTGCAAGGCAGGACACTGGCACAGGCCAGCCTGCTGGTCTCCAAGGGTCTCCTGCAGGTTCTGTCTCTCCCTCTCGAGTGAGGGGTGCATTCCTACTCTGGGGCATCTGTTGTCTTCAACCTGTGTGTCTTCAGAGAGCCGGTTGGACAGCTTGCTTGTGGAAGTGCTGTTGTCAAAACTGTCGCTGAGTTTCCTGGACAAGGGCTGGAGCTCATATTGCTCGTTTGCAGTGTTGGACTCTTGGACCTTCCGCAACCGGTTTTGCTTCTCACTCCCTCCACAGGCAAAGTTTCCATTCAGCCCAGAGTCATCGGAATAGTCTTTCATGGTGTGGACACAAGGCCAAAGGATCTGCCCACAGTTCTTCTCTGGGCCAAAGAAGCAGCACAGTGACTGGAAGAAGAAGCTGGCAAACCCGCAGCTGATACACTTGATCATCATGATGAATATCCCCAATTTCCGGTACGCCAGGACCGTCGCAGGCAACATAATGACACCGGCAGAGAAGAGAGCAGAAGCTGCCATGGCCGTGGCACAGCTCATCTGCTTCAGGGAAAAGGCCACGCGGCTCAGGCGGTCAGAGTGGGGACACAGATGATAGGAGATGCAGTAGTTGACGGTAAAGTCAACGGAGAGACCTACTGCAGCTGAAATGAAGAGAGACTCCACCGCGTTGAGCTGCCACTCCAAGAGGACCAAAAGGCCAATGGTTACCAGGACAGTGCCTGCGATGGTACTAACAGAGAAAACGCTCAGGAGAACGTTCCAGGTAGTGAGCAGCAGCACCACGAAGGAAATGGCTATGGAGAGCCCCATGACCACCATCATTTCTGTGCTGAGACTGTGCTGGAGGTTGTATAACTCCAGTTTACTGGTAAACCACCCATTCTGAAGCCCCACGGGGGCAGTTTTCATTTCCTCCGTTACCCAGAGGTTGATTTCCTCGTAGAATTGTTTGGCTTTGCTGTAGTTGAAGCTATAGTGATAAACAGTTTGAAACTGCAGCACTAAGGCAGCGAGATTTCCCTCCACGTCAAACCTGAGCCCCAGGTCGTATGTTTCTGTCCCTTCCCTGCCCTGTTCCAGGAGCATCATTTTGATGCAGTGTAAGAAGACTTCGCTTCCGTAAGGGAAAGAGAACTGGTTACAGCAAAGGTTGAAGCTGTGGTCTCGCTGGGAGCACTGGCGACTGTCCATCCACCTGAGGAACTCCTCCATGAAGCACACAGTAGATTTCTGCTCTGCGTCGGGGTAATAGAAAGTTTTGTTCTTCACTTTTTGGCAGAATTCGAGGAGCCACTTCTGGGCATCGGGGTTTTGGATCGTGAAGGTGGAGTCTGTTACCAGGGTGCCATTGCTTTTTGGGTTGAAATGGTCCCCATTATCCACGGGCAGAATGCCCCAGACTATCGTGACAGGCATACGCTGCCCTTCTCCACGCTCCAGTCTCTCAAACATGAACTGGTGGCAATACTCCGAATCGTACCTCTCAAAGGGGTGGCTCAGTCTAAACACCTGGACGGATGACGCCTCGAGAGTCGGGAGCTTGAGTTTGGGGTTGGAACAGGAAATGTAGGCACCTCCTATCGCTAAGGCAGCAAACCAGCAGATCCAGATGTACCGAAACTTGATGACCCCACAGGGCAGGAGCTTTTCAAAGAGGAGCTTGGAGGTTTCAGACAGCGTGTTCTGGAGACCCCTGAGAATGTAATGGAAGGAGAGAGCGGCTCTCTTATGGCCGGTGTTGTTCCAGTAGTCTTCTGGCTTGTAAATGCAGGTCGTGGCTATGTAGCGCTCGTACAGCACAGCCGCAGAAGGAAGCCAAGTCATCATGAACACCAGATTCACCAGCACGGAGGTGCCCATGAAAATGGCAAAGCAGCGGATGGCTATTATATTGCTAATGTAGCTGGCGTAGAAGGCAGCACCCGTCGTGAAGCAAGATGCCAGCATGAGATATGCAAAATGGTGCATGGTTTGACTCACCCACTGAGAAAGCCCAGCGGAAGGGTTCTGGCTCTTGCTGAGGTTCCAGAGGTCAAAGAAGACAAAGGTGTGGTTGGCACAAATGCTGCTGAGAATGACGACTGCGGTCAGGTTTACGAACGGGAAGTAGGTGAATCTGAAGGCCACCTTGTACAAGAAGTAGGAGATCATTAAAGAACCGGCAACAGCGAGCAGGACCATCAAGGTAATAAAGACCGAGCGTAAATAAAAAGAAATGCTTAGAAAAATAGCTAAAATTGCCAGGACTGGATACTTGGTATCCAGTAAAAGATAGTGCTGGAACAGTTTCTGTTTAAGGCCCAGGTCCATTCCAGTGATAGACGTGTAGTTATCAAACAGATCCCAGGATTCAAGGTTGTCTAAGTAGATCCCCATCATAGATTCACCTTTCCGTGTAGGCAAAAACAGCAGGCTGTACTTGAGAGAGGGCACTTGGTATTCCATCGTCTGGGGGCTAAGAAAGTCTCTGTCGACCAAGAAGTGAAGCAGCTGGTAAATGGCGTTGAAGCGGGTACATTTTTCTGGGACTTGGGCACACTGAGAGTGTTTCTGTCTCACGGTGTCCGGCCCTATGCAGGACGGAGTGAGGACACCGCTGTGGTAGTCTGGAGCACAGGCACGAAGGAGAGCCAGGGTGTGGGAGATGTCTCCTTGGGTTATCTCCAGGCATGAAGACCTGTTGTAGAGGACAGCAATGTAGTTCCCCAGAGACCAGCTTGGGCAGCACTCGTTGGCTTCAGTACGTTGGCAGAGGTCTCTAAAATGAACATGTGAGCGTATCTGAAAAAGAGATGAGGGAGCACCACGTCAGACCGCCCCTGAGTGCTTCATCTTGCAGCCTCACAGTGCTCCTTGCTCCTGGCAGCAATCCTCCCCTCCAGGTGAGCCAGCCATGGCTCACCATCCTCCCGCTGACAAGCTGCAAACGCTGCTCAGACATGCCAGCCCTTTGCAAAATTAGTTATAGCCTCTGATTTGAAACTGTGGATCCCATGGCAAGCACAGCTAATCCAATTAAACTGCCCCCTTGCAAAACTTGCTGTCACAGTCTCCAAGATGACAGCTCCATTTTGGTAATTGGCTTCTGCTGCCCAGAATTTGCAACAGCTTCACTTGGACACCTCTGGCCTCTGGACCAAGCTCTTGTTCCGTGTCCATTTCTTCTGGTTTAATGGCAGCTGCTGCTTTGCACCTGGACCTCAGTGACAGTTGGAACTGTCCAGGTGTTGCTAAGTAGGTAAAATGCTTTGGGGTCCTCTAGACAAAAACCTGTTCTCTAACTATAGGTTATTTTTGTCTGGCTTCCTTTCTGCTAGAGGTTAAAGAGTACAGCAGCCAGAGAAGAGGCAGCATGTATGTATGTTCTTCCTGACATTACTGACCTTGTCTTGTTCAATCTGACACATGGACTGAATAGCTTGCAAGTTCCATAAGCTCCCAGCAGTGGTGGACATAAATACCAGCTGGGAATAGCTCTTTTCTGAAATAAAGGAGAGGAAAAGTAATTAATAAAGAAAAAAAAATAGGTATTGATGATGAATCAGCCAGGCTGTTTGGAGTAGACACTGTTCACAGAAAAAAAATACTTAAAGATATATGTATCTTGCTGTCTGTATGACTGCTGTGGAGGAGTCCCTGAAGGGAAGCAGGTCACAGAGCTTGTAGTGAGAGGCAGCATCTGCCCTGTGTGATCTGACCTCTGCTCCTCACCCGTCTGTCAGCAGCAGCGGAGCAACTTTGGGGCGTTTTCAAAACAGGCTCTCTGTGCTGTCAGCATGTTTTCAGTGAGTGGTGGCATCTGGTTCTGCTCCCCTGTTACAAGGAGAGGGGCTCAGATTCAGCTAGAAACTCCCAAGGACTCGAGGGTTTGGTGTTTGATGCTTTCAAACATCATTTTCAAACATTTTTTTTTGGAGCAGAGGCAGGGAAGGGAGTAAAAATAGCTGTGTGTTGTTCTATTTACTGGTGTCCATCTGGGGACAAATTAAGGGCATCTTGGAGTCTTCCTCTTTTTCTCTCCAGTTTTTAGTGCCACTTACATTTTTTCAAGAAGAAGGAGCAGGGAGGGAGTGGGAACAGAGAGAGAGTGAGTGTGAGAGAGAGAGAGAGTGGGGCAGGCACCAGAGTATTCGCTTTTGGTACGGGTACACGTGGAAACCTGAGCCTTTTACTGGTGTTTTTAAGTCTTATTACTAAAAAGGAAAATGAAATATGGCAAAAAGTCCAGGAGAAACAGCTTTTCTCCAGAATTTCAGAACACTTTCCAAAAGCTGGCGTAGCTTTCACGGGCTGGTGTTGCTTTCTTCCAGAACATTTCCCTGCGTCCTAAGCCACTGACAGTTCTGTCTGCTGTGGAGTTCTGGGTGTGTAATGCTCACTGTCCCATCGGGACTTCACTCACCTGGGGGACCACAAAAGAAACCATCTGCTCCATAGATCTGTTCCACCATCCTCCGTGTCCTCGCTTCTTGTTCTCCCTGAGCAGCCTTCTGTCCTCTGGCGATGCCGATGGCATCATAGCTAGCAAGAGATGGGGTGATTTGTGTGAGTGGGGGTTGCCTGGCTCCAGTTCTGCTCACTGGCACGGCTCTGGTGCCCCACAGAACAGTGAGAGTTGTCATGTCTTGAAAGAGCATGGCTCGGGTGGGACCTTTTTGGTACTGGGTTGACTGTGCCCCTTTATAGGGATCTCCGTCAGCGAGAAGCTGCAGTGAGACTGAGTGTAGATGTGCTGCAGCTCCTCTGTGGTCTCTTAAAGGTGAACAGTGATGTAAAAGCATGAAGAGTTTAGAGCCCAATTCCCACTTTCCAGAGCAGGCAGCCCAAGCCCGCTGCAGGCAAACAGACTTTAAACTCTCCAGTGCCATGATTGCTTTTAAGCATAGCATGTTGTAATTCACAAAGCTATCTCAGAGCATTGGATCTCTAACTTTACAGCCATCATCTTCCTCAGCTCCCCCCAAACCAAACTCCAGTACCTTTTCTTCTCAGCATAGGGAGAAAAGGAGAAGGTCTTCTTGTAGCCTGTGTGGCTCTCCACATTCCTCCACACAACGAGCTTTCTGCCGATGTCGGTATCCCGGGGCTCAAAACCCTGCAGCCAAGCAAAAGGGCTTTGTCATCAGCTTGCATTTCAGTTTATCTTAGCTTTCCTTAACCCTCCTCCTAGACACAGCAACTATTTCAGTTTATTACTGCATCTTGGAGAGATGCCCAGATCGAATTTTCCCTGGAAATACTCCATCTGACAGAAAAAAAAAGATTTCTCCTTTCTGTTTTAGGCACGGATAGCTACAGTTCTCTCTCCCTGATCTCACATGACTTCAAGTAAAATAGTCACAGGAGTGGGAGTAATTTTCCTTCTCCTAGACAAACTCCAGCCTGCTCTCAGGATTCTCCCATTAACAAGAGACTTTAGAAAATGTGGGACCCTGCATGGCAAGCTGGACCCTGTGCAGCAGTGCACTGCAGCCTCCCATTTCAAGACCCTCGCTCACAGGCTGCAGGAGCCAAAGCTGGATCCTCCATCCAACCTCCACCCAGCCTAGCTAGTGGTTTTGGGCAGCCCCAGCCTTCCAGCAGTGGAAGTGGAGCAAAAGGAGCAATCCCAGTTTGTGCTGGCAGTGCCTCCACAGCAGGGTGAGGGCACCAACATGGGCTGGTGGCTGCTGCTGGCACGGGCTCTGCTCTTTCTGTGGTGTCCGAGAAACAGCAAATCCTGTGTGATACTCTGGCACATTATGTCCATCCTGAAGGAATCTTGCTTTGGTTGCATGCTGTGAAGATGTGGGTTATAAGGACAGCAGATAAACATGGTCCCTTTTTCTGGTGGCTTTAGTGTCCTGGATTCACTGTCCTGCCTCGCTGCCTCTCTCTGCAGAGAGGAGGGAAGTAAAGGCTCCTTTGATACGGTTGGCCCGTGGATTTTCCTTATGTTCACGTTGCCATACTGTCTGTAGGGACTTACCATTAAGGGTTCTGAGAAGTCAGGCAGATTTCCAACCAGCAGACCAGCTACAGTGCAAACCACAGCCATCACCAAGCACAGCACAAGCACAGCTACGGGCCACTCCGCGACCGTTTGAGAATAACTGGAAGCAATGGGAGAAAAGGAAATGCAGCTGTTGAGGTGCTTCTGGTATCAGCACGAAACCTGCTGCTGAACCAATGTAGTGTTAGTGAAAGGAAGGAAAAGAATTAGGGCCTTCTGGTTTGACCAGTTATTTATTGAAAAGCTTAGAGGCTCTGGTACAGCTATTAATGAACACACGATACCTCCGACTGGATGTTTGCAGGCAATTCTAATTAACTCGGGTAATTACATTTTGCCTCCCTACATTTTCCTGCTTTTTCAATCAGAAATAATAAAAAACAGACTCTTGTGTCCTAGGGCAAAATGAAGCTTTAAATATTTAACTTAAAAGACTGCATTTAAAAAGAACTTCTTCCTTCTCCTTTGAGAAATGCGTTTAAAATCCTCTGCCTTTTGAAAAGGTGAATTTCTCTCATGGATGGCTCTTCTGGTGGGCTAATCCTATAGATACATACACCCACCTCTGCATGCACACACGTGCTGACAGGATTGCTGCACAAATATATACCTGAAAGGCCCAGAGAACTGCTGTCAGCACGGTGCTGCTGTTCACTACCGCAGGTTAAATCGATCTCCGAGCACTCCGAGGTTTTTCCCTGCTGCTGGGAAGCCTGGAGCGGGGAGCACTGACCTGGCAGGGCTGTCACCAGCAGGAACACTCCACCTTTCCCAACAGCAGGGTAGGAGAGCACGGGTAATGGGGTAGAAGGACAGGAAGATTTTGATACTAAACATACCTTTTGGGCATCCTGAAAGCTTTGTCATGTCTGCAGACAGAAAGAAAAGGAAAAAGAGATGTGTTAATTTCTTGTTTTCCTAGAGAGCCCAGTGCCGGGCTGCTAATGAGCAAGTTAACCCTTCCAGGGACTGGGGAGCACCAAGCTGAGCCTTTGCTGCAAGAATTAGTTTAATGAGTCTCAGAGTCTTTTCCTTTTCTGTTGGCATTTGAACCAAATGGAATGTCCAGATACGGAGTTATGCCTCATTTTATCCTCTCTAAGAAAATCCCACAGAAATTGATGGCCATTAACAATGTGGTCCCACAGAAACCACCCTCCAGCTCTTCCCCATGAAAATCTACCTGGCTTAAGGGATTTCCCGCTGAGTTTTTAAATGGTTCCAGACCAAAGCTGTTAACAAAACAGCTGCACCTCAGTGGGTCACCATGTCTGAAGGACCTTTCATTCTGCTGTTTACATTGAAATGTCCCCTTGAAATATGCCCCAGCCCAGCCTGGCCTTGGGTTGCAATGCAGCTTCCAGGGAACTGCTCCCAGCCGTGGCTCCCTCCTCTGTTCCTCCCTCTTCCCATCACTCTCCTCCTACGCCCTTGCTTAAGTGGGGAGAAGGTCCTGCTGCACTGGGAGATGGCCCTGGGTCCCTGCTCTGTCCCGGGCAGCTGACTGGTGGCCCAGTGCCAGCGCACCCTTCCCGGCAGGCTGCTAGGAGTGGACAAGATGAAGCAGCAAGGGAGGAGAGTCGCCCATGGAAGTTCCCTCCACTCTCAGTGGCACATGTAATAAATGATATTGCATTTTCCTCATCACACTAATGCTGTGTAGATTTGGGAGAGAGGGGAAGCAAAGAAAAATCCTCACTGGATTATTAGAGCGGTCTCTTTCTGGCAGCACACTGCCCGTCCTGTGCTAATTCCCTCACAATAGCTGCTCAAGCAGATTTGCTTGGATTAAAAACCCCGTTCTAGAATTATGATGTTATCACTTTTCTGTCTGCTAGTGCTGCACACCCTGCCAGGGATTTGCAATCCAGCTGTGTTTCCTACTTAAATAACCTGTGACGGAGCACACAGTTGACAATTTTGTTGGTAGTGTACGAGCTAAAAAGGATCCAGGCTCCACTCCGCTGCCTGCAATTGCTCTACAATGCAAACACAAGCAAATTAAATCCTCTGCTAATGGCTAGAAAATGAGACCATAAAGGGCTTTTGTGCCTAACCCTGCACTGCTGTGCAAAGGCAAGGAAAGAATCCTGTGCCATCTTTTATTGGACTTCAGTGGCTGCTTCAGCAGTAGCACAGGGATCATGGTCCTCACTGCCAACAGTGGCCTTCAAAAGGCATATGCAGTGAGGAAGGCCAATGCTGGCTGGAAGGGACAGCTGCCCAAGAAATGCTCACCACCCGAGCGAGTCATGGGGTGCTCAGCACCCAAGTGGAGTTTGCCTGATTCGTCATGAACGTTACAGAATTTACACCCTTGCTGCTGCCACCCTGGAAAACCAAATCATCTTCCCCACATAAGTGTTTCTCAGGGCTCAGCTCTAACTAGTGCTTGCCCTCTGCTGCCTCTCCCAGCACAGGCAGCAGCTTTGGTTGGGGCAGAAAAAGAAATGAACTCTGCTCTTATCACTGAGAAGCTCTGCCAAGAGAAAGCATTAGCCAGCTGGGTGTCTTGCAGTGCAGAAGGAGAAAATACAAACCCCCAGAGATGGGCATAATCACAGCTGCATGACCTAGGAGCAACTGAGTGACTTTGGCTTTCTCCCACGAGTCACTCTGAGAAGCAAATCCTGCCTCTCCCTGGTGTGGGAACACAGCTCTCTGTACACCCTCCCCAGAGGTGGAGGGACCAGACTGGATCCCTCTGGACACCTGGGGACATCTGCTGCCCCAAGCTGAAGAGCAAACCCCTTTTTTGTGCATCCCCACTCAGACCCTTCTCATCCCCTCCCACTTCCCACCACGAAGTTCAGGAGATGCTTTTTGCAAGCCCCTGAGCTGCTGTCCCTGTGCCTCTTACCTGACTGTTACAATGTGGTGCTGCACCGGCCGTCGCTGCCCAGGGGACCACTGCTTCCAGGGGGTTTCCGAGACCTCGTGGTGGGAAGCTGGTGTGGGATCACCACTGGAAAGGTGGGAACACAACATGGGCCTCTCGCCGTGCCCTGGGAGCTGGGGCAGGCTGTAGCTGCCCCGGGGCTCCTCCTGGTTGCAGGGGTAATAGATGTGATGCTGCTGCGAGTCCTGGGAGCTCGATGGGACCTGGCCGTTGGACTGGGTGGAGACTGTGTGGCTGGAGGAGGGCAGGTGGTCTTCCCCCAGCCTGGGGGATGCAGGAACAGGGCAGTGATGGACCGGGCAGATTCTTTCCCAGGAAGTGCCACTGTAGCTGGGCTCGGTGTTCCCGATCTCTGGCATGGCGAGACAGGTCTGGCAAGGTCCTGCATTTTGTTTTTCTCTGTGAGGGAAAATAAAGGTGTGGTAAAACAGCAGAGCAGTGGAAGGGCTGCGCAGGGGAACCACATCCTGCAAACCAGAGAGTCTCACAGGCCTCCCATGTAACGCAAGATGTAAAACTTCACCCACTATTTGCCATACCAGGGGCCAGTCTCGGGGCTAAGCTGGATTATGCTTTTTGTAAAGGCATCCCTGACTCACTCAGGGATTCCAGCTGATGGAGAATCCATCACGTCTCTGTTGCTCCAAAATTTTGGAAAGTCGGGTAACATTCCCTCCAACAATTCTCCAAGATATTTCACTGTGGAGGGGACAGAACACACTGGCTGGTGATAGCAGCAGGGTCCTAACTCCGGACCACAGCGATCCAGGGAAACGGGAACCAAAGGAGACTGCATGTGAAGAAGACAATCAATTATCTGCACTTCTTGGGAAGGTGAATTGGTTCGACTGCTCTGCAGGAGGACTGGCTCTGCTCCACGCCGGGACAGGAGGAGGGTGAATCATCCCTGGCACTGAAACCTCTGAACGGTGAACCCCATGGCTGTGACTGAGTAAAATGGGCTTCAGCCTCCAGCCTGGCACATGCCTTGGTGACCCCCAGGTCCTGAAGACTCTCCACTGGGCTCTTCAGGAACATTTTAGACATCTATTTCCCAAGGGTCACAGCAACAGATAGTGCTGGTCTTGGTATGTAGGAGGGGGATGGACAAGGATCTCTCAAGAGCTTTTGAAGCTTGACTTTCCTCTGACTGCTGAATTTACTGGGACAAAACATTTGCAGACTTCAGTCCTCAAGTAATGAGAGGATGTCTGCTGGACATGCTTCCTTCTCCCTGAGGATTTAAAAAACATATTTCATTCTTACAGTTCTTGGTGTATGGATCCCGAGAGATTTTGCTAGCTTGGAGAAGGTTCAAATAATACATTAAGGCACTGGTTATTCCAAGTGACACCAAAGGGTGTCACAAGGGTTCTTCATGCACAATAGACTGAGTTTGACTCCAAAAATGCTTTAGGAATTGCTTTCTCAAGAGATGCTGCTGGTCAAGGTGGTGGAGTTTCAGCAGCACTGTGCAATCTGGAGGCCAAAAAGAAAGCACAGGATGGGAACACCAGTAGTGCCCAGTCCTTGTGCCATACAGCTGACTGATGTCTTGCCTGAGTGTCTGGCACCGAGGATGAAGTGTGACAAGTGATTTGGGCCAGCTAGAATCACAAAGCATCTCAAGGCATCAAAGAATGATGAGAGCTGGAGCGAGATTAGAGCGAGATGAATTTCAGCCTGAGGCACCTGGTGACACGTGGGAAAAAATCAAGGAAACATGTTGGAGAAGAGATTACTTTTGAACGTTTGCAGGGTCCCTCTCACTCCATTTTCAGACAACCGTGGACATGACTTTGCTTTACTGGCACAGTGACCAGTCCAGGGACTAGTAACAAAGAAACCTCCACTGATGAGATGCCACGCAATGCTAATTTTAGTTCCTAAGCCAGAAGACAGCAGCAACAGTTACAGACACAGATGGTGTGTTCACGGGTCCTCAGTACAGTGACACTGACATCAGAAGCAATAACTGATGTTGAGATGCAGATGTTCTGAAGCTCAGGCCATGCAGAAGGGGCGAGCTACACGGGGGATTTTATTTTGTGTCATCAAATGCCTTTGCTGAATATTTTTTGGTAACGGCCAAGGAAGGAGGCAAAAAATGGCAAAATGATATGAAAAGAGTCTGCGGACACCAGCATCTGTGTGAGTTTGTTTGCATCCCTGGAAGAGGTCGCACACCCAGAGAGAAATGTCAGACAGCATCTGCGAGACCGTGTATGTTTCCCATGACAACAGAGCTGCTGCAAGAAGTCAAACTTTGCACTGAAGCAGGTGCCAGAAAACCAGCAGAGAGACGTGGGCACACCTCATCGCTTGACAGGCTGCTCCCCACAGTTCCAGTGCTTGGTTGTCTCTGCTCCACACCCCAAAGTACTGGTAAAGCCTTGAGCTCATTCAGCGTAGCAAGAGGGAGTGCTGCTGGCCAAAGCAAGGGCTCCTGGACAGGTTGTGACATGATACCCCATTCCCCCATGGAGTCTGTCAAAGGAAGGGCTGCTGACTGTGCTGTGTGGGGCCCTCGCTGCTCTGTCACAGACGGGTTAGGAGCAGGATGACCCAGACTTGCATTCCAGCTCTAGATAAAGGCAGTTTACCACAGAAGACTAGGAATTCACCATCGGTGTACATGAACGTGATACATGAGAATATAAATCACATGCCAGCAAAGATGTTCCTGAAGTGGAACAGCTTAAAGTGTAACTCACCTTCCTCTTCCGCAGTGCCCGGGGACTGAAGTGCAGGTGCAGCTTACATGGGGGTTGTAGTTCTGTACTGGTAGTGCTGGCTCAGGGGATTTTCACCAGAGAGCTGGGACTCTGGTAGTGTTAGGCTTTGGCAATGTCAAGACCTTTCCTTGCTCCCCTTTTGACGCCTCTGAGTTATTGTGATGCCTCTGTGTTACCTTGATCCTGGCATTTTCCCTAATGTTTGTACACTTTAAATAGGTGATGGCTTCCTACGGTGACAAATAATTCACAGGGACACTGCTACACTGTCAGTTTGTGCTTTGAGTGTTCTCAAACCTCTACAATACTCATGTTTGGGGTTTTTTATTCAAAGTAAACCCAAAATTCTTTTATTTTCTGTAAACTGCTGGATTGGCACAGGATATTGGGGCTGGGGCTTTTCATAACTACATTAGCCTGATGGCTGCACTGCCACTTCTGCCTCATCTGATGGTGGATATGTAACACTGGACAGAAGAAAAGGGCTTTCACAAGCCCACTTTGAAGATGGTCAGGGAACACTCGGTGAAACATTCCTCCTCCAAAACCACCTCAATACAAACCCTCCTGGGGGGGAACACAGGTGACACGCTCTCGGGTATCGCAGATTGCCTCTGGTTTTTATGCACGTACATGAATATATTTGATTCCAACATGTCACATGAAAGCCCATTCTTTTTTAGCATCCTTACTATGACATACTGTCAAGTTCCGGTCTTCCCCTGCCTGTTGTCTCTTAACTCCATCCCCTGCCTGCTCAGTGACTTCATATTTGAGAGTAACTTTGTCTAGTTCAGATTATTCACTTGTGACTCTTCTTCATTATCTCCTTCTGCGACTACACAATTACAGTTCTGTTAATCACCCTCTGGATACAAGCTGCCTTCTGCTCATCTCTCTCCAACTCCACGACGATGTGACCTTGGTTATCCAAAATCTCCAGGGAAACCTGGAGCTCGCAAATAATGATGGGTTTGGATAATCACTGCTGGCAGCTCTGCACAATTCCAGCCTTCACTCGCTCCACTGCCAATTAGCCATAGTGCTGGAGGCCGTAACGTTTGGTGTGCACAGGGTGCACCAGAGACAGGCTGGTCCTTGATTGCCTGCAACCAGTCACAGTTACTTTTCTGGGCCTGCAGCACCCTGAACTATGCTAGGAAAATGGTTATGGCGGAGTTTCTGATACGTGTTTACTGCCAGGCAGGAGAAGAGGTGAGCAGAGCACTGCACTGGACTCCACTTGCTGTGCTGACACTAACGAAGATTAACATCACGGGAAGGGAGCCCTTTTTTAACGTTCATTCCCAGTCTGGGCTGAGTCAGGTATCTGACAGCGTTGGGAATGAGTGGGCAGTGATGGTGCCTCAGCCACCGACAAGCCTACAGAGGCAGCCTGGCAGCCTCCATTTTCTTCTCCAAGCTCAGCTGGATGCAGCCAGAGATGCTGGGAAAAGAGAGGATGAGGAGGTGTAGAGCACAGGAGGTCACCACTCCTCTTACCCACGGCAGGGGCTGCATTTGTCACGCTATTACCTCCCCATCACTTCCCCTGAGATGTCTGGACAGGATAGTCGTCCAGTTTGTGAGACTGCCCGAGTCACTCTGAGCGCAGCAGTGTCTTTCTGAGACAAGCAGCAGGCCCAGGCATCAGGGAACCAGCAAAAGGCCGGGAGCTTCTTCCCCCAGGAAACCAGGCAGGCTAAGAGCAGGATTTGTAAGGAGCCAGCTTTCTGCTGCTCCAGTTCGGCTGGGATGTGGAGCAGAGGGAGGCACTGCAGAGTCTGTGGCAGGAG
>VWZY01008682.1:316682-328771 GCA_013399075.1 Chloroceryle aenea | reverse complement strand
GACAGGCGTCTTGTGGAGGGGTGCAGAGAGGGGGGTGCGGGTTCAAACCCTGCGCGGATCCCTTTGGGTGGCAGGTCCCTCACCGCAGCGGCTTGTGCTCCTGCTTTGACCCCAGGTGGGAACCCTCCCAGAAGCACTTCCAGACTCGTGGGGCAGCAGTTTGAAGTGTGTGGGTTCACCCTCGGGGTTTAGCAGCATTAAACGAGTAACAATCTGGGGGAACAGATGGCCGTTTTGAGGCAGCTGAGTTGAAGATGTGGAGAACACATCTCCCAAGGCTCTTGTGCGTTGGGGAGACCTTCCCACGGAGCTTGTGGAAGACGCAGGGTGGCTGTTCCTTCCACAACCTCTCCCATGCCAACGACCATCACATTACTTGTGCTAGGCAGGGCCTGGGCCTTTCTCATGACCGTGTGTATGGCCATGGGAGTGACAGTGACCTCCCTTCTCATCACCCTCTGTGTGGCCACGAGGATGGCTACGACCTTCTCTTTCTTGTGACCATGCCTGTGGCCCTCACTGTGGCAATGACCTTCTTATTCAGGAGGGTGGCATCCTTTTTGCTTCATGCACTACAGAAAATCCAAAGCAAAAAGGAGCGCATTAGACTGGAGAGTATCCTTTAAGTCCCACTAATCCTCTAGCTGCTTAGAATAAGCCCTTCCTGCCTTAATGACTTAAATGCCCAAGGCAGTTTAAAGAACAAAAAGCTTTTTCTAATGCCAGGGTGGGTGACCATAGGCTGACACCACTGTCCCAGTGTGATGATCCCTGCTGGGCCGGGCTGTAGGGTGCCCCAGGGGACCAAACCACTTTTCTGAGCCTTAGCCACAGAGACATCAGTTGCCTGGTAGGATCAAATATGTGTGAGGAGTCACTTGTGTTGTGTGGCCCAGCAGAAAAGACCGGTGGCTGGGCTGGTATCTGCTGGAAAAGTTGTCTGGTGTTAATGTGGTGACAAGGACATGGGTGCTATTTCCTTTTCTTTCTTCCTGCTGCTAAATAATACTACTTGTGGCAGTAATGACAATAATAAAGCCATGGGAGCTGCAAGGGTGGTGGAATCGGGATAAATGGCAAACATCCCCCTGCCTCTGACAGACAGCCACATCTTACAGCTTTTAGTTTGGCTCAGCCTGACGTGTGAACTCCTTGTGGGCGACGTGGTGGTGATCACACTTCCTCACTCCCACAGCTTGGCAGGTTTCCTCTGTGGCCTGCAAAGTATTTGACATAGGGATTTTGTATTTTTTTTTTTAATTGCCCTCACCCAGGGCCTACAGCAGGGAGAGCTCCCAGTGAGCTGTGAAGCCCTGCATGGGGCAGACAGTGGGGCTGCTCATGTCCCTCTCGGGGCTGCCGTTACCCGACCAGGGCTGGAGCAGTTGGTCCCTGCGTCATGTTGGCTTTTTTTTCACTCTTCATCGGCACAGGAGCTGGCTCTTTGCCATGGCAACCCACCGTCGAGACCTGACAGCATCAGACGGGTCCAGCTGGTCCCCAGTGTCCCTCTGACGTGAAGGAAGGTGGAGGAGGATGAGTGAGAGGGACAGGGAGAGAGATGACCAAAAAAAGTTGAAGCAAAGAGAAAAATAGCAGAAGAGGGTCAGGATATGACAAAGCCAAGAGGCAGTAATGGATGAATGTGGAAAAGAGAAGAAACCTGGTGAGCAGAGAAAGGGGGAGAGAGGGAAAATATGTGTGTGGGTGAATGGCACAAAGGTGCATTCAGGGTGATGTGAGAGGTGGCTGAGGGATATACAGCAGATATTCACACGTGGAAAAAGGTCAGAAAGCACCACTGCTGGGAGAGCCAGGGTAAACCTCTCCTCTCCACCTTATCTCCGTTGCCTCTGCAGGAGGCAGGGTGAGGCAGGAAGGCTGCCAAGGGGACCCTGTAACAGAGCCTGGGAGGAGAGCTGGGTATTTTTGACAGTAATTGGTGGTTGTGGCAATTGAAGACAGATTTCTTACCTCTCCTCATTGACCTGTGAAAAAGATAACAAAAAACTTTGAGCTTTGATACACTTTTCACTTGAAGCATCGTGCTTCTCCGAGCTCACCTGCTCACCACCCACTTGTGTTTGCTTCTCAGACAAAAAGCAGACCACTGTCTCTGCAGCTCTCCTCGAGAGAAGCCTGACTCAGAAGCAAACACGGCACTTCACCTGCTGTCTGTGCAAAGTCACTTTGGAGGTTCCCCCTCTCCCACCAAAGCCAGTAACAAGGCTCCTTTATCGTCAGGGTACAAGCCCAGCTTCAGGAGGACATGCCAGACATACCCCTGGAGAAGGCTAAGGAGGCAGAATAAGGCTCTAACCTGATGCGCCGGCAGAGACCGAGACCGAGAGCATTTCCCAATGGATTTGCTTCGCACAACAATCCCCCTTCAGCGTGGCTCACTGCACGGTGCCCTGTCTTAGCACGGTTACTTTCAGCACAATTTGTTCTCCTTCACCACAAATCAGCAGTTCCGTGGGCAGGATTCAGCTGGGTTCACGACACGCTGACTCTTGTTACAGAGCTCAGCATTTCACACACCACTCGTGGCTGGCTCGGCAGAGCCCCCGCAGCACGGGGGCAGGGCAGGCTGCTGGAGCGTGGCCATCCTGGACTCGCACTGGTTTGCCTGACTGCTAACACTTGGCTATTTTGGACCATTTTGGTTCATCTCCAGTGATGCTGTCACAAGACAATCTCCTCCTGTGCTTTGCCCTTTCTGCTGTTACTCCCATTCCTCTCTGTCAGGAACTGGCAGTGACTCGTCCCTGCGGATCGGGGGATATCAGCTCCTGTTAGTTCACTCTGCTCTTTATGCAGTGCTAGGATCCCTCTCTGAGATAATTGTACCCCTAGGACTGGCGTTGTGGGTCCACGAGCCTCCAGAATCCCTCTTGGTACACAGCAAATATATTCCCCTAATGTATCTTTGCAGCAAGGTGGACCTACAAGCTGCTCTTGAGTCTTGGGCGTTGGTTTTGGCATCTGTTTCTCTCTCTTGCTCCTTTGGGAGATGTTCCAGGGTTTGGAAGCTCAGACCAGGCTGTTTTGTGGTTCTAAACTATAGAAGTTCTCATTAAAGAGCCTACACTGGCTGGCATTCCTGGGGTAGAACAGAGAGCAAAGATGATACCTGCCCTGGAGCTACGTGTGCTCTTCTTCCCATGGCTGCCAGTCATTTTTAATCCCTTTCTGACATTTGGCTCCCTGAGAGTCGAGCAGAAAGGAAAACAGAGTGTCAGCAGCAGCTTGCAAAAGAAAGCCAGCAGGTCTTGGGCAAAACCTGAGAGCGTGTCAGTGACAGCCAAAGGCCTGCATCCCTGTTCAGTACAGGAGGTGACCAGTGCAGAAAAATAGACTAGGGCAAAGGGAAAAATGAAGCATGGGTGCTGCCCAGCACCCATCAGTCTGAGGCAAAAGCTTTGCTGGTCAGAGTGGTGCTTTCCTGGTGCCCAATCCACTGAGAGCCCTGGGGCTTTAAAATGGACCTTTGCCTGGCCCCGCTGCTCGGTCTCGTCCACGGGGCAGCCCTGGGAGGCAGCAGCTGGGGTTGGCTGAGCTCCTGGAAGCCAGGAGTCCCTTTCTTCAAAATCTTCTTGGCTGTTGCCCCTGCGCTGCTGCAGTGGAGGAGCTGCCTGTGCCCAGCAGCCAGAAGCTGATGCTGTCCCCAGTGCCTGTTGCCACTGGGATTGTCCCACTCTCTGTGCTTGGCTCGTTTGAGACTGGTGGAGCTGATCTCAGTGCCATCCTAGGGGAGGCTGCTCCAAAGATAGCATCCCCTTACGGAAAAAAACCAAGAGTGAGCAGGAAGGATGAACAAATGGGGCTCCCAAACTGTTTTAGGAACATAAATGATGCCCACAAGACAATACCTTCAAGCTGAGACCATCCTTCATCCAAAGGAATGTTTTTCCCACAGTGCCTGGCAAAGCACCATGGGTGAGCCAGCAGGATGGGGGCAGCATGGTCAGGGTCCATCTCTGGCTGGGGACACAACCCCTGCCTCTCCTGCTGCTGGCAGTGCTACCCTGGGTCTGAGGAAAACCACACTCAGAGCTGACTGCTTGCATGGGGGCACCACCATGATGTTCTGGACAGTGCAAAATCACTCACGTTATGAGTTTCGTGGACAGCCGAGCCCTTGGAGTCCCCGTGGTCCAGGGAAGGCTGGAGATATCCATGCAGCTGCTTCGGGTTGCTGCAGGATGCCAGTTTCCAAGCAATGTGCAACATCTTGCAGATCTGTAGCCAGCTACGCTGGAACCCTGGCCTGTCACTGCTCACTGGAGCAATAAAATAGCAAGGGTATTTTTGCTCCTCAAAGCCAGCGGCAGCGTGCCAGGCACCTCCCGTGCTGGAACAGTTCCACGGCTACAGCCGCAGCAGTTCTGGCCTCTTCTGCTCCATAAACCTCCTGTGGTCTCAGCCATGAAATTACTTCCTTAGCCAGAGTGCTGGCCCACGGTGGGGCTGGTGCTGAGTTATCAAATCCAGCCCCACTCACCTTCACTGGGCAGAGCTTACTGCACAGCTGACTGTGGCTACCCACCTTCTGCAGCTTCAGGAGCGCTGAGTTTGGAGGCAGAAATGCACTTCAGTCACAGTTTCAATGCCAAGACCTGAGTCAGGCCTGTTTACCCGAGCGTGGCCGATGCTCACACCGGAGTCGTTGTTGCTGGGTGCCCAGAGAGAGCGGCCTCCACACGTGTTCCACCTCCCTTCCCCATGCTCTGATTCGCAGCCGATGTGCCGCGCAGGCAGCAGGGCGCAGGCAGTGCTGCTGTGCACAGGAGGAGCTGTGTCTCTGCAGGCATTTGCACTCAGCAGAGCCTGTCTTTCTCCTCCGTGCCACTCTGTTCGTGTGGGTCCATGTTTGCCTTTCTTCTGGCTTGTAGGAGCACTGAATGATGTGAATCCTTAGAAATGGAACTACATTAGGGACCACTCCGGCCTGGGAGGAACCTGGAGCAGCTGCCACCTTCCCAAATTCACACAAACTTGTCTGTGCCGACTGGAAGCTTCCTCCACAATGTATGGATCAGTGTAAGACACAAGATTTCAAAGGGGCTGAGGAATTGGGCTCACAGGGCAGTTTTAATGGCCAGTTGTTATTATTTCTGCCCATCATCTGTGCCCAGGGTGTGTGCTGCAGCGTGGCTCACACACAGCACAGGTAGGAGAGGCCCAGGCAGGGCCCCTCTCTGCTTCTCAGGGTGCCTGTGAGGTTCCTGCAGTGCTGGAAACCTCTGAGTGGCTGTTGACACAGTTCCATGGGCTGAGGAGATCACAGGCATATGGCAGCTATGTTCCTGGGCACCAGTACATGGCAAGCTGAATCATGTAAGAGATGTGATGAGTTTGTGGTGTGTTTGAAGGGGCGGGAGGCCCATGGAGACCCAGTTCAGTGTTGTCTTGGCAGGGAGACTCTCACTGTCGATATATTGTACCATTTTCTGCAGTGCCTTGTGCTGGGAGCACAGCCACATTTGATCTGAAGCAGCCCATATGTTCACACTGTTTCCCAGCATGACTGACAGCGAGCCAGTTCCCTCGGAGCATCCTGAGAGATCCCAGACATTCATCCTTTGCACGTGAATATTCTTCTTATGAGAATTTGGGACATAAATTCTCCTCCTGGGGAAGGCTGGAGAAGACATTGGGATATATCAGCTTACCTTGACTCACCGTGGCTGTTACAATACCCTCCTCACCTTCAAAAAGGTTTGAAAATCACAGCTGACTTTCAGTGGAGCAGGATCTTGCCAACAACCCGCACAGTGTTGTCCTGCCAGGACTGGGCCAAACACTCCTACGAGATCAGACACTTCCAGACCAGCCACCCCTTCTCCCAGGCTCCTGCAGTTCACACGAGACCCACATCTGAAGCCCAATTCTGCAAAATAGGCTGTACCCAAGTGTCTCACAGCACACTCCAGTGCCCAGCATGGAAACACCCAAGGAGAGCTGGCCCTGGTAACACACTGAACGGGGCAAACGCTCTCTTTTTAAACCCTAGGAATAAACAAAGGTGTGGGACCACTTATCTAGAAGGGGCTGGGCCTTGAGGAAAGCCCTGGCGTGGTGTCAGTGCCGCTCTGTCCATCCTGAGCCCATCCCACAAACAGGAGGCTTTCCCGTCTGCCACCAGTTGTGATTTGCAGCACATCCGAGGCCCGGGCAGGGGGAGAGGATGCTGTGTGCCATGTGTGTCCCATACACAGCCAGCCCTGCCGTCGCTCCGCTCCAGACTGGAGCAGCGAGCTAGACATGGCCTCTCTAGAGACCATACAGGAGACTCTGAAGAGCCTGCGAAGTCTTTGAAGTGAACCTCAGCAGATCCAAGAGACCTGAACCCTCAGAGTGACTAGATGTTGATGATTGTCTTGGTATGGAGATGTGGGGGGAAGCAGGACACGGCCCAGGTTCATCGTGCCGTCCTGATAGAGTAGGGAGCAAGCTTCACATTTTCTGCTGTATCTACTGCATCTCTGCACCCCTGCTTTCCTCAGGCTGCATCTGCCCCTGGCTGGAGGCAGGTCGGTTGTTGCTGGAGGGGGAATATTGCTGGCATCAAGCTTTCATTCCAGAAGGACAGGTCGTTAAAAGCTGTGACAAGGAGCACACTGGGAGGGACCGTGTGCTGGCAGCCCCTCGGAGCTGCACAGTGGCACAGCTTTGCACGGAAGGGGGGGTTTGGTTGATGCACACGCAGGTGGGGACGACCCAATTCTGCTGTCTGTGGGTCTGTTTTGGAAGCACAAAAAGGGCCACAGCTCCANCGCTCCGCTCCAGACTGGAGCAGCGAGCTAGACATGGCCTCTCTAGAGACCATACAGGAGACTCTGAAGAGCCTGCGAAGTCTTTGAAGTGAACCTCAGCAGATCCAAGAGACCTGAACCCTCAGAGTGACTAGATGTTGATGATTGTCTTGGTATGGAGATGTGGGGGGAAGCAGGACACGGCCCAGGTTCATCGTGCCGTCCTGATAGAGTAGGGAGCAAGCTTCACATTTTCTGCTGTATCTACTGCATCTCTGCACCCCTGCTTTCCTCAGGCTGCATCTGCCCCTGGCTGGAGGCAGGTCGGTTGTTGCTGGAGGGGGAATATTGCTGGCATCAAGCTTTCATTCCAGAAGGACAGGTCGTTAAAAGCTGTGACAAGGAGCACACTGGGAGGGACCGTGTGCTGGCAGCCCCGCGGAGCTGCACAGTGGCACAGCTTTGCACGGAAGGGGGGGTTTTGGTTGATGCTGAGGAACACGCAGGTGGGGACGACCCAATTCTGCTGTCTGTGGGTCTGTTTTGGAAGCACAAAAAGGGCCACAGCTCCAAGATTTTAGAGTACTAATTTTTTGCAGCAGATTTGCTTTCACAGGGCTTTGCATGTGAAAAAAAAGTCCCTTTTCCTGAACTGACATTTCCCCAATAGGAGAAAAAAATCTTATTAAAAACCTTCCAACTCCCCGAAGTATTGTTAGATGGAGGTGGGTACACCCTTGGAGACTTGTGTCCCCTGCTTCGCTTCCAGCCCTTTTGTGTCAGCAGACAGACGTGTTTGCATTCAAAACACCTCCGCAGAGCCCCCTCCAAGGCGGCCGCACGATGCTCTGGTGCTCACAGCTCCGGTGTCTGCCTCCCGACCTGCAGCTCCCTCCTCCCTGGCCTCGTTAGCGGCGTTGCTCGCAGGAGATACAAGCGCTGCCGGCTCCTGTGGCTTTGTCTGGTAGCTCCGCGGGCTGATAGGACCCGTGTTATCACACTCGGCAAGCACAGCCCAGCTATCAGTTACCGGGAGATTCTCAGCCCAGCTAATCGAGTTTTTCAGGAGGGAAGTTTGCCCGGGAGCTCNCCCTTTTCCTGAACTGACATTTCCCCAATAGGAGAAAAAAATCTTATTAAAAACCTTCCAACTCCCCGAAGTATTGTTAGATGGAGGTGGGTACACCCTTGGAGACTTGTGTCCCCTGCTTCGCTTCCAGCCCTTTTGTGTCAGCAGACAGACGTGTTTGCATTCAAAACACCTCCGCAGAGCCCCCTCCAAGGCGGCCGCACGATGCTCTGGTGCTCACAGCTCCGGTGTCTGCCTCCCGACCTGCAGCTCCCTCCTCCCTGGCCTCGTTAGCGGCGTTGCTCGCAGGAGATACAAGCGCTGCCGGCTCCTGTGGCTTTGTCTGGTAGCTCCGCGGGCTGATAGGACCCGTGTTATCACACTCGGCAAGCACAGCCCAGCTATCAGTTACCGGGAGATTCTCAGCCCAGCTAATCGAGTTTTTCAGGAGGGAAGTTTGCCCGGGAGCTCCAGGGAGTATTTATCTGTCTGCCCTCCTGCTCCAGCCCCTAGCTGGGAGGACTGTGTTGCTCCTTCTCTTGTAGCAAGGCTAATTTAAGGGGTTCCTGCTCCCCTCTTCCCCCTCTGGGTGTGTTAAGCAGTGCTAAGAGACGTGAACGATAAAGGCTCAGCCTGTGTGAGCCTGTCCATGCCCAGGAAGGGAAAGCCAGGTGAATGAGCAGTGGTGCCAGCTGGGAAGAGCACGGTGTCAACACGGAGAGAGCTTTTTATTTTAGAACCTTGTTGTGCCATTCTTCACCTTGAGGAGCATGAGCTTTGCCACAGCACCTTCAAAACAGGAGAATTACTGTCTCACCAAGGATGAGTTTAATTTCCAGCCATGAAACCTCTTGGGAAAAGCCAGTGCTAGCAGGGGTGTCTTCCCTAAGATCAGTTTGGTGGCTCTGGCAGGTTTCTGGGTGGCTGTGAAGGTGATGATCAAAGCTGCAGTTGGGAATAGCACCAGGTATGATGAAGGACAGTAGAACTACTCTGAAATACAACCCTAACCCTGGCTGTTGAACGTAGCACTAAGAAAGTCTTCCTCTCTGCTGGCAGAACCTCCTCCTGCCTGAGCAGGGCTGGCAGGTCCCAACAGAAGATCAAGATGTCCCCTCTTTGTGGGGCTGAGCTGCCAGCCCCATTCCTGATTGTTGTGTTAATTGCTGATCAGAGCTGAGCTGCTGTTAAATTCCCTCCCATAAGCTACTTAGTGCTGCTGGCACCAGCAATTTCCTGAGTCCTCTGAGCCTCCATTGATACAACACGGGAGGCACAACGCTGCTGGTCCTTCCACAACCCTGCTGGTCCTTCCACAACCCTTCCTGGTCCTTCCGCAGCATGGCCAAGCATGTAACTTGCTGGATCCAGCTGCAAAGAAGGTATCTGTGGTATGGGTAAGGTTAGGGTTGTTATGATGAAGTCAAAAGGGAAAATCTACAGCTGAATCCAGGTTGAGGGACTGGTTCCTGGTTAACTCTCCAGTTGCAATGGCCCTGGGCACGTGGTGGTTTGGGTCTGGGCTGGTATCAGCTGCTCTGGCTCCTGCAACGGGAGGAAAACTCGAGTGAGCAGAGCTGGCTGTAAACTGGTGATCCCTGCCTGTGCCAGTCTCATCTTACCCCATGGGGCATGAAGGATTCAGCAAGAACCGAGCTCTTCTGTCCCAGTGGCATCAGTGCCAGTGAGTCAGTGTCATCCAGGGATGACCCAGTTGACACTTTGGAGTGGAAATTGTCCAAAATGGCCCATATCAGGAGAATCAGAGCCGTGGGGAATGAAAAACAGTTGTTTTGGCTCAAGATAAGGAGGAGAGTGGAGGGAGAAGGTTCCATCTCCCAAACTGTTGAAACATTCCTTCTTCTTTTGGTTAGAAACTGAGCTTCAGAAATGCTCAAAATATTTCACCCAATCCTTCCAGAAAAAGGCACCTTTAAACGTTTGTTCCAAACCTTTTTCAGTCAAAGATTTAAGTAACAACAGGTCAAAGGAAGGGTGCTATTGAATCCATTCCTTCTGAAGGTATTGAAGGAAACAGAGTATTCCAGGGAGAAAGGAAAGGGATTTTTTCCTTTCTACAAACCCAGTCCTAAACCCTGCATTTTATTTAGCCCACCCAGATCCCACGCTGTGGGTTGTGCTGCGTGGTGCCCCCAGCCCTGAACAACATGCTTGGCCACGCTGCAGCCACACCAGAAGGACCAACAAAATGTCCACGATCCCAGTGGAGGGAGCGTGGGAGCTCACACAGAGACCTGAAATGGACACCCAGGGAAAAGTAAGAAGAGGGCAAGTGCATATAATGCTCCACAAGTGTTTTGCAGGGGATTTTCTGAGTGTGATGTGATGTGTTCAGCTAGGAAACATCCCAGGAGTCGTTGCGTGGTCTCCTCTTGGACCTCAGTAAATGTGATATAAATTTATCGCACGCTGAGCTCCGCTTGTGCAAGGGTTGAAATAAGGCCAACATGGCTCAAATTCTGACTGTAGCTGGGAGAAGAACCAGTGTCTCCAGCTGGGCTTTAATTCACCCTCTTTCCCCCCAGCTGGAGCATGGAATTATTTGCAATTTCAAGAGTTTTCTGCCACTTGAGTGAAGTCCTCAGGCAGGAGGGCACAGTGCAGCAAGTGTCTGCAGGCACTTCACGCACCTCCACCCTTTCCCTCCACCCAGGATTAATTATTGTTGAACTGGTCCTTTAATATTTAATTGTCACCTTGACTCCCCTTTTCATCTCCTCCCTTCTCAGGCGTCCCTGTGCCTCTTGCAGGCTGGCCCTTGCACTTTTCCTGTTCTCCCAATCGGCTCCACACCTCAAGCCTGCTCGGGAAGAGCCTTTCTCCCCGCGCGCCGAGCCCGAGCCCAGCCCATGCAGCACCCGTGCGAAGTGACGCCGCTGGAGGCCGTGAGGAGTCTGCAGTCCAGCCTAGAGCCTGGAGCCAAGGTTGGTCTCTGGAGTCTGATTTCAGGTTCTGCTGGCAAAGGGGAGTGAAATGGATTGTCGGGTTTTCATTGAGCTTGGTTGGGATGAGAGGCAATCGTGGGCCGGGAGAACAGCCGCTGAGTTTGCCACTTCTCTCTCCCTGCATCAGACTGACAGTGGGTGATGTTGCCACCAGTGTAGCCCCAAAGGAGCCTCATCTCAAATCATTTTGACTTGCTGTAGTTCACAAAGGACACGCAACTGTGTCAAGAGCCAGCTGGTTCTTGACATGCTCATTTGCAGCTTGTGAGTTACAAGGTACAGGCCACTGGGCTGCTCACGTCCTCCTGGCTCTGGGCTGAAGCCGTGGGCTGGGCTGGGGTACCTCCCTTGGCCCCTGCTGATGTCAGCTTTCACCCAGGGCCAACCAGCTGCTGTCTGCAGCTCTCCAGGCTTTCCCCAAGGACTACATTTCCATAGAAGATGAAAAGAACCTGCCTGACTGGCTGTCCCGGCCGCTTTCCACAGCTCAGCACCCCTCCCAGGGCTGGGTTGTGTGTCCTACATCTGAAGGCTGTGGTAGCAGATGGGGTCAGCAGACCTGCACTTGGTCCTGCTGTGTATGTCTGGGAGCAGGAAGACTTTAGAGGACAAATCCTCTTATGATTTGCTCAGCTTCAGAGGCCCTGAGCTAGAATGACAAGTTTTTCGGGTGCAGAAAATGTCAGGTGAGGTGCTGAGGTTGTGAGTTATTCCAGGTGGCCTTAAGCGTGGGTGGGCACGGGTCGCACTCACAGGACTTGGGGCAAGAACTTGCAGTCTGGGATGATGGGCAGAGAGGGGAGAAGAGGGGCCAGACGTGTCCTCCAGTGGGAACAGGGCTGCTCCTCACATCCCGAGAGGCTCCTGTGCTGGTGCTGTGATCGGTACCGCTATGGGAAGGCAGCCCCTTGGCACCAACAGGCAGCTCTGACCTTCCCTGCTCTTCAGCAGGACCAGGCTGCCATTGTATCTGGAACTACCTCTGGTATTCTCATTTTAATCGTATATTNGCTCCCTCCTCCCAGTCTAGGGAAGCTGCTGCCCCTTTCTCCGGGCTGGCTGCAGGAAGAGCCTCGAACGCCTTTTGTGCTGCAGTCGCAGCCGGCCGAAGGACCAAGCCGGGGCTGAGCGAGGGAGCCGAGGGAGGAGTTTGCCTCTTGCGGGGAAGTTCGCTCTGTGGTTGATGCCAAAGATGCCTCTGGGCTGCCGGGAAACTCTTCTTTGATACACTGCGTGTTCCCATCCCTCCCTCTGCCCGCCGGGCCTGCAGGGAGCGGGGTGGCTGGTTCTGCACAG
>VWZY01008682.1:293566-303970 GCA_013399075.1 Chloroceryle aenea | reverse complement strand
AGGATGGGGAAGAGGATGCAGCTGGCTGTTACCATGGACAACAAAGCCAAGGTGAGCACGGAAGATGATTCCTTGCACTCTCCAGCCTCTTGACTTAAAAAGGGGCTTCTTTTCTGCCTCTCACTTGATCTTTCTGCTCAGTNCCCTGGGGGGGTCCCAGGTGTCAACACCACTGCAAATCCCTAGGCAGGCTGTATTGGTGTGTGTGTGTCACCAGAGGTGTCAGGAACACCTCTGGGAATGCCCCTGGGCTGGGCAAAGTCACTGTCCCCTTAGGCTTCCTGAGNACTGTGGGTTTCTCTGCTGAGCAGACAAGGAGCCCCTTGTTCCCCGGCGTGTCGCGGCACGGCGCCGGGCACAGGAAGGTTCCTCGGGGTGAGGCCTCGCCCGGTCCTTAGCTGGGCTCGGGCCTGTGTGCAGGTGTGTCTGGGGAAGGGGATTGCCCTGCTGAGCTGAGGAGGTTGCTAACAGGACTGATTCGTTTTCCAGGACAAAAGGGTGGTGTGTGAGAAATGGGGGANCAAAGGGAATAGCTCCCTTCCTGCTCCTTTTCTCTCAGCCCTTCACACAGCCTCAGTCCTCATCACACACATCCCTCCCCATGCCCGATTCCCAGGAACCAGCCCCCAGGCCTTGCTAAATCTCCATAGCCCACTCCCTTCTGAGCAATCAGGCACCTCGCTGCCCTCCTGGGTGGCCAGCGGGCTGGTTAAACTGCGCTGCTGTGCCTGGAAAGGGGCTGGAAACAAGCAGGAGCTGGGACAGATTTGGCTGCGTTACTCCCCGGCTATTCCCAGGGAGCTGGTGGTGTTTGGTGGTAAAACCAACATCAGCTCTCCCTGCTGCTGTGTTCCAGAAAGCCCTAAATGCAGAGGAAAACCCAGTGACATGAGTAGCTGTTGCAACTGCCAGCATGACGGGCAGAAACGTGACCCAGTATTGGCAGACTTAATTAAAACCTGTGAGAAAAGGCAAAAGTAATTGGAAATGCTACTTAACTTTCTAAATCCCAAAACATCCTCTCCTGGGCTCTACCCTGTCCCTCGTGGAGTCTGTGAGTCTAGATACAATGATCCTGAGGCAGCTTCGGCATGTCAGGATTTATTTGGGTTGGATAAAACTTTAGCAGCTGGCATTGGCAGCACGTCCTTGGAAGCATGTGCCTCTGGGAGCTTCACGCTCTTATTTTCTTCTCTTGGAGTACAGCTCAGGGGACCAGCCTTGATCTCTCTGGAGTCAGTGAGTTTGACCACTGAGGTCGATAGGAACAGGGAGCAGAAGTGTCACCTCTTTGGAAGAGCGCAGCCCCCCCTGCACGGATGCAGCTGTGTGAGAACTCAGGGAAGCTCTCCAGCTCGAGGCTCTCTGCAGGTGTTATTTCTTGCTGTTGAACACGATCCAAAAGAGTACCAGAGGCAATCTGACCTATTTATTGATTAAAACTAAGACACCAGTGAGACAGCAGGAGAGGCAACACCCCAGTGAGCACAGCCCCTCTGTGCTGACCGTGCTGATGTGAAGGGGACACCAAAGCCTGGGCTGGCCCCATGCCCTGCGGAGACACTGGGGCGGACGAGGCCAGGCCCTGCCCCTGTCTCCGTCACTGCAGCGCTGGGAAGAGGAAACAGTGGCAGCAGATGGTGCTCCTCTGGATCCCCTTTCAGGCCCCGCAGTGTGCTCGGCCCACGAAATCAGAGTGGGCTTTTTGGAACTGGGGTCCAAGCCAAAGACGTTCCCCAGGGCAGTGAAGCGAATCCCCACCCTTCCTGCTCCCCCGGTGTGCTGGGAGCCTCGGCTGTAAACAAGAGGCAGGGAGCTGTTCCTCCCTCGGAGGTGGCTTGGAAAGAGCTTTCTGATTTAGTGCCTCGAATGCCTTCTCATTTCTGTCTCTCTATGACCCAGTTACCCTTTCTTTCCAAGAAGAAATGGGCCGCAATTGCTGTGCCATTATAAAGTCATTACGTGTTACCTCGAAGGAACTGAGTCATTTAGGAAATAATACACCTTTCAGGAGGGTTTTTCAGGAGAAGGGGACTGAGGCCTCTCATTTCCTTTGCTGCCCAGGGGGGTCATGGAGTCTCCTTCACTGGAGACATTCAAACCCCGCCTGGACATGTTCCTATGTGATGTACTCTAGGTGGCCCTGCTCTAGCAGGGGGGGTTGGACTAGATGATCTTTCGAGGTCCCTTCCAACCCCTAGGATTCTGTGATTCTGTGATTCTGTGATTCCTTTGTTCCAGATAGATTACCAGCAGCACGAGCAACCCCTTCATATGAACTCTCATGCCAGCACAACCAAACCACCTCCCGATGTCAGGGGGGAAATTCTGTTTTCCATAGAATAGTGGGCACGCAGAAATCCCAGCGTCCTCATGGCTGTGGCAGCTTCACAGTCAAACCCTCAACACTCTCCTCCAAGGTTTCTCACAGCTGTCAGAAATACATATACTGGGGGGCTTACACTGGAAGCAATTCCATCTGCAGAGTGAGTGGCTCTCGCAGATGGGCTGTGTCCCTGGAGACGTGTCCATAATCTATAGCTCAGTGTCCAGTCCTGGGTGGGGATTTGAATCAACGCAAAGCTCCGGCAGCTGAATCGCAGTGTGGCCCTAAGCTCTGCACCGGTGCTTTTGAGCTTGGCCAATGAATAGACCTCTGAGAATTTTCCTGCTGGAAACACAGGCCGCTCTGGAAAGTCCCCACAAGGTCCCTGCAGCCTGGTGTATCTGTGTCTGCTTGCACTAAACACCTTTCCCAGGCCACAGAACTACCCCCTGCCACGGTCTCCTGAGTGGTGGTGTAAAGCACAACCCCGCAGCCTGACTTGATGACAGAGGAAAACTGATTTATTGGTGAACGTTCCAGTGGCATCAGTCCAGAACCTTCCTTTAGTTACTGTAAATATAGTTCTCAGAATGGATGAGCAGGGCGAGCATGGGACTGTAATGGGTGAGAGGGAAAAACTGCTGTGATTTTGGACCAAACTTTATTTGATATCACATGAAGTCCAAGCTTATTTGTTGCTGCTGCCCTGTTAAGGCATCCTCTGGGCTGCTGGAGATGAACAGAGTGTCGATAACTTGCTTCAGCATCTCAGTGAGCAAGGCTTCACCAGGTGTCCCTGGAGAGACCAGCTTGGTGATACTGGGCTGACTAAATGGGCCACCACCATCCTTTGTATGACCACTGTGGGGTTCAAGCAGCAGAGTAGCTGGGCTGTGCAGAAAGCCATCTACATTCAATCCCAAATATCACAGCATCACAGAAATGTCTAGAGTGGAAAAGACCTGTACGATCATCTAGTCCAATCCATACTCTGGTGGCACAAATCCCTGTAAAGTGAGATGCTCCAGGGGAAAAACAGCTGGAAAACTGCATGAACTGGGCACAGGCTGTTGTTTTCCTTTGCTCCCCATGTTCCTTTTCCTGACACTCCTCAGATGGGCGTTTTTCATGCGGCCTTTGCAATCTGGAGCGTGCCTCAGACATGAGATGGGTGCTTCTCAAGCTGCAGTTTCTCAGTGATCTGCTGCATGGGAAGCAGTGTAGTTCTGTCTGACTGCAGCTCAACAGCTAGTGCCAGAGACTCGAATCTCCTGCGGGCAGTGAGCGAGCTGGGACGGGCCCTGAGGTGGCTCTGCCAGGCACTGCTGGCTGCTGAGCCCCTCTCTCTGTGAGCGCTGGCTCTGCATGGGTGCCTTCCTTGTCTGACATCCCTCACTTTGGGAGCTAGCCCACTGAGGGCCAGGATTTCCCCGTGTGGGAGAAGCAATCTAGGAAATTGCTGATATTCTGAAATAATAAATGAGCAAGAGAAGACACGTGTCGGCACGTTAAGCAGAATGTGCCTTCAGGTGTCGCATCTTAGCCAGCAGCAGCATGGGGAGGGAGGAAGGAGGGGAGAGAGGGTATTACCTAGAAAAGCTGGTGGTCGCCCAGCCTTCATGTCTGGCTCTCACAGCTCTGCTAAACAGGTATTTCCTGGATCAGCCTCTGAGCCATCCTTGCCATCTGCTCAATAAACTGCATGTTTAATGGCTTTGCCAATGCACCACCGTCCCCTGGTGACTTTTAGCAGCTAAAGGCCCCAGGAAGGTGTTGCCTCCCTGTAAATCCAGGGGTGCACTTTGCAGCTTCCATTCCGCTCATGGTGTTTGGGCACAAGGTCCCCTGCGTTGGTTTTCAGGTTCTCAGCTAGCAGCTTTGCTGTCTCTTGCACCTGGGGCCTCTTTGTGAAGGACTTTCTGAGACAGTGAGCAATGAAACCGTCGTCAGACATACCCACGCCGTGCTGGGCCTCCCTGGCAAGGGTGACTTGTGAGCACGCTGTTTGTCTGAAGGACAGGCTGTTGCCACCCAAACACTGGAGCGCTGTAGGGAACAGCTGTTGGCTTCAGCCAGAGTTAATGGTGGATGCACAAGTCATGGATTAATGGCTTGTTATTACCTTGCTAAGCCATCACTGGGCTTACTTTCTTAATTTAAATAAATATATTAACTAGAATGCTAGGGACCTCATATCAGTGCTCTGCGGAGGGCAGAGCAAGGCCATCTCTCCAGTTCATTAGCTAAGCTCACCAGTATAACCTAGGATTATGTACATGCCTGCTCAGGGCTTAAAGGAGGGAAGATGTATTGCCTTGAACGTCTCCGGAAACTCAGGATTATCCCTGGAGCAAAGATACTTCCTGGGAATAATAACCATTGAAGAATAAATCCACGTGCAGCTTCAGCACCACGGTATCTGCCAGGCTGTGGTTCCAGACACAGCCACACCGTATTTTCAGCCTCTGAATCATGCTACAAACAGCAGGGAGACAGAGCAGCGAGCGGTGAAGAGCCAATTCCGCAGGGCGTAACGTGTCCGGCTGCCTTCAGAGGATGTCAGTAGATCTCAGCCCTTCCCTAAATATATTCCAGTCAGGCAGGACGGGGCCCTGGGCTGGAGAGTCTCACTCGAGTCAACCCCGTGACTGCAGGAGGACGCCGTCCTTGGCGGGGCTGTCTGCACCTCGAGCGAACGGCAGCGCCTGGCTCGGCGGCAGCGGGCACCTCCCGGCCGGGACCTTGCTGCCAGGGAGGCAGGTGCTGCGGAAAAGAAAGAGATTCTTTCGTAGAAAACTGCTTTACAGATTGCTTCGGGCAGCTGCCCAGACTGCTTCCGAGGACGTGAGCGAGGAACAGGTTTTGAGGAGAGGCTGGTGCGAGGCAGGAAGGGAGAGGTGCAGTCGGTATTGACCGATTCCCAGACGGCGAGGCTGTTTTGTCCCTGTCGTCACACCACTGGCACTTCTGGGGTTAAGTCGCAGACCCATGATGTGCAGGGCACCTCAAAAAACTGCCAGGCACTTTTCCTGGTGTCTCGCATGCATAAGAGAGTAAGGGGAACTGTGGAGTGCGCTCGCTGACACTCACCTCTCCATCCTTCCTAGTGGCAGCAGAAGCCTCAGCTGGAAGGCTCAGCTCTGCAGCGGGCTGGCAGGATTTCTGTTTTCACTACCTTTTCATCACAGTGGGAGGGCTTTGTTCCTCTGTCTGGAAGACACAGGATTCAGTTAGCATAGCTTTGCAAGCTACCCTGTAAGAGGGGTCCATTGACATGGGGGAGTTAAATAAAACTGTGGTTTCCTGTGTTTATCCCAAGGTGAGAGCACCGGCAGGGCCGTTAGTGCTGATACACAGTGACTGCCTGAAATGACCGAGTCACTCCTCTGGTTCTGAGCTGCTAGATCATCTCAGTGCCACTGCCAACACGAGGGTACTCCTGTGGCCTCAGCCACAGCTCCGTGAACCCAGAGGGGATGGCAGGAGAGACTTGCTGCTTCAGATTATCCAGCCTGGCTCTGTGGTCTGAAGTACAAGCCCAAGATGGGCTTTTCAAAACGTGAATTTTTCTTCCCCCACGTCCATTAATGCTGATTTGCACTGACATAAAGAAAAACCACATTGGTTTCTTTGACTGCAAGCAGGAATCCCCAGCTGACCACTCTGATTCCAGTCGCCACTTGCAGTGAAATTTAGGAATCAAATAATGAGTCCTAAAACATAAACAGGATCCAAAATCTTCTTTTCCTTTTAAAACATCCTGTGTTTGTACCGGCAACGGTTCTGGCAAGGGGAATATGTTACCGTGGATGTGATGGGATTCAGTCATTCCAAAGCAGGTGCCACTTAAAAGCCAAGACCTAAGTGCCTGTGAGCTTTGTGGCTGACAGATCCTGGGTTCTGGCCTGTACTACCGAGCTGTGGTGGTGCAGAAAACAGGCAAAGTTACTAAATTCATACTTGGATCTGAAACTGTACTTGCACACGCCTGTGTGCGTGTACACCCAGCTATGGGTGTGAAACCTCGGGGAGTTTCACTTACACAGATGAAGCAGGCTACAGACTTGGACACAGCAACAGGATCACAAAGTAGCTGAGGTGGGATGAGACCTCCGGAGGTCATCTAGTGTGACCCTCTGCTAAAAGTTATCCTCAAGTTATCTCAGGCTGCTCGGGGCTGGGCCCGGTCACGTTCTGGAAGTCTCCAGCGATGGAGATTTCACAGTGTTCTGCAACTCTCTTTGCTGATGATTTGTCTCCAGAAGCCTTTCTTGCCCATCGTCACATCTCTCACTTGTTTCAACTCCAGGTGAGCTTTGGCTTTCTGAACTCCATCCCTGCGTGCCCGGCTCCTGCTCCCATAATCTTTTGTGAGAGCCTGCCCCTTTCCTCTTCCCACACACTCTCCTTTTAAGTTCAGGTAGGAGCAGCCTGCTCAGCCACGCTGGCCTCTTCCCACACCTGCTCATTTCTGTGTATGACAGGAAGCCCTTACTTAGGTTCTTGTGCCTTGCCTGTGGAAATCAGTCGGGTCTCTGGTGCTCCATTCCCCTTCAAGACAGCTTCCTGCAGGATCCTGCTGCCAGTTCCCTGAACAAGTCATCTGCTCTCCTGAAGCACACGGTGTCTGCTCTGCTGCTTGCCTTCCTTACTGCTCTCAGGCTCCTAAACCCCACTGTCTCTGGTCACTGCTGCCAAAGCTGCCACTGACCTTCACATCTTCAACCAGTTCTGACTGTAGTTTAGTAACCAGGCTGTCACTTCCCAGGCTGCAGCAAGGGGACCGCCTGTAACAGCGGGAGTGCAGTGGAGGTGTCACTAAGAACGTGCTCTGTTGATGGAGGGGGGGAACGCTGTGGGTTCAGAGCTGTTTAGATTCTGTCTGAACTCTCCAGCTCTGCCCAGTCTCTGATAAAACCATACCCTTCTCGAGACACTAAAATAGACTAAAACTTTAAAACAGCTCACGGAGTTTATAGTTACGGGGCCTTTTCCAGGACATGCACCCTGGCTGCAGGTAAAAGTGCACCTAAAGGTCTGGCTGTGGTAGATGCCAAGACAGTTGGGCTCCGTGTTTACATGACTGCCTGTTCTCTTGACTATCAGATTTTACTCTTAGGAAAAAGATCTTGACACCTCTTGGGGCGGTCGACAGATGTTGGTCCTTGGCAGCAGTCACAGGAGGAGGCTGCACTGACAGACACAGAGAACAACACGGAAAGTACTAGAATGGCACTGAGCAGGTTGGCAGCAGAGCCTTGCTTTGAACACAACACGTGGCTTTGCTTATTTCAAGAGAAGCAGAAATAGCAGGAGTCCTGCTAAGGGCAGCAAAACTCATCAGGAGCTGCAGCTGAAACCTAAACCCGGAGCTGTGCGCGCTGGAGGGAGCGTATGGAAAGGTTCCCACCATGTCCACACAGCTCTGGCTGGGAGAACCCCCGGCAGTGCAGGGACCCCCTCCTTTGCTCACGTGGATCACACTAACACAAGAATGATCTCTGCTGAGACAGCAAAAGGACACGGATGTGACAGAAGAATAGTCAAGAGACTGAAGGTCTGATGCTGGAAATGCTCCAGTACCTCCTAAAACATTCATCATGGGATAGGAAGCTGGATGACTGGACAAGCAATAAAAAAGGTCTTGCTGATGGAGGCTGTCTACAGCAAGGCTCCCTCCATGCAAACATCTGTGCTCTGGCAGAGCCAAGTGAAGATGAGGCTGATGCAAGAGATCTTGATATCATCTGTCCTGGCAAATTGCACGACTTCCCTACACATCAGAGGTCAGCCTGTGCTGTTTGTTTTTGAAATCAAGTTTGTAGCAACAAAGAGTTCCCAAGTTTCACTGAACTTTGCTTGGAGCTTTTGAGCTCCTTTGAAATCAAAACTCCAGTATGTGTGGAAGCCCAAGGAGAAGAACAGAGGAAAATACATCGTCCTTTAGAGGGGAAGCTTCCAGAGCTGGTTCATCCCTGGTAAAGTCGAGCAGAGGACTCATACAGAAGAAGAAAAAAGACAAAGATGAGAGTTAGGGATGGAGATGACTTATTAAGGCTCTCATTTCCTTGTAAGGCAAAAATAAAAAGGCACAAGATGGAACTGAAAGATGATACTTTTAAATGGGAAAAAGTCTGTGTTTTTGTACAAAAGATGTGCTCATTTTGTGGAAGTGATGGCTGAGGGCACTGGCAGGAGCTCAGCCAGCAGTGAGGGTAATTAATGAAATAAGAACCAGATGTAAACCCAGGCAGTAAAGTCGTGAGCTGATACAGACAGCTGGAAATAATATCTGAAAGGAGTAGACTGCCCTTGTTCAAGGAGCTTATATATCAGTTTTCTGAGCTATTCCACTGCTGAATAAATCATTGCAGAAATATGAGCACATGACAACCCTGAGGATGATAGATTATCAAGTGTTAATACCCTTCAGGGTAGTAACTGCTTTGTGGGCAGGGTTGGAGACACCACCACTGTTTCCCTTCTCCTCAACCCCCTAGGCCTCCGCTCCAGCGTCACCTCACGTTTTATGGGGACGTGTTGTTTGGTGAGAGGAGAACTTTACATTTCTTCCAGAGGCAGGAGTGCAGGATGGTTCTTCTGTCTAAAAGAAAAGTACCAGACAGTGTTTCTGCTCCAAAGCATCTGAGCAGGGAAAATCCCACCCTGCCCGAGTCGTGCTGTGTTGAACATGCCTCTGTGATATCACATATCCCTCACACTAGGGCGGCAGCTTTACAGTCTTGCTTTAAAAGACCCTCTGGGTCACGGTTGCGTTGTGCCAGACCGAACTCCCGTGCGGTGGGGATGGGCACAGGGCTGGCAGAGGTGTCCTTAACTCATCCTGTCCTTTCCAGGGCAAGCGGATCGTCAGTGAGAAACGCAGCGAGAGCTTCCCTGGCCCAGGCCGAGCGCCAGAGCTGAGCGAAGAGGAGACAGACCACTTGGTGGCTTTCCGCCGGGGCAGGAGGATGCAGATTGCCATCACCATGGACAACAAGGAGAAAGTAAGTGCCCTGCGGGCTCCTGGTCTGTGGTGTAGCCGTGGCACCCACGCTTCCTGCTGAGGAGACAGGTCAGGAGCTAGCCCAGCAACAGGGTGTTGGGAGAGACTATACACTGCTGGTGTGGAGCTTCTCCGTAAAACTCTGCCGTCCATCGCTGTGCAAGGGGAAAGGCTCCAGTCCTTTCCCTTCTCTGTGGTCCTGGCTAGAGCTAGCAGGCTCTGAAACATGCCGGGTCTGTAAGAAGTTTCAGATGCTGTTTTGGGAGAACTGCTGAAAGCGCTGCCAGACCTGGGGCCTGAATCCCACCTCCTGTCTCTTACCAACTTCATTCTGGGGCTGTACAGCAGACTGAGTCAGGAGCACTGTCCTGTCCACTCACTGCATGACTTGAAAGTTAACAGAGCTGGGCAATATCTGTTTCTAGACCCAAGTCCTGCTGTGCCTGGCCATAACCTACCGGGTGAGCTGGCTGAACTTTGTTCATCTTTCAAACATATTTCAAATACTTCTTCTCAAATACCTTCCTCTTTACACACATGGAGGCATGTGATATTTTCCTGTTTGAGAGCTTGCACAGATAAGTAAGAATGCCTGAAGCAAACAGGGTCAGCAAGGACTATGGAGGAAAACAACACTTGGTGTAGCTGCCAAACACACCCGGGAATGCTGGGAGACCTGTGCAGCACCCTCTCTGAGACAGCAGCCAACCATCTGCTAGCTGCCCACATTAATCTTCAGCTTCTCCTCCTCCCCAGCGTCTGCCTAGGCTCTGAAAGCCACTGTGAGCCTTCCTCGTGGCTACCAAGCAGCTTTGTGAGTGCCACGAATCTCACATATACTGCCTGATTGAGCAGTGACCAGTAACTCTCCATTCCCCAGAGGTTCACGTGGCAGATGTCGCCCGTTTCAGTGTAGGCATCACCAACACAGGTAGACCTGATGAGTGACATGACCATGCCTGGGCTGTAGCTGTCCTTGAGGCTGTCAAGGGTAGTTCTGTGATCTGCAGGGTCAGTGTCTCTGCTTCTTCTCTTGCTGGGCTTGGTTAAAAACTTGTCTCTGAAGTCATCA
>VWZY01008682.1:267102-288222 GCA_013399075.1 Chloroceryle aenea | reverse complement strand
CGGGGCTGCAGTCAGGCCGTGCTGGGCCGCAGACAGACAGACAGACAGACCCCCGCGGCTTACGCACGCCCTGGCTCGGTGCTCCGGCTCCGAGGATGCTCTGGCTTTCCAGTTCCTGTCTTTGGGGACACAATCAGGCATTGTAGAGGGTCCAGACCGAATCGTTCTTCGCATGAGCTTGCGTGAGAAATATGCAGGCTCTGATGAAGCAATCAGCACACCCGTGCAGCTCCCTGCCTCAGTTTCCCCACCAACTGTGGGCGGCCTTTGGCATTTCCAAGGCAGTCCTCCCACACAAGGTCTTCCCCAGGGACAGAAGGGCTCCAGCTCTGCTGCAGCCGGTTCCTCCGTACCCTTTCTGAACTGGTGAGCTCTTTAACAGCTGCTTTAGAGGCTAAGCATCCATCTGCACCTTGCTCCCCAGCCAGCCTCCTCACATAAGCAACATTTTCAGGTTTCTGCTGTTTTAATCTTTCTTAAATGAATCTCTCTACAAATGCAAGGTCTCGGGCTGGGGCTGCAGAGCCCCCTTTAGGTCCAGGTTCTTCAGCTGGGGCTGCACCAGCAGCTCACTCTCAGCATGGAGGGAGCATGTTTTGGTTACGTAAGTTTTCACAGCAACCTTTTGAAATAAACACCCAGCAGCATCTTTCACCATACCCTTGCCCGTTCTGCAGCAGGCCAGGATTTGCCGAGGGGGCTCTTCTCTGAGCACAGACCCCTCTGCATTTTCTCCAGATCTCTGCTGAGAAATCCTAGGACGACTTTGCTGACATCTTCCTCACCATTTCCAAGGGTCTGTTTACACAAGCTCCCACCTGTACTGGAGCTCCACCAGCTTCACACCAGTCACACCAGCGAAGCTGCCGTGCACTGAATGCGATGTCCATGACCACTGGCTCTATGGCCACACTTCCCACCTGCCTCAGATTGGGCACGTGAGGACAGTCCCCAGAAAGGCTGTCCCCAGCTCTCTCCCTGCACTGGGAACAGGCTGCAGCAGCAATGAGCTGTCTCAGGAGGCTGGGCAGGTACTGAGACAGGTATCCCAAGTGTACTGAGAATGGTATCCCGAGTGTACTGAGACTGGTATCCCGAGAGTATTGACACTGGTATTCCGAGTGCACTGAGACCAATATCCCAAGAGATTGAGACCAGTATCCCAAGAGTATTAAGACTGGTATCCCGAGTGTATTGAGACTGGTATCCTGAGGGTACTGAGACCAGTATCCCAAGAATATTGAGACTGGTATCCCGAGTGTACTGAGACCGGTATCCCGAGTGTACTGAGACTGGTATCCCGAGGTTCCTGCATCCAGCCCCATCATGCTGGGGGTGGGAAATGCCTGCAGTACAAGTCCTGTTTGCAGCCTGGCTCGGCCCTCAGCGCGCTGACGCTTTCTGGAACGGCTGACCCCACAGTTTGTGCTGCCACTTTCCTCTTTGTGTCTCGGTTTTGCTTGTCGGTGCAAAACAGCAGCATGATAATCTCATGTCCCACACGCTCCCCAGCCCCGTAGCGGCCCAGCAGGGAGAGGGCTCTGGGGACGCCCTGGCTCTGCTGGGCTGCAGCACACGGGGTTGGCTCTGCTGGTGGCATCGCTGGTGCGAGGCAGCCCTGGAGCTGCCACGGAGGGTGAAGGGCAGGAGGCAGCCTCCAGAAATGCTGCGGCACTCGGCGGTGCCTCCGACACGCCTGTGGCTGCGTCAGTCCCACGCAGGGGCAGGGAACGGCCTCGCCTTCCCTGCCTGCATTCGTTCAGACCGAGGGGCTCATTTTCACCTCCTACCAGGCAGTGCCAGCAACACTGCAGAGCAGAGCTCGCCAGTCTGGTGGCAGCACAGCTGAGCTCGGCGGGAGCAGGGATGGACCCCAGCAGGAGGGCACCGTGTGTGGCAGGGACAGAAATTGCTCCCAGCCTTGCCGTGCTGGCCTTTGGCTGCACCTCACATGGGCTCGCAGCTCTCCTGCGGTCGAATCGTAAGCTGGGGCTTTGGCCCAAATCAGAAAAGGTGCCCAAAACTTGGCCTGCCTTGGAAATGGACCCATACAGGACACCCCTCTGCCTCTAGTGTGAGAGGAGGGAGCACCTATGGGGACTCATCCCTTTATTTTGCTTCCCTCATACATCCCTCACTTTCTGACTTCTCTTTTCCCACATTAGTTTGATTCAGATCCCCAGAAACCAATTTTTCCTCTTTTGCTCACCTTTTCTGGGCAGTTTTTCCATGTCCTGCTGGGCACAGGGTCAGGCACTGACTCCCCTGCCCAGGGTCCTTGCTTAATCCTTGACACAACTCCTGTGTCTGTGCTCTTGCAGGCGGAGAAGAGGAGATCAGACAGTGACAGAGGCCCAGAAAGCGACCACAGCCGGAAGGTGAGTGGGGCCCCCTGTCCCTTGGGGAGAACCCTTGTCTTGGAAACCAGTAGGATATCCCTCCCCACCAGTAGGAGTTGCCTCAGTCCTGAAGGAGGCAGCAGCGTGCTCTGATGGGGACCCCCTTGTTCATCCTTCTCCTCATCCAAAGCTTTGCTGAGCAGCTCACGCACCAGAAGCAAAGCAGCACTGGAAAGAGGTGACAGGACCTGCCCTTCACACCTCGTCACGGCTGCTCAGGTCCCCAGCACTGCAGCAGGGATGTCACCAGGGGTAACGTGCTCACTGGCGTGGCAGCCTGGCCCTAACAGGTTTCTCTCCCCACACCATTTGCTTGTGGGTCGGAAGGCTCAGGCCATGTTAGCTGCAGCTCCTCACTCTGGCAGAAGCTGAGTGGGATGGGGGGAAATTGAAGCCCATTCCTTTCCCCCTGGCTGTTTAATGCAAACCCTGGCAGACACGCTGGCTCCCCCGAGCCTGCAGATGCTCTTCATTAGTGGAGCACAAACTTAATAGCCCCACCTAAGTGTGGCTCATCAGGACACCAAGGGGTTCTTAGGCACTAATTGCAGTTGAGGCCCCTGAGCATAAAAGGGGAGCACAGTAACCGTGTGGTCCAGCAAACTGCAGCTGCACTGCCTCTGTTGTGAGATCCTGCTCAGGAACAGATCCTCCTGCTCTGCAGATCCCACAGCCACCTCTGCAGCTACCCATGGGTGAGCACAGCACTGGCCTTGCCCTCACTTTGGTTCTTCTTTGCTACGGGTTGAGGTAATGATGGGGGCTGAAGCCTGCTTGCTTAGCTGGGTGCTGCTTAGCTCCAGCAGCACCAGTGTGGCAGCAGGAGCAGGGCAGGGATTGTCCTCCTGGGCTGGGCATGGGGGAGGCTGCCCCTGGAATCCTGGGGTCAGTTCTGGGCCCCTCACTCCCAGCAGGACCTGGAGGGGCTGGAGCGTGGCCAGAGAAGGGAACGGAGCTGGGGAAGGGGCTGGAGCACAAGGGGGGTGAGGAGCAGCTGAGGGCCCTGGGCTTGTGGAGCCTGGAGAGAAGGAGGCTCAGGGGAGCCCTTCTGGCTCTGACAGCTCCTGAGATCCAGGAGGGGGGAGCCAGGGGGGTCGGGCTCTGCTCCCAAGGGACAAGGGACAGGACAAGAGGAACCGGAGTTAAACAGGAGCTGAGGAACAATTTCTTGCAGCCCTTGCGGGTTGTCCAGGGCTGTCCCAGGCTGCCCAGGGCAGGGGGGGAGTCCCTGTGCCCCCTGGAGGGTTTTCCAAGCCCCGTGTGGAGCTGTGGTGCTGAGGGCCAGGGGTCAGTGGTGCCCGGGTAGCGCTGGCTTGCACTTGATGACCTGAAAGGTCTCTTCCAGTTAAACCAGTTCTTTGGTTCTGTGTTTCCCCGTGGTTGCATCAGGATCCACCATGGCAGGACCCTGTGCCCCAGCCCAGGGACCAGTGCTTGCCCTTGCTTTGCCCTGGTGTGCCTCGCTTCCCTGCAGACCTCTCCTCTCCCTTCATGGAGACGCAGTCTCAGGTCCCCCAGCTCCTGCCAGCTAATGAATGGAGGAGCAATTACTGCCACCCCATCTCTGGCCCACGCGGGTGGGTCTCCTTGGTAACAGGGTTTTCAGCCTCTCCTTCCCTGCCGCTCCGCTTCTATCAGCGGTGCAAGGCTGAGGAGCTCGCTGCTGTTTGGGGCAGGGTGAGGGTGGCTGGCGTGGAAGGGCACACATGTGAAGCGATGAGTTATCAGACATTGTCCATTGACCTGGCAGCTGGGCTACCCCCTTCTCCTTCCCATGCTCCATCAGCTCTGAACTAGCTTTTTATTAAGCTTTAGGTGTTTGAACAGTGGCAGCCCTTAACTAGCTCATCACGAGGAGGAGTGAGAAAGCAAGAGGCTGAAAGCAGTGAAGGTGAAAAGCCCCTTTGCTCTGAGGACACTGCTCTTGGCACTTGTGGTACCACGAGCCTTGGGCACGGGGTGGGCTCCTGTGGATGCCTGGTGGTCACAGAGGCTGAGCCCTTCCAGGGTGAAGGATTTCACAGGCTTAACTTTGATTTAAGTGTCCTGAAGTCTTCAGGTGGGGGGATTTATCAGCCTTGTGCATCTTCTATGGGAGTTCAACCTCTCAAGCTCTGTGGGGAGATGCTGCGAGCACTCCAGGAACAAACTATGCTGTAAGTAAACCTTAGCAAAGAGCCTCTTCCAGGAAAAACTGAGACCATTTGGTTTTCAAGCTTTCAGGTGAACAGGAGGACAGCAGGAGGAACCCACGGTCTGATTTACACCTGCACAAAGCAGGGGGTCAGTCCTGTGGCCGTTTGCACACGGGATTACAGGGATTGCACACAGGGTTACAGGGATGTGCTTTAAAAGTCTGTGAAGCTGTAAAGTCACCCAGCCCTGGGACCAGAATGTTTAGGCTGCGGGTAAAGCAGAGCCCTTCTGTGCACGCATCACTTGAGGGAGAGAAGCTGGCCTTGCTCCAAGCTGTTCTCAAATGTTCCTGAGCAGTTCTGGTGGCAGCGGTACCAACAGGCGGAATGCAGCTGCTTCAGACCTTGCTATTAACAAGAAACTCTCTTGTCTCTGCTAGGATGGTGGGAAGCCAGCCCAGAAGAGCCCCGGAGACCTGAGTTTCCCCATGACTGGACGGGAACGCTCGGAGTACATTCGCTGGAAGAGGGAGCGAGATCAGATCGACCTGGAGCGACTGGCGCGTCACAAGAACGCGAAGGGCGAGTGTAGACGGGCTTGGGATGTGGAGAAGTCGGAGCACATGTAGGTCCCCCACTGTCCTGGGGTGGTTTGTCTGCAGCAGGCCACCTGAAGCCAGTGATGAGATCTTGCACAGATATTTACTGCTGATGCAATCCCCTGCTGTCGTGTGCCTCTCCCCGACCAAGTCCACGCTGCTGTCTCTTTCTCCTGACCATGGCTGTCAGTGGGACTGGATGGCAGAGGGATTCTCCTATTTCCTTTCTGCCGTGAGGTCTCCTACCCTGGTGGGAGATGCTGTGTGCTGACAGAGACTGCCTGCCTTTGGTCTCGCCAGGACTTGAACTGTGGGAGGGAGGGGAGCATGAATCAAGGCCAGTCTGCATCTCCCCATGGACCAGTCCAGTGGTAGGAGGGTGTGGGTCCTCCTCTAGAAGCAGGGATGGTCAAGCTCCCATTGACAGTCCCCAGGTTTCCTCACTGCCCTGCTTGTTTCTCCTTTTCAAGCACGGGATAGACCAACACACCTAAATCCTCCCCACCTCAAAGTGAGGCCTCTCAGGTGCTGCGGTGTGAGGGGATCCCTGTATGAGAAGGGGGAGATGCTGGGGACCACGGGGTGGGTTGCTCTTCATGGGGTCTGACACTTGCCTGCTTTAAACACTGTCTCAAACTGGGTAGAAGGCTTTGGAGGATGACCTGGCACCTGCAGCAGGATGAGGTGTTGGTAGGTGTGGAGTTAGGGAATGCTCTGTAGGCTTGCTGGAAAAGGAGTTTTTGCAGGGCAGGTCGGTGGGACAATCTTTTGGCTGAGGAATGGCACTGAGTATATAGATTTTTTTTTTTTTTCAGTCCTCGAGACCCCAATAATTAGAGGTGAATTGACTTAAGTGGGTGCTGAGTGCTTCTGGCAAGCTGGCTCTGAGCCCCAGTGTTCTCCTGGATATCAGTGTTTAAGAGGGAAAAACATAATGCAAATCAAGCAGGACTAGAAACCCACCCAAAGGGTGTCTGAGGTGACAGGTCAGCTGGTGTTTGGAAGCTTAGGAAGCTGCATTTGAGCGTGGTGCAGCCGTACTACAGGCATCTCTGGGCTTCCTGGTACTCACAGACTGAATTGTATACGTGGGGGTACTGATGTAAAGGTTTTAGAGGTTCTCCTTTGGGGTAGAATTGCCTCACAGCCTCATTTCTCCTGGCTAGTGCATGCAGTTTCAGCTCCTGCTGATAGACCTGCTCATACCTGTCAGGGGGCAGGTGCAGATGGGCCGAAGGCTGGAGCCTGCCTCGTCTCGAGGTCTCCTGCCCACGCTTTTGCACACTGGAGGAGAACGGTCAGGTCTGACAATGCCTGTTTTTAACCTGCAGGTTTGAAGAGGACTTTGTTAAGGATGGGGAGCCAGCCTTGGATAATCCCAGCAATAAGAAAGGTTGGCAGGGGACACCTAGACTCTGTCCTGACGCTGGTGAATGCTGATCGTGCGAACCCAGTGCCACAGCAGCTGCCCTGGCTGGCAGTTGTGTAGCTCTGCTTTCCTGGGCAAACGCCTCTGAGCGCAGTGCTGGGGTCTCAGCCCTCTCTCTGCTTTGCAGAGTGCTCAGGGGATGGGTGCTAGTGCTTTTTACCTTCCCAGGCAGAGCAGTGGCTTCTGTAACCTTGTACAACACAATACGGAGGCTCAGCGCTGCCTCCTTTCCCAAACACTGGTTTGAGAGGCAATCCTATTCCAGAGCACATCATCTCTGATCCCTGTGGCACATGCTGGCTTCTTTACTAGCAGAAGTCCATCACAACTCCTGTTTCTCAGGAGATGGGCTGGCAGAACAAAGCTTTCCCTTGTGACACCCTATTTGCACATCAGGCTTTCTGCTGCGTGTCTGTTCCAGAGCCTCACTCACTCCTGCGCACGCTCTGCTTTGTCCTTTCAGGGGGAAGAAACGCAAGGAAATTCCAGCACAGGTCCTTTCCCCCCGACGGGAGAGGTGAGTAAACCACCCGGCTTGGCTGTGTCACCCCACTAAACGTCAGCAGCTCTGACATGCCCTCGTGGAGAGTCCTCTCCAGGAACTCCCACAGATGTGGAGCTCCTGTTGGGAACACCCCCTGTGCCTGCTCTCTGTGCTGTGTGGCAAGGGAGACTGTATCTGAGGAGTAAGATTGAAAGTTACAATTGGAATTAAAAACTAAAAAAAAAAAAAACACAAAAGAAACACCTCTAAATTCTCAATTTGTTTTTATTACTTCAGAAAATAAACGTGCAGTATGCATATAGCTTCAGAGGCTTCCCTTCCAGAGGTGCTTCCCAGGGATACAAGGGTGTTGGCCCCTTCAGTGGTCCATCAACTGGTTCTGCCTGCTCTTGCATGGCATTTCCAACCTGTCTTCTAGGTGGAGGACAGCATGGAGTGCATGTGAGCGATCCTGGGCCGAAAACAGTACCTGCTGTGAGCAGCCGAGCCAAGGGGAAGGACAGACTGACCGGCAGAGCCAGAAGGTGAGGAGCCTGGCAGCAGTGCCGTGGGCTGCTGGGTGTGCTACGTGTGTCCAGGCCTCGTTCTTTGCCTAACTGTGGAGAGGGACAGTCAGAGAAAAGATGCTGGTACACAACAGTGGCTGGCCGGATGAGTTCGCATGGGCTGGGACTGCACAGATGGGGGGCTGAGAGGGGCACTCGTGGGGTGCATCGTCTCTGTGCTGACCTGCAGCAGCAGCTCTCTGCAGAGCAGCCCAGTGGGGCCGGGGTGGCTCCGTGACCAGCCCTGGGTACTTCTGGCACATGCCCCATCCAGGCACTGCTGGTGTGGAGGAGCAGCCTCCAAAGGCAGCTCCTGACTGAACCGGTAGCGGTTAGGTCGAGCACTGTGGTGCAGATGTCTTTTCTTCTTAAGCAAGTCTTCAAGATCCCTTGCCCACTGAGGCAGGAGGTGGCCTGCTCCTGCCAGCTCTGGGCAGCACATGGCACCCGAGCCATTTTGCACAGAAGTAATTCCAGAAGATCAGCAAAGCTCGGTGTGTTTCCCAGGTTCCCGCATCCTCCCAGGCCCCCTCCCCTGCTGCTCTCCATAATTAAATTCCAGCTCAGTCTCCAGTTTCCTGGAGCCGCGCTGACGGTTTAATAACAGTGATCATCTTCACAGCACTGCCATGCCCTTCAGCAGGCAACAAAAGGAGGAAGACTTCATTAGGTACCCCAGGCCTCTTCATTTATCCAGACACAAAACCATTCCGGCAGCATCCTTCAGCCGGCCGGGTCGGGTGTGACCGTGCCATGAGCCAGATGCATGAGCAGATACGTGCTTCGTGGGGGTGCTCACAGCATTCCCAGAGGAAATTCATGCTGCTGGCTGCTCCTTGGCTGAAAGGAAGGGTGCTGGGCAGGGTTCTGCTGCCTCGGGCCTGATAGGCAGAGCCTGGCCCTGTATTGAGCCTGGACATCTTTGAACGTCACTCTTGTTTCCAGTGGCTGTGCTTGAGGAAGTGCACCCCAGTGGCCATAACTCCCAGCTGTGGACTGGTAATCTGCTTTCAGCCTAAAGATGGGTTAGCTGCTGTCTTCCCGAGCCCTAATAATTAATCATACTTTAAAAAATTCAATCTAATGCTCATAAATTGAGGAAAAATAGGATCAAGTGCATGCAGAGAATCGAGTTAGCTTCGTGTCTGAGCTACATGCCACCCTTCCAGTTCTTCAGCTCCATCCCAGTGAAGTGTCTGGGGGGGAGACAAGCTGATGAGCTCTGCCCGGGTTCACTCCCCTCTCCGTGGGCTGCAGCAGCTCCCAGAGGGTGCACAGGACAGGTACCCTGATAGATTTCCTTTGTCTTGACTTCTTATAAGCACCTTAGAAGGCTGAGAGTTGCTGTTCAGAACATGGAAGGTGCAGCGATTACACACAGTTGTGATCTGCCTGAAGATGCCAACCCCTTGGTACCCAACCAAGCTCCCAGCCCCAGCAACCCCCTCAGGTGTAAGTGTGGGGATGGGAACTCTTGGGCAGAGTCACACAGGCCCTGACTTTGGCAGACAGCCCATGAGCAAACCCTGCATCTCCTTAGTCTAACGACAGCTGTCCATCCTGGCAAGTGGATTTTATGTTTTTGGTAAGCTTAGAACTGTAGCAGCCAGCTCGTGAAGATTTAGTGGTCTCGGATGAGTGTCTCTGGAGGGACTGAGTGCTTTGCAGGCCCCAAAAGGCACTGGGACAGGAACTGGTCACTGTTGCCTGGGCAAGGAGCTCAGACAAAGAATGCACAGTCCTGGTAGAAAGTCCTGCCCAGGCATCAGACTGTCCCCTGTGGGAACATAAAGGTCTCAAGTCTGATTTATTTCTCTCTTGACAGATGGGATGCAAAAGAAGGCGAGGAGTTGCCTTTTCTGAAGGATGACCTGGATGGCCAGGTGAGCTTCCCCCTTTTCTCAAACCATGAACTGTCAGGAAAGTTGGAAGATCTTGGTCAGGGCAGAGCTGGGAGATCTTTGTGGGGGTAAAGGAACCTCTCAGCAGTGCTCTCCAGGTGGCAGGACATGGGAGCAGCTTCACTTTGTGCATTGACCCTCTGTCAGCACCCCACTTACCCTGGTCTCTGGACACATCCACCTACATCCTTTCATGTTCTTTAAAGGCCTCCTCGGGGTTTGAGAACCACCACAGCCAAGGAATACCATCTACTGGTATTTTAACAAGCTGAACTAAGTGTCTCCTTCTTTTAGCAGAGGAGCCTTGGAACGGAGAAGCGGAAGAGCAGAGGTGAGGAGGGGGTGGAAGAGAACTGCACAGCTGAGCTGGAGGAGAAGGTGAAACAGCCAGGCCCCCAAGATCATGGGACCTCCTCATCACAAAGGCTACGAAGTGGAAAGGTCCAGTCTGCCCACAATGGCCAGAAGGAGGAGCGGAGAGGAGTGAAGAGCTTCAGCATGGAGGTGTCTGTGGCCAGCACAGGAGACTCAGAGACGGGGCCCAGGCCAAGTAAGGAAGGTGTTGGGGAAGATGTCCATGGGAAGGCTGGCACTGCTGATGTCTCCCAGGAGAGCACTAACAGTGCTGCTTCACAGAGCAGCCTGCCAAGCACTGTGCCAGCCACCAGGCATGGCAGTGAGGAGACCTTGCCATTGCCTGTGGGAGTGAATTTGGATGGAGCTGGCATAGAGAAAAACACAGCTTCAGAACAGGAATCTGCTGAGGACTCTCCAAACAGCCACGGAGGAAAGCTGGACACAGCAGCAGGAGACAGACTGGATGCAGGTGAAGGACAGCTGGTGAGAAAAAGAGGGGAGGAGGTGACCCAGAGCACTGCCCTTCAGGGGCAGGCACTTGCACTGAAAGGCGGTGAAGATGCTGAAGGTGCAGAACACAGAGGAGAGCCTGTGCCCCCAGGGAACACCAGCTCTGACAAGACTGTTGTATCTGAGCAGGAGACAGCAAATTCACAGTCCAGGGAAGGAGACCAGCCCGAGGATTGCAAGGACAAGGACACTGGGGACACTCTCAACTAGCAAAGATTGCACTGGCTTGCCTGAGACAGAAGGTGAGTTCCTGACCCTGCTCCCTGTGGTGTTTGTTATCCCATTGCTGCACTCAGCCATAGTACAGCTCCACAGCTCCATTTCTGTGGCCATAATGGCATCATACCAGTTCCCTATCCAGCAATGTTCCTCGACAGTGGCACCAATCCCTCCCCCGTGCTGTCTGAGTCTGCTCACAAAGACCTGCCCTGGGGTGGGTGGGGAACAGTGGAAAGTCAGGCAGGAAACTTTGGACAGAAAACTTGTCTGGCTGATGGCATGCATTGGTTGGGACACAAACTGAAACTGTTCCTGGGAAGGGATAGCCTCAGAAAGGAGAGTGGGATGGATTTATTTCTGTCTCTGGGGTGATCACAGCTAGAATAACTCGAGGTCAGTGCAGTCCCTTTCCCCAAACACTTGTGAAGCTATAGAGGCCACTTTGAAGAAGGTCAACTGCATGAGGGATTCTCTTCTTGGTACAAGACCTGTGAATGTTGCACCCTGAATGGTATGTGTGGTGACACTGGTGTGCAAGGCAGTGTATGGACACGGAGTGAGACAGTTCCTGTTGAAAAGGCTGATGAACTGGACAGGAAGGAGGAAGCAGAGATCTGGCTGTGTAGGAATGCTCCAGGTTTTGCTCAAGCAAGGAAGGTTCTACCAGAAAGGCCAGTGCAGAGCAAGAAAAGCCAGGAGAAAGGATGAGGTATGACAGACAGGCAGAAAAGCAAGGTGGGAATTTGGGGGAAATAGCAAGCAGAGAGTGTAGGGGCTCTTGTCAAGACATGTCTTTCCAGGTCATGTTGCCCATGGATCAGGATATCATCCCCACAGGTGCTGGACCAGAGCAGTAAGGCAGGATGGGATCCTACCACCAGGTTAGGCAGTAAGGTTTGCAGTTCCCTCTGCCCAACTCTGACTACAGAGGCACCTAACTTCAGATCTGGGCTTCGTTTCTGCTCAGAGGGGAGGGATGAGCACTTCCAGAACGCAGTCCAGCTCGCCCTACACCGGAATTGCTCTCAGGATACTCCTGGCTCTGTCCCTTCAGTGGAGAGGCAGCAGCTAATTCCCTGAGTAGGCCCTTCAGGCAGTTAGCTGCTCCGAGCTGGGCAGGCAGCTCGTCCCACCAAGTGCCTCTCCCCGACTCCAGCAGGCATCTCTTCAGAGCCTGACCCAGCAGCTTGTCACCGGGTATCGCTTTGTATTCCTCCCAGAGGTACAAATGAGCTTAGGGATGAAGTGGTTAAGCTGCTAACAAAGACTTTAACTCTAATCCAACACTGTACAAAAGGCATCGAGAAGCGCAAGCGTCACAGCTCGTGGAAAGAGACAAAACACCAAGAACCAGCAGGAGCTGGTTCTTTGCTTGAACTAAAATTCCTTCAAGTGAGGGGAATTAATTCCAACTGCATTTAGGGAAGCGTTGAGACGCCTGGATGCACAGAGCAGGAGTTCAGTGTCCAGGCCACGCCCCTCCAATCTACCAAAAATCCCCCCAGAGCAGAGGATGAAGGAATTCATGACTACTTCTCCCAGTCAGGATAGCTTTAATTAGACCCCAACTAGGAGGAAACAATAAATTACAGCAGCCCATTTTCATCTCGCCACGGAGATTCCTACGGTGTGGTGATAGGGCGCTGAGTCCACCCCAGCGTGGCTCTTCTCTCCATCTCTCCTCAGCTGGCTTTATTGCCAGCAGAGCTCCGTGCCTTGCAGGAGAGGCAGTGACTTCACCTCGTGCTCGTCCCGAAGCACTCGCACACTGCTCGGCTGAGCTGGAACTCGAGACCGGCATTGCTCTCTGAAAATATTCATGGCTTGGGAAATTCCACGTGTAGTGACGCCAGGGGAAAAGGAGGAGTTAACTGGTGTTACTCTCTCCCACTTCACCCTGCCTGCCTTCCCTACATCTCTTTCCTGTCTGCAGTGCTCGTTTCCCTCGCTCCTGAGAGACAGCCTGCTCCTGCCTCTCCTTCCCAAACAGTTGGATGTTGCAGGTGTGCCTAAGCCATGTGCTCAACACCAGATACCACCTACCTCTTGATGCAGAGAAATCAAAGCAAGGCACTTTCCTCTTTTCTGTGGTATTTTCTGTAATTCAGGAGATGCCCCAGGTTCCAGGGGAGCCCTGTGCAGGATACAGATGGCAGATCTCTTGGGCAGTCTTTAACCCAAGGTGGCAGTGCCAACCTGGGTCAGGATCGCAGGGACAGGCACAGCTCCATCAGCTCTTACACTGTGCTTCTAGTCCTTGGAGCAGTCACCAATCTGTAGCTAAGACACGATGAGTTATCCTCTCTGAGCACACTGGTGTGTGGCTGTTCCATCTGGAGGTTTCTTGCACTTTCTTCTGGTCACTGGCAGGACACCCATGAAGGTGCCAGGGTGAGCCAGCGCAGCACCTTCTGTGCCCCCATCTCAGCAATGCCTGTCTCTTGGTGGTGTTTTTTTCCATTCCATCGACTGCAAGAGCATTTGGAGGATGAGCACTGCTTGGCTGGGAGCTCTCCGTGATGTTCTGGGGCATCATTGTCACCTCCTATCTGCTGAAGTCACCACAAAGCAATTTGACCTCTCCCTGTGCACCAGTGACAGGCCACTATCAGGGCTGGCTTTCCCAAACAAGACCATTTGCAGACAGAGTGAATTCTGCCATGATTTATTTATAGTGGGGAAAAGAGCCAAGAGGAAGACAGAGGGACCTGTCTTTAACTGTCTGCTCCCTGTGTCTGATTTGTCAGGAACATCCCTCAGCAGACAAAAAGGAAAGCAAAAGCTCCTCCTTGGAGCAACCGAACAGCAACAACGACAACGGCCACCACCAGAAGGGCACAAGCTGATGTGGCTCGAGTCAGTTAAGTTGTCGGTGTGGTTGGAGCAAGAGGGTCTCGTGTCTATTCCCACTGGTGCTTTGGTGTTCCCTGGCCAACGTGACAGGCTGTGTAATGACACAGATGGCTGTCACAAATAACTGCCAGCTGGTGGCAGCCCCTTCCCTTCTCCCCTGGCTTCTGCCTCCTAGCACTCTGCAGACAGATCAGGTTTAGACCACAGTATGTGCAGAAAGCTGCAAAGCTCTGCTTTCTTTTCATGTAATTCTCCCTAAAGTGTTATTTCACAGCAATTCCTTGGAACCAGATCCCTCGGGATTGGCCCCGTTTGGCTGCTTGGCAGGCTTTTCCTAGCTGGGTTTTGGCTTCTTGGGCCTGACGCCTGCAGCTGACTCCAGATGATGCTTTAGGGCAAGGAATGCCCAAAGTGCAGCCCATGGGAAACCTGTCTTGGGCACAGCCAGCGCGTGTGGCCCCAGAGGGACTGTGCAGGTCTGGCTGTGCTCAGGGGAAGCATCACCACATCCCCCAGAGTCCCTCCACCAGTGTAACCACAGCCAGCAGGCTCCTGAGTCTGCCTTTCTCAGCCTATCTCGTAGGAAGTGCTGTGTTACTGGGCTGAAGTGGACCAGGAGAAGAGCATCGTTCAGGAGGCTGACAGAGCAGGGAGATCGAGCACTGAACTAAGAGCTGTGCTTTCCTTTGTTAGAATGCAGAACTGAAAGTTTATTTATTCCTTTTTATGCCTCATACCATGATTCAGGTGCCCAATCCACCTCGATTATTTGTTTCTTCTCCCCACTTGGGTATAATCTTTAAGGAACGGGGAGTCCTGAGCGAGTGGCCCATAGTGCAGGTGAGAGGCCGTGGGCTGGTGCCTCCTGTGTAGTTTTAGAGCCAGGGCTTGCACTGAATCGCAGCCGTCCCTGTGTAACTACTGACCTGACGTCAGGCCTGCACAATTATCAGATTATCCCCTTGCAGCAGGGGGAGGAGGGGGTGGTTTCACCCTGTGGCGTGCGAACAACGCAAGTTCCCTCTGCATGGAGGACTTTACGTGGCAAGGTAAACGGGTTGTTGCTATGTGACCCTCCAGGAGGTCCTGAGCAGCTCTGCCTTGGTAAGCCCAGGCCAGCTGGAAACCTTTGCCGTGGTCTGGGTCTGTGGAACCAGTGGACATTCTACCAGGGAATGTCCTGAAGTGCCTGGTCTGTGAGGTCTGTGCTGAGAATCCCAGTTACCCAGGTTCTGGATGATGACTGCCTTGGAGACAGCACTCGTAGCAAACAAGGGAAGATGATCAATGTACCTGTGGGATGTGACCATGCAGTGCCACTTCTGGAGAGCCAGTGTTGAAACAAAGGGTGTGGTTTTGCAAAATACAACCCATCGAGCCCGAAAGGAACATGGAAACATCACACCAGTGAGAAGTCTGTATGGTGGAATGTCCATCCAGCAGAGAACCCTGAACTGGGCCACCTCACTTGATGCCAGGGACGCGTCTTCTGTCCACAAATCTCATGTTCCCAAAGCACGGCAGGCACCTTAAAGCCTCAGTGATGGTGACAACAGCCTGCTCTCCACCTGCCCTGCTCCTGGGCTTTCTGGAGTCCGTGTGCCCCGCACGTAAACAGGCAGATTTCACTCCCCGTGCGGATGCTGCTCGGCTGTTTCTGCAGACAGGAGCTCTGTGCAGCCAGCAGCCACCATGCGGGTTCCACAGCTTCCACTGCTAATGTCTATTTATGGCACTGAAAATCTCCAGCACCTTCAAATCGGTTGGAGATGCTGTGCAGAGAGTGTGGTGGGGCTTTCATCCTTTGCTTCAAATAACAAGGAATAAATATTTACCCGAAGAGCAGGACTGGAGTCCCTGGAGAATGTCCAGCAAGTCCCAGAGAAGTAAACGATACACAAAAACCGCAGAAGCTTTTCCCTGAATTCTCCTGAGAAAATTAATCTGAACATCTTTAGAGAAAAATGCAGCTGGGGGTAGATTTCCAGAGCAGCTCCAGGGATCTGACCTTGCAGCTCCGGCTGACGTAAACAGGAGTGGGGCAGGCAGGGCCTGTGTGCTGCGGGATCCAGGCGGTCAGAGGTCAGCTTTCTGATGCAGACCAGTGCTAAAGGTTGGTGCAGGAAGCAAGACAGCCAGAAACCAACACTTCTCGACACGGTTATGGAGCTGCCAAAGAACATCTCGGCTTCCGCAAGCTTTGGGAGACAGGAAGGTACCATCTGCTCGTGTGTCTTGGAAGCTGGCCTAGGACTGGCAGGGTGAGGTCTCAAGGGCTTGACTTTAAGAGCTTTGGCCTCCTTGGCCCATCCCACCCGTAACAACTTCTGGAGCCCACCACGACGTGATGGGCATCTCAAACTCCTCAAACTCCTCAAACCAGAGCAGAGAGTTCAGCCCTCGTGCAGAAGGAGGGAGGGGAATGGCTTAACACAAGACTGGACACAGGTGCCTCCATACCACTGGAGGGGTGGGAAGCCCGTCCCGGGGCACCACAGGGGAAGTGAACACTGAGAATGGTCCAAGAGAAATGTACTTGGACTGAAGGACCAGGGGGGAGGATTCCAGGGAGGTTCAGGAAGTGGTTGTTTAGTCCAGCAAAAGGCAGGCAGAGAGTGGTGGAGCTGTGGGCTCCCTGAATACAGCGGGGTAGTAAATGCCAGCCAGGAGAGGCAAGAAAGCCTCTTTTCTTTCAAGCCAGAAAATGATGCTGGTGCAAGACTTGGTGTAGGGAAGAAGCCCATCAATAGATAGATAGGGGAAAATTAGAAGGTGCTTGCTACCTGTCAGGGGACAGATGACTTGGAAGCTTGCCATGGTTCAAGGAGGGACTGTTGTCACCTCTGAGGCTGGCCTGACCAGCATGTGTGGGCAGGGAGGTAATGTTCTCTCTGAACATGGAGACTGGAGCTGCTCCTGTAGCTGGCAGCTGTACCCTTCTCATGTAAAACCCAGGTGAAAAGGAGCCACCTGGGGTCTGCCATGCACAGGGCACAGACTCCTCTTCCTTGGTGCCAGCTCTGCTGTTGAGAAGGACCAGACAGACTGTAGACAGTGACAGTATCTCAGACCCCTCCAGCAGGAATCTCCACCAGACTCTGTACAGATTGCAGCTCATCGAGGGCTGCAGTGAGAACTGTTCTACCAGTGGCAAATCTAGACAGAATTAGGATTATTTTTTTCTCCCCTTAAAGGAATCAGTTCTAATTCAAACAGGAATTCATCTAGGGATGCACAATGGCCTGTGCTAGGTGGGAGATGTCTCGATCTTACTGGTGTTTTCTCTGGCCTTACCTTGTGTGTTGGGACAACAGAGAGATACCTATCTCCATGTAAAAAGCTAAGAGAGGAAATCTGGTGTGATGATGTTTAACAGATGGTCCTTACACGTCATGTCTGAGTTTGCCTTGTGGTATTCCACGAGGCTGTCTGAGTGGTCCACTAAGAAAAATTGTCTCTGGGAACTCTGGACCTGCCCCAGGAGAGAGCCAGCAACACAACATCTTCCAAGCCAAGCAGAGGCTGGAGGGTGCTGATCTCAGCTGAAGGGAGAAGGGCCAAACTGCCAGACTGCATCAGCTACATTCAGCTGTGGTCTTCAGGGACTTCCTGCACACCCACCCCCCTGAGGGGAGATTTCACCAGTGGGTCCTGTTGTTGGGGAAGCCATCCCAGGGACAGCCCACATCAAGCCAGGCTCTGTCAGGCTGGGAGGCGCGAGGCAGACGGGCCCTTTGTGACAGACCAGCAGTGATCTGCACGAATCCTCTCCTGAGACAGTGACAGGGAGGGACATGTGTGTCCCCTCGCTGCCGAGGGTGAGGGGAAGGCAGCAGGCGGCCACGGCGCTCTCCTGAGCCCCGCTCACCACAGAGCTGGCTCCGTCTCCGACCGGCCCGTGTCGTACGCATGGCCAGGGGGATGCAGAGTGAGAGGACAGAGGTGCTCATTGATGCATCTAATTAGTAGGAGAAGTAATGACTTTCTAGCTCAGTGTCTCAGTGCACTCAGTGTAGGGTCTTGGCTGTACAGACCCACTCTGCACGGAAGGAAGGTGGCTGTAGTGAGAGGATAATGCTGCAAGACAGGGCAGAGGATCATCTGCCAGCACCGGTAGTGCAGGGCTGTCAGAGAGACTGCAGACACTTCATAATGAAACCGATGAGTGAATAAGCTCTGGAGTCAGCTCAGAGCTGCAAAATGGTGTTTGGACCACCAAGGGCAACTCTGAGAACCTGCTTCTGGCCCTTGCCCGTAGCACAGAATCCCCACAGCGTGCCGCTGCTGCTGCCGCACCGAGCGCAGTACGGCCAACCCCCAACCCTGTCCCTCGCACACAGGCAGCACAGTGGAAAATGTCTCAGACTCTCCTCTGAGCTGCACACAGCAGTGATTATTTCATTACCTCGGGCATGGTTTCAGTGCAGTTCCTTATTAGATCTCCGTGGCTGTGTCCTTAAATGATGCCTTTAGAGGTTTCCTTTCTGTGCGAGCCAGGCTTACTATTGCCTCTCCTGCCTTCGTGGTTTCCTTTTTATATCCCCCCTCTGCATTTCCTTGGGAGCTGTGGGTGCTGAAATCTGCAGCAGTAAAAGGCACATCCGTGGATTTAAACATGGATGTAGGAGAATGCCAGCTCAGCAACTCTGAGCAGCACCCGAGCATCTGGCAACTGGAGGAACAAAAAATAACCCAGTCTGCCCTTCCCGGTGAGCACTGCAGACCTGGGTCTGGAGGCAGCTGCAGGACAGCAGGCTCCCCTCACGGGTTAGTTTTCTCACTAGACCAAAGCTGGTGACATCCTTCTGCACCCCCAGGCCAGGTCTCACAGGAGAGGGCCCCGAAGCCCTACCCCAAACCAGCCCCTCCTCTCGTTGCTGCAGGTGCTGCACAAGCATGTGCAAAAACGTGTAAAGGTTGTTGTTCTTGAGCCAGAGGGAGGGAGTAAAGTCATCTTGCTAACCCTGAGGAGGACTGGGAGCCTGTCACAGCCAGACTGGTACATCCAGTTCCATCCCCTGGCTGCAGAACCGCGCGCTGCTCCCGTGGGTCTCTGGTACCTGCCGGGCAGCCCCAGCCAGGCGGGAAGGTCAGGCTGAAACTCAGCAGAGGTTTGTGATTTACTGCTCGACTGATAATGGCCCTGCTGTCTCTGCTCTTTTTCACAGGACAACGTGCTGAAGGTGGTGGATGAGAAGAGAAGAGGAGCACAAGCTTGTCCTCACTCCTTGACCTTCTATGAAACCAGCTTTCAGCACCTGCCCTGTGCCCTTCAGCACCCACACTCCCGGGGCCCCCCCCTCACTCCTTCTCCTCACCCACAACTTTGGCATCACCCTTCCCTATCCAGAGGCCAAAGGAGAGGGGAGGCCTCAACCCCCCCTACACCATCACTTACCTTTCCTATTTATTTTGCCTCTATTGCAGCTGTGTGGCAGGCCAATGACACGTCTGCTGGATGCACTTTATTTAATAACTAATTCTGTTTAAAGTTTAGATTTAGGTTTGTGGGCACAGCACCGCTTCCTCCCGCCGAGGCCGGCGGGGAATGGCACGCGGCGGGCAGGAGCCGTGGGAGCTCTCCCTCGCTGCCGGGCTGGGAGCAGCAGGAGATGTGTTACCTTGTAGGTAGGGGATGGATGAGAAAGTAGCGTTCAGAGCAGCTCCTGTACTGGAGGTTTGTAGGTGGTTGAAGTGCTGGCAGAGCGTGAGCAGCGGGGCGCGAAGGGGATGGAGCATTCTTCGGCTGCGCTGCGGGGTGGAGGTGCAAGCAGCATCTGGTCCTTGAGGAGCCTGCCCTCCTCCCCTGCTTAGACAGGGTAGGGCATGAGCAGCAGGGGCTGGATCAGCACCTCAGGAGGTGGTGCTTTTCTGGAAGGCAGATGGCTGGGCAGGGGTGGAGGCAGCAAACGCCGTGCCCGCTCCGCAACACCAGGAAGGCTGCAGCAACCGGGGGACCTGCGGCTCGCTGTGCCAAGCAGGGCGAGGAGGAGGATGGCACAAATGCAGTACTCTTCCTTCTCCACCACGCTGCTCAAAGGAGATGGCAGCAGGACCCAGGCCAAGCTGGAGCCGAAGGTCTAAGGCTCCTATCAAATGCCTTCACCTTCCTGGCTGTGCCTTTCGCAGCCTCGTGCTCGACTGAGAGCAGCAGATCCCCTGGAAGCTGCTACACAGACATTTTGACCTGGCCTTAAGGACACCTCTCAAATCCCAGAGCTAGGTGAGCATTTACAAGCCTAAGTGTACAAGAACCCCAGCTGCCAGGATTCCCGAGCAGGCAGGAGATTCACAGCAAACTAGGACCCAGAAACACAGCAACCAGTTCAGGAGGAGGCAGGCACAAGGAGTAACAACTCCACTGCTGCCAGTGACAAAGCACAGAGGGCATCACCCCCACTGTGAAGCACTGCTCTAGAGCTGGCTGCAGGAGTAACGTAGACACAGACTCCTATGGGTGGAGATTTCTTGGCTTTCCTTGCAGGATGCATCAGTGGTGATGAGGCTGGCTCGTGTGGACAGAAATGCTGTTAAAATGCTGGTTTAATAAACTAATGTTTGCACAGATAAACATTTTGGGTTTCCACAGAACTTAGATCCACAGCTCCTGTCTCGTGAAGGACAAGCCTGGGAATTCCCTCTACATGACAAATTCAGGAGAGGTTGTTACTGGCTTCAGGGCAGGTATTGCCAAGGAACAGAGCGTGCAACTTTGGTGTTTAATCAGTAGAAACATCTCCACCCCACCGAAGCCCAGACTGGGTTTATTTGGACTTACCCAACAGACAGATAAAAGCGACTGTAAAACTCCTCCGAGTGCTGGAGATCCTCCATCACTGTTAGAGGCTGTTTTTCCTTATCTTACTGGCTCAAAAAACAGCTTACAATTGTTTCAGGTTTTAATTTATTATTATTTTTCCCATCAGGCCACTGACCCGAGTCTCAGTCCAGTCAGCCCGAGTCACTTCCAGCACATACCAGGGCCTGACTTGCCTCACGGCCCAGTTGAAACCCAGTCTCTGCTCAAGAGCTTGTGGCACCGCGGCAGCAGCGGGGCCCCCGGCCGGGCAGAAACCATCACACTGCCCCTGGGCCAGGGGTAAAACCACCCAGCTGCAGCTGTTGCTCCATCTCACTGCCCTAGGCTCCTTCGTGAGGGAGAACCCCTCACTTCTCCCCCACTCCCCCCTTTTCCTCCTACAAATCCAAGTACTGATGCCTCGGAAGGCCAGGTCAGCACCGAGCTCTGGGGATGGGACTGCACACAGTGCCTGGTCTAAGTGTAATATTTCCCTGCTCATTAACACTTTGCTCAAATGCACTTTGGTTGGTGCCTGGATTGCAATTTATTTTTTTTTCCAGAAACTGTGGCTAGCTGTTTCTTCTTTACGGTGAGAGAAAAGCCTGAAAGAAGTTGAAAACTCTGATGTAGAGAGCTTATTTATATGAAATAAAAGTTGTAATGAGGAAAGAGCTCCCGCTTCTCAGTGTTTCTCAGTCCCACGAACTGGATCGGTAATCTCTGCTTTCCAGAGCACCAGCAGCTCCAGTTCAGACTGCTTACCCCTTAGGAAAGCACTAAACCTCCGGGCTCACCCAGCTAGCTCGCTCGAGAAGCTCGCTGCAGCGCTGGCAGCCTGCGACACGACACAGGGCTCACCTTCAGAG
>VWZY01008682.1:238948-253817 GCA_013399075.1 Chloroceryle aenea | reverse complement strand
GGGGAGGATGGAGTACCTGGAGGACGACAGCGGGTCTGTGTGCACAGCTGGCTCTGGTGTAGGATCCCAGGGTCCTGTCAGCGTAACCAGCCCGCAGGACAGCGGTGGCTGCTCTGCTGGGAGTCTCTGTGGGGCGAGGGGCACACGCTGTGTTTGGACTTGTCTGGAGGAGCGTGAGGAGTAGATTTATTCCAGAGCCGAGGGGACTTTCTGTCCTTCGCAGATAGAGGAAATTTGGCTCCAAGTTGCTTCCTCTTATGGCCCAGTTGCTGGAGAGGATCGAGGGTGAGCCCTGTCCTCCCACGCCTGGGCAGCTTGTGGCTCTGAGCTGCTGGCCAAGCAGCACAGGGCCTGTGCTTTAGCAGTGCTGCAGCCTCAGAGGGTGCCGCAAAAAGCCGCTTCTCTCTCTGACTTGATGTCCTCTGGTATCTTCAGAACACCTGGCTTGCAGCCTCTGTTTGCCTTTCCTTGTGAGGGGAGGAAAGTGTGGAACAGCAGAAGAGAAATGAATTTGAATGCAGCAGCCCCCCTCCTCACTTGGAGAGGGCAGAAGGGCATTTACCCTCCACCCCATGTACCTGAGCGAGGGGACAGCAGCTGCCCCGCTGGTTCCTCTGCTGTGTGAGCTGTCTGCTGTCGAGCATCAGTGCTGAGAAAACAGGGGCAGGCCAGGTTATGGTTCTCCACCAGGATCCAGGAGAAACTTTTGATGTGGTTTGGCAAACGAGAGGTGCTAGAAGGAGCCTCCAGCAGAGCCCAGGAGGGGTTAGTGCTGACTTCAGGGGGAGTAAAGCTGGGGCAGCGTTTTAAGTGCCAAGGCGGCGTGCGCAGGGGAGGGAGATCACCTGTGGGCAGCAGAAGCAGGAGGGATCCAGTGGCACCAAGGAATGACAGCAGCTGACAGGCAGGGTGGGGGCTGAGGAATGCAGGTTGGGATTTCCCTGGGCAGTTACTGCCCTAGCTGTATGTAAACAGGAGGATGACACCAGGGTACAGGGAAAAGCTCATCCTTTCCATCGGGGCACTTTGGCATCTTTGAATTTGAGCAGGGATTTGGTTTCTGAGAATAACAGTAGCCTAACTTGTCTAAAATTGCTGCTGACTTTCTATGGTCTTTGGGGACCACTTTTCCGAAAACTTGAAGCTGTGAGGAACTTCACTGGGAATTCCTGGGATAGTTAAGTTCCTGGAAACCCACGGTGAGTTCACTTGGGCTTTCAAGACCCACCAAGTGCTCATTTCCTGCTGCAGATGGAGGAGCTGCGGAGCTCTTGTGTGGCTTTTTCCCTGTTTGTAAGTGGGCTGCTGTGGCCGTGTGGCTCCATCTCCTCATGCTTTCTCACCCTGCAGTGCTGCAGGCTGCAGAGGATGATGGCAAGAGCTCCAGGCTGCAGGATTGCTGCTCTTCACAGGTCATGGGCCTGCGGGTTTTTTTGTCTTGCTCTTTAAGTGAACTTGGCCACGCTGTTGGCAACAGTTTTGAAGTCCTTCCAAAGGAATTAAGGTAGATCACGTTGGATCCTTGCATCACTCTATCCATTTTGGGACTGGAGCCTTCGCTGTGCCCAGCAGTTTCTTGAGAAAAGCAAGCCCATGCTCTTTTCTATAGTGCCTTTGCCTTGTCCAGCATTTGCAGTGTCCTCTCTAGAGGAGAGTGCCGTCGGATCCCTGACAGGCAGGGCTGTTCTGACCTGTCCCCCTGAGCAAGTCCCAACACCTTTGGGGTGAGGAGCAGCTCTGCTGTGCCTTGTTGAGCAGCCAGCAAGCTGGGGCTGCCAGGCAGACTGAAGAGGTCGAGTCCTAGCAGACAGATGATAGTTCACTTCAAGAACCAGCTTGGGCACCCTTTCAGAACCTCGTGCAGGGCACGCTGTGGTAGCTCACCTCTTAAGCAGAGCAGATGCATGTGCATTTAGCTCTGTGCTGACTCAACCCTAATAGTAGAAGCAAAAATGTTTCTCTCTCTTAGGAAGGTGATGGATGACAGGGTTTCAGCAGGCAGTGCTTGCTTTCAGCCCTGGGGCTGAACTCCACAGTGTGAGCAGCAGCCATGCTGATTGCCACACCACTTTCTGTTGAACTCACCTCTTCCTTTGTGCCAGGAGCCACCCCACAGGAGGGTCTCCTTGTGCCCCAGGGCTGTCCCCCTCCCTGCTCAGGAGGCCAGCTGGCTGGGGTCCTTACTGCAGCCTCAACTTGCTAGTGAGAAAGCTGCTTGGTAGGAGATAAGGTTAATCTAAACCATGGCAGCAGTACTGCAGTGCCTGCTGCGGTCTCAGTGTGTTCAGGTTGCTGAGCAAGAGCTCTGGGAACGTGGGTGTGATGTTGTGCAGGTCCACGTTGTCCCGAGTACAGCGTGAGAAAGACAAGAGGGAGCAAAAGGAGAGCATACGATGCACTGTGGTGTGGTCAGTGCACTGTAGTGAAGGGTACTGAATCTGGAAATGGGGGTCCTTGGAAACAGAGACACTCTGGAGTGAAGTGTGAGTTCAGGGGAAAACTGAAGAACCCCAGGAGAAGTGGCAAATAAAACTTCCAAATTCCATTACTGGTTTCATCTCAGTAGCTGGGTATTTCAGCCTCCCGAGTGGAGTCTGAAGCCTTCCTAGGTAGGCCTTACAATCCTGACCTCTGAGGCACCAGAGGTCAAAGGCAGCGAGGAGCCCTCTGACTGAATGAGCAGATGGGCTGGGACCAGAGCAGAGGCACCAAGCATCCTCCATCTGCATCTCCAGAGAGCTCCTGCTCATCCATCTCTCAGCACCAGCTTGCACGGGAGGTGGGAATGGGTGTTGTCTGTGAAGTCACCTTGAACCAAAAGTGCAGAAGCATTGGAAATATTCAGAGGCAGCCTCCAGGCAGCCCATGTCTCCTGTGCAGCACGTGCCTTGGTTCTGCTCTGGAGGGTCTCGTGCTGGATGGGGGGGTCAGGATCAGGTAGAAGGCTCTTGGTGCCTTGGGGGGAAGGCAGTTCACATGTAACAATGAGGGTACTTTCTTCTCTTCCTTCGTTGTGCTGAAAGCTGCAAGAGTGTAGCTCTAGCTAAAGGTGGAGTGGTGGGTGAGACTCGGGCTGCAGCAGAGAGCAGTCTCTGCTGTGGCTTTGGAGATGTGCTAAAATCACCTGGTTTGTTTCCATAAATCGCAGAGGGTGATTCACCCAACTGAGTCTGTATCTGAACTGGGAACCTTGCGTCCCGTGATGGGTTCTCCAGGTCACATAAGGTGCTAACCTTCTCTCTTCTCTTCTGTTTTTTCGGTCAGGAAACAGCAAGTGCCTCTCCTGTGATCCTTCGAGTGGATCCAAAGGGCTTTTACTTATACTGGACCAATCAGAACAAGGTAAGTTCTAGGACTTCGTAACTTGATCTCAAGAGAAAAAGAAAAAAAGTGATCTAGAGACTCCAGGAAAGCGAGCTGTGCTCCTCACAGGCTGGGATGGAGCATGCATGTGGCTGGAGGTAAACAGCAGGGTGCTGGCTGTTAGAGGGGAGCGAGGGGCAGCAAATTCAGGAAAGAGAATTCAGTTCCTCGCTGCTGAGGAGCTGCGAGGGTGGGGAGCTCTGGCTGACTGGAGGTGGAAGGCTGGGCTTAACTTCCGCTTTCCAGAGCGGAGCTGTGGTTCAGCCCTACTTCCTCCTTGCGACCTACATGCTGAGGAGACATGGTAGATAACGAGACAGGGACGGGCCTGCACGATGCCCTGGCCAGGAGACCTGGGGTGTTTGGGGGAGCTCTGCCTTCTCAGAAGGTTGTGCCCCAGTGCCAGCCGGGCAAGGCGCTGCCGCAGAGCCGAGTCCTCCGAGAGCAGTGTCACCAGGCTGGGGACTGCCATGTCCCCGGAGAGGATGTGCTCTCCTTTCAACCCTCTCCGTTATTCCCCTTTCAAGGTCCTCTCCTGGCAGTAGGATTTTTGCTGTTAGGCTTCCAGCAGACAGCAGGAAGAAGCAGTAGCACTGTGGAGATGCACAAAACGGTGCAAGGGGAGATGTTGTCACCTGTCCAAAGTGAGATATTGCATTGGGCTAGTGGTACGAGGGATTTCCTTCCCTGGAGAAGGGGCTGGGGTAAGGAAGCATAGCTGACATGAGGAAACAGACTGCAGGGGGTCTCATATTCCTGGGAAATGCCATTAATTAGCACCTAAAATAGACTAAACAAATTTGAGAGCCACAGTGGAGCAGCAGCCTGGTTTACATCCTCGGGGAAGCACTTGTCTGGCACCTTTCCTATTCTCTGAGGGAATCTGCAGAGAGTGTGGGCTGGCAGGGGTGGGGGCAAATGCTGCCTGCCAGAGAGAGCTGGGGCAGGCTGGTGAAGGTCCTGGGCAGGCTGGCATCAGCACGGCCACCAGGAGCAAGCACCATGGTGTGGTACAGTTGATACTCCATTGAATTTGTCTGGCTTAATAATCTTTGACCAACTCCTCTTGTCATGAACAGCAAGGAATTAAAACTGCAGTGCTTTGGCAGTAGGGATTCAGCAAGGGGTGGGATTAGGGGTAAAATTCCCATCTGCTTGACAATAAAATAGGGATACAGCCAGAAAACATGGGATCTACATTATTCCTTACTGTGATCTTGGGAAATAACATTATCTGCTGCAACAAGTATAATTTGTTCTCCAGATCCATGGCAAACAGACAAAGGAGTAACAGAGGAAGGAAATTCAGGTTCGATATTAAAAGAACAAACCAAATAAACATGACAACTGGCCAGCAGCGAGGCTGGGGAGTGGGCTGCTTCGGGAAGGTTGTGGAAAGTCCTTCGTGGGAATTGCTTCCGAACAGAGGAGGTGAAGGTCTGCTGGGACTGACCTGGGGAGAGGTGGTCCTGCCTCCCCTCCAGCTCAGCTCCCTGTCGAAGGACAGGCTGAGAACACGAGTGGGTTGTATTACCATGTGGGCTTGTAACTGGGCAGAGCTTCCCTGCAAACCTGAGTGCCTGTCATAGCTCCCTCTCACGGTACTCCCTGCCAAGNGGCCTCCCGCGCCAAGCCCCAGCCGGTCCTGAAGCCCCTGCACACCACCACCACCACCACCACCTCTGTGCCAGCCGGCTGGGCACGGCAGCAGCCAGCGAGTCCCTGCCTGGCGGTGTTCCTGCTGGGACAGCCCTGCCCCGGTGAAGGATGCTGGCTGGGGCTTGCTTTGCAGCTTCTGGGGGCTTTGCGCTCGAATTATTCCTTCCTCCGTTGTCTTTCCTCATCTTCCTTGTCCTTGTTCTGTTGTAGGAGATGGAAATCCTGGATATAACCAGCATCCGACATACCAGAGCGGGGCGGTTCGCCAAAATCCCCAAGGTGAGTGCCCAGCTTGGCTTCTCCCGTCGCTCCGACGGACGAGGCAGTGCTGCCGACGGCTCTGGCAGCAGCCGGGGCACTTCACCCTGCCTTTCTGCTACAGGGTGCAGGGGACCTCCTCTCCTTACACCACCACTGTGTAAGTGGAGAAGAGCCATCTTTACTCTTGCCCGTGAACTCCTCAGGGGTCCTCTGTGTGCCCAGAAGAAAGGCACTGCCAGGCTGTGGTGCAGGGTATTCCAGGAAGCCAGGAGGGAACAGTGTGGTGCAGGAGCTGGTTGGAAAGGGTATTCCAGGAAGCCAGGAGAGAACCGTATACCTCGGAGGGAGCTGGTCTGAGTGGTGCTCGGTGGCCGGGCTCTCTCCCCGCCGTGTGTCTGCCTGGTCTGGGCTTGGCCTGCCCTTTGCCTTCCCCGCGCTGCGCGGGAAGCCCTGCAGGAGCTGGGTGATGCTTCTGTGTTGAGTCACCAGAGCTTTGCGCTTGTGCGGGGATGCACAGCCTGGGTCAAGGCAGCTACAAACCTGTAGTAATACTGACATTCCAACACAGCGTGTGGCAGAGCTTTTTTTCCCTTTAAAGGGAAGAAAATGTAGTTTCAGAAAAAAAAATGATGTCTCTTCCCCCTCCACACCCCCCCAGTAATTTAAAATCTGCTTGCAGGGTGGCAGGCAAAGAGAAGCACATGATTGCAGCTTTGTTCTTGATTTCAGTCATAACTTAAGCTTCACACAGCAAAGTTGTCCTTGTTAGGACTTTTTTTTTCCTCTGGCTCTGTTTTTTGTTTTGTTTTCTTTTTAACTTTTCCATGTATGGAAAAAGGCAAGCGGAAAATTGAAGTAAAGCTCAGATGTGAAAGACCCAAAGGAGCGAAGGCGATGGCTCCGTACGGTAGCTGCCGTAGGTGATGCTCAGCAGAGGGGGAGCATTTTGCAATCCGTGCTGAGACTCGAGCGGCCTCTTTGCGGAACCAGCGCGGCTGTTTTCATAGTGCTGCTCTGAAAGTGTCTCTTTGGAGCTCCCCGAGACTGGTGTTTCCCCAAAGCCCAGCCGAGCTGGGTGTGAAAGGCCCAGCAGAGCTCAAGAACAGAACCCATCTCACAGTTCTTAAAAATCATCATTCCTTCTGAGAAACTTTGTTTCTTTCCTGGAAATACACCAGAATGAAATGTATTTGAGCTTTCAGCAAGCCTAAAACTCTGCAACTTGATTTGTGGGAATAGTATTTGAGGAAAAAAAGCCAAAACAAAACCCCAAACTCTCAGAAGTTTCTTTCTTTTATTTCCATTTGAAAGAATAAAATATTTGGTGCTTGTCAAAGCAGGTGCTCCCCTCCAGAGTGCAGTCAGGAGAAGCCCAGGTTAGAGGAGAGGAAGGAGATCCAAGGTGTTCAACTTTCAGTGCTAACCCTGTCACTGAACTAATGCAGAGATGGGGGCTCTGAGCTGGTGATGGAGGCTCTGAGGCCACAGGGGAATGAATGGCCTTCTGGTGGCAACAGCCAGGCTGGAGGGAATGTCCTGGATTTCAGGAGGGCTAGTTGGGCACTCTCGAGAAACAGGCTGGTGCAAGGGCACTGTTGGAGGTGGCTCTAGACAGAAGGAATTTCTACTCAACATATTTCAGGAACGAGCCCCTCTCCCAAGCAAGGAATTGCCCTGGAAATGAGTCCAACCCCAGTAGTTTAAGAATAATTCACAGTACAGTTTGGGGATGGCCACATTCCATACCTGGAGATAAACTAAAATGGCCTTTGCAAAGTGATTTTTCCCCAAAGCACATAGAATTTTGTGAAAAGAATGAGGAACTTCACCAGCAGTGCGAGGGTAGCAAAAAAAGGGGGAGGGGGAAGCAGTGGCCATGTTCCAGAGTTAGCTCTATGGTTTTCAGTAACATTGGAAAGTGGCCCCTGTGATTCCCATCCTAAGCAAAGGCTCCTAAAGAGCAGAATCAGAGAGGCCCTGTTTGCACGGGGAAACTACTGCCAGGGAACAAGAAAATGGTTGAGAGAGAGGGAACCCCCAGCTCCCAGAAGGACCGGTGCTTGGGCCAGAGACATCCTCCGTGTTCGTGCCTGAGCTGCACAGAGAGAGTCTCTCTGCCAACAGTACCAGGCTATTTGAAGTAATAAAATGAAGGCTGATTTGTAGAAAGACCTTGAATTGCTGTCTGATTGCATGATCTAATAAGTGATAAAATTTAGTACAGATAAAAATCAGGCAATGCACACAAAAAACCCCCGATCCTAATCTTCTGTAATGCAGGCTGAGTTGTCTGTCACTACCCAGAAACAAGGTCATGAGGCTTTGATAAAATATCCGTGCCGTGTTCAGTAGTATTTGCTCACAAAAGTAAGTTGTATGTGAGGAATTACAAGGAAAGAATTGGGAATCGTGCACCTGTATGCCCTGAATGCACCCCCATCTCTGTGCACTTCTGGTGTCCTCATCCCCCCCTNCATCCCCCCATCTCTGTGCATTTCTGGTGTCCTCATCCCCCCCATCTCTGTGCATTTCTGGTGTCCTCATCCCCCCATCTCTGTGCATTTCTGGTGTCCTCATCCCCCCCATCTCTGTGCATTTCTGGTGTCCTCATCCCCCCATCTCTGTGCATTTCTGGTGTCCTCATCCCAAATGAGGCCAAGAACTGGCAAAGGTTGAGAAGAGCTAATAGAAATACAAAGTGGCTGCAGCAGGAAGAGCATCTGAGTTGGCCAGGACTGTAGCCTGGCCAAAAACCAGATGAGTGGGATGTGGAGTGTTGTTGTGCAGTGCCGTGACATCAGGGGTTGAGTGGAGAAGGTCAGCCTAAGGCAGTTCCTCAGATTCTTCAAGGGGAGTTTTCCCCAGGCGGGTTCAGCACAAGCAGAAGGAGGTGCTGCTGTTTCACGTGTGGTGCTGCTGTGCTGTGGGATGCTTCCTGCACCAGGCAGGAAAACATAGGTGAGTTTAAAAAGTCAGGACGAGAAGGAAATGCCCTCTGAGGGTTGTTCAGTGCAAGATAACGACTCCACTTTAGGAAGCTGCTGAATCAGAAATTGCCAGAAGCTGCAGAAATGTCAGGGAGGTCTCGCTGCAGTTGCCCTCTTCCTGTACTTTTCCCCAGGCATCTGGATGGATCCGTGCTCTGACCTGGTGTAGCTGGCGTGTTCTTGCCATTGTCAGAGGCCAGAGACCTGGGAATTGGCTACGGCTCTTTTATTTTGTACAAAGAAAGAAAGAAAGGTCAAGCACCAAGTGATTTATTAAGTATTCTGAACAGGCAGAAGTGATGCGCTTGATGGCAACCTCTGCTGTGAAAATCCCAAGTGCTTTTTGAATTCTGCATTTCACACATTTTAAATAAGTCCCTTTCTCATTTCAGGGAATATTCTGGCAGCTCTGTGACAACACGGAGTAAAGAGCACTAGGCTGGCTCCTTACCCACCTTTCCCTTATGGGCTGATGGGAGGCCTTGTGTGGGCGCTGAAATTCCCATTGGACCAAAGTGGTGGGAGAGATGTTGTCACCCAGTCCTGGAAATTCCTTATTTACACAGGGCTGTGCTAACCACGGGCTGGCTTAAAGCCCTCGCTCGAGTATTTGGTTGGCTTTCCTGAGAACAGAGTCTCTTCAAGGGAATGCAGAAAGCAGGGAAAATTCCTGAACCTGAAATGATCCCACCCTTGACCCGGGGCAGCTACACCCGGTGCATCATCCCAGAAAGATGTAAATATGAAAAGCCTGGTGTGAGGCAGCAAGCAAAGCTCTGTGAGGTGAAGGGTGGAAGGATGGGGAAGGGTGATGCCTCCCCTGTTACCAGATGAGGGTTGGGAATGCAATTGTTCACCCGTTTCATTGGCTAAAAGTGGGGGAGAGGGGGCTGGTGGATGATATTTAGGACAAGGAGAACAAGATCACAGCCGTTGGAAGAGCTTTGGATGCAGTACCAATAGCAAATCAATCCTCCTCCTCCCCCTCTCCGCTCCCTGCCGAGTGGCACCCAGGCACATCCGCAGCCTCTGCTTTCATCCTCTGCTTTTCCTGCTGACTGGGGCTGCAGGGATTCCCGAGGCAGTGCAGTGCTGGGGGCCCCTGCGTTCCCCCCTGGGTACCGTGCTCTGCTGCCTGCCCTTTGAGCTGCCCGGGGGAGCCATGTGCCCTGAGCTTTTCAGCCGGTGTAGGTGAAACAGCCTCACTGTGGACATTGCCAGCTCCCTGCTCGCAGTGGCACCTTCCCACTGCTGCTGAACCAGAGGTTTGGGGTTCTTTGTAACCTTACTCTGTGCGTGGCAAGAACGGCACCGGGGCACCCACACAGAAAACCACTTCTGAGAAGCGCCGCTGTCGTAGGCGCTCCCTCGCCAGCGTCCTCGGCTCATCCCTGCGAGCTGGGAGGTTGGGGCTGGTGGGACCCCTCCCTGACACTGACACCACAAGTGTTGAGGGAGGAGATTGCCAGCCCCTAGTGCCCGGCAGGGCGAGGGTGGCATTGATAAAAGGACAAGTGACTAAGGGCTGGTAGCGGCAGGAGCCGCTCCAAGGGAGAAGAGTCGCTGCCGTTCTGCAGAACCACAGACTCGGGCAGGTCTGGAAAGACCTAGGATCATTGAGTCCAACTGGAAACCCAGCACTGCCAGGTCCTAGAAGCTGCCTCGGAAGGAACTGAGCCTGCCTGAAGGCAAGGGACAGCCGTGCCCTCTTCCAGAAAGACTCTCCTCTCCTCTGCCCCCTCCCGAGCCCTTGCCTCCTGCCATATCAGCGCAGAAGCAGGCACACAGCTCTCGAGTCCTCCTGTGACCTCTTCTGTGCCTGTGCAAGTTTCCCCGGCTCAGCCCCGATGCTTTATCTTCTCTGAGAGCTGTGTTCTGCAGTGTTTTTTTTCTCCATGGAAATTTTTTTTGAGAGACGGGGCAGAATGAACTTTGGTGCGTGTTCAAGACTAATAAAGATAAGAATTAGCAGGGCTTGTGAACAGAACTGAGACAAGATAAAAAGCTATTCAACGTAGTTCAGCAGCGTGCCAGAGCAGATCGAGCCGTTCCTCGCAGTGCAATTCTGTGTCTTACTCTGAGTAACCAGGAGTGGTAAGGGCTGCTCCATCTCGGGTTTCTCTGATGCACCAAGACCCCAGAACACTGACAGCGAAGGGAGTAATCAGGATCCAGATCCACGGGGCTTTAGGCCAGGCTGCTGGGCAGCTGGCTTGCTCTTGGTTTTGTTTAGATGTTTCATTGGGAATTGGCTTCCAGACAAACATGGGTTTTCCTAAAAACAGACGTTGCATTTTCTGACTGTCGTGGTTATAAACATTTCATTGCTCTTGAACCCAGAGCCGAGGGCTCTGAACTGAACACGGACACGGGCGAAAATTACACCAAGGTGTTTCATGTGGTCTGTTTGGAGATGCTAAAGGAGGAGCGAGCAGTGCTGAGGAGCTGCCAGTGCAGGGAGCACTCTCCTGGTGCTCGGAGCAGGTCAGGGGGCTGAGCCCTGCGCTGCAGACTCGCCGTGGGCAGCCGCTCGTTCTGCGGCAGCTCTGGGGTCGAGCATCATCACCGGGCCGTGGACTCGGCCACGGGGCGTGAGCGCAGGGGGCGACTAAACAAATCCCACGTTCAGGCCTCGACATTAGGAGGCCGGATGGAGACAAACTGATGTGTGTGCGTGCGAGAGGAAGGCGGGTGGGCGCCCGGCGGCTTGCAGAGGGTTTATAAATAGTGAGCAGGGGCCGAGCGAGGGAACAGCCGCATCCGAATAACGGCCTTTTGCCACGCCAGGCCCTCCTCGCCGCAGCGCGAGCTCTGACCGCAGGGACAGAAGCTACTGAGGATGCACAGGCTGCATCTCTCCCTCGCTGCCTGTTCCTGCTCCGGAATGCCGCGGGTTATTTTGTGCCATATGAATCTGTGCTGCTGCATTTTCCGGTTCCTTTAGATAAGACAGCAATGAGAGCTGAGAGTGCTTCATCTGCCTAGTTTTTTCTGCCTGGTCTCGCCGAGGTGCTTGGCACAGAGACAGGCTGGCCCCACGTGCTGGCAGTGGCAGGACAGCCCTCCCCGCTGCACAGCGATCGCTCTCCTCAGTCCCGCCACGGAGCCGTGCCGGTAATGAGGACACGAGCGTTACCCGCAGAGCCAAAGGCACCTGAGTTATCTCCCCGCTCCCTTTCCCTTCTGGCAACTGCACGAGACCTTTCTCTTCTAAAAGAGAAGATGGGTTGTCACGTTCTGTCTTCCAGCACCGCAGGCACCGCCTCGTGTCGCGTGTTTCGCACAGATGCAGGACGGTCCCAGCGCAGCGAGCGCAGCAGCTGTGACAGATCCTGCTGGGGTTGGGCCGTGTCCCGTCTCAAGTGGAGGAAGGACTGTCTGTCTCTGGCTCCTGTAGCAGGCCTGGGCTTTGTTTATATTTGCATCAGAATTTGTTTTTCTCTGGACTGTTAATCTGGTTTGTAGAGATGAGGATTTTAGGGAAATCGGGAGGGTGGGATGTGGACAGGGAGCTGAATCTGTATTTCAGCTGCTCTGCCAGTGGGTTGTTTTCCATTTGCCTGGGTATTTTTTTTTTTTGAAGTGGATTTGCTAAGCACATTTCCCACCCGATTTGCACTTCTAATATGGTTGTCCTGCTTTTCACGTAGCAATCCCTGTTTTTCTCCTACGGCCACTGCGATGTGACTCTCAGTAATTACACAGTGAAGCTGCAGCACGAGGTGCTGGAGGAGCACAGGTTATGAAAGAGCCACGGCATCAGGTTCTGTACCCTTGGACAGTCTCTGGTCCTCTCTCACCATCTTCATCCAGCGGTACACCAGCATCACAGCTTTCATCCCGGGAGGGAGATAATCCCCGTGCAGAGTCGGCAGCGCGGTGTAAGCGAGGGAGTCGCTTCGGGCCAGGCAGGAAGTCAGTCGCTGGGAAAATGTGACCCAATTTAGATCCCTAACGAGATCACCCTTCACTCTCCCTGCTGCAGTTCACCGCTCGTAAAGCGGAGCCATCAGCCTGGCCGAGGTGTTAGGAGGTGGTGTGGGTTATTGCCGATAAAGGGCATGGCACATGCAAACCCAGGGCTGGCCGTGAGCAAGACCACTGGCCATGACCAGGACCATTTGAGGAGGTGATCGGGTGCCAGGCCGTTACCTAACCCAGCACAGGTCTGGCCTGTCTGGTGGAACACAGCTCACGGCAGCAGCTCTGGTGCAGCGCTGGGCTTGCTGGGGCGGCAGCAGTGAACAGAAAGGGCTGCTGGAGAGCCAGGCGGCACCAGCCCGCGGAGAAGGAAGGGCTGGGAGGAGCCGATGTGTAACAAATACAGGAAATGAGTTCAGCGTAAACCACAAGTTCTCTATTGTCTCAGCTTCATATGATTTACAACACCAGAGGTAAGGAAGCTGAACAAACGCCAGTGGCTTTGCGAGGTGAAGTTAAATTTGAAGTTAGAATCCTGACACTTTGCCGCCGTCGAGAAGTTGCTATGGGCAGGGAGAGGAGGTGTGGAATGTGTGTGCTGCTGCCTTCTGCAGGGGAAAATTGCTCACCAAGCACGAGTGAGCCAGTTAGAAATTCCCTGTTAGAACCCAGGCAAACCTCCTGGGGGGCTGCCAGCTCTCCCCCTCCAGATGCCCTCGGACTGTACAGGTTTCAGAGTCACCCCCGCAGAGAATTGGGTCGGGAAGTGAGGCAGCTGCAGGCAGGTGATCTGGAGTTAGCATCCAGCACACCCCGGTTTCCCCAAAGATGCCTGTTTGCTGCTGCTGCATCAAAATCACGAGCACTCCAGAAATCTGGGAAAATGCCATGGGGAAAATCCACTCAGTTCCTCATCAAATCTCTCTGCAGCTCTGTGTGTGAGGTGGGGCTGTCACGTAAGAAGGCCCAAATCTGGGTGTAAAGAGAAAATTCTGGGGCAGAAATGGAATTGCTTCCATTCGAATCACACCGGGATGCAAACAGAGGGTTGGGTAGGAGGGGTTTTAGTTGGTTTGGGCCAAACTGAGCTCCATGGAACGCTAAGATCAGGGAGTTCGCTCCCTCCAGCTTGCAAGGATCCAGACATTGCCCAGGTAGCACTTAGCAAGTGGCTGCCCACGAGCTGCGCTGCAGCCGCTGGCTTTGCACGTGCTGCAGGTTTACAGTGAACACAAAGGTGAAGTCATTTAGCTGAACCCCCTTCTGCTGAAGGGAGGGTGATGTGACCGTGTCACCTACACATGATACGTAACCTGTGGGGGGTGTGTGGTGCGTGATGTGGGGTAGCGATGTTTTAACCCGGCCGGGTGCCTCACTGCGGGTCTGCACGTACAGCCAGAGCTCCCCCTCCAGCTCCCCTCAAACTTCTGAGTCCTCCCTGCTCTGCTGACAACCCCAGAGTGGGAATTTAGCCTTTAGCTCCTGAAGGAACAGGTGTTCTGATGCCTCCCTGTTTGCTTTGAGAGGGATTTATCCTGCACTTCAGGTAAGGAATTGCTGTGCTTTGTCCTAGGATGTGGGACTTTTATCCTTTCCTTATACATCGCGACCATCAGTCTGACTCCAGGGTTCCTTGGCTTAGTGATGCCTTACGTAGGAATGCAGAAAATGCTAAATAATTTAAAGAGGTTCTATAAATACTTTCCTATGGTGATGAAACACCAGTATGACTAATCAGATGAGCCTTATACTTAACAAAACAAATCTCTGGAGAGCCATCGCTGCAGGATACTGCAGCTGCTGTAGAAAAACCCACCTGTAGCAACTGACAGCTAGCAGAAAAGGTGACTAGGAGGGAGAGAGCCCGTCCCTCCAGTGAGCAGGTCTAAAGCTCAGAGACACTTTGGGTCCCAAACAGCATCTCTCTTGTGCTGGAGGGAGGTTAGAGCAAAAGGTGCCACGCTGATCTAAAAGGGCTTGTTAGCCCATGTTCTGACAGATGCCTTCTTCAGCAACCTGGTTCTGCACCTCTGGTCTGAGCAGGCCAAATGCTCCTCTGCTTGTCTGCAAGTTCTGGCTGAAGTTTCAGAAGGAATTTCTTTCAGAGAAGCCTCCAGCTTTTGCTTTTTCAAACCAAAGCAGCCTGTTTGTGCAGTGATGTTAGTCACAGTGGCTTTGCTCCATGGAGGATCCAGGTAATTGAGGCTCCAGAATAAAGGTGAAAAATAAGGAAAGCCAAGGAGAGGAAGATCACACTAAAGAACTGTGTCACTCTTGAGAAGCTTGCTGTCAATCTGGGTCAGTGTTTGGGTTTGGTTCTGTTTTTTTTCANTTCAGAGCCCAGTGTTATCAGGACAGGCCCATGCCCTTTCCATGGCTCTTGCTGTGTACTCCTCGGTGCAGTTCCATAACCCCCAGCTGCCTCTACCCTCTGCGTGTGTCTGTTCCCAGAGCTGGGCCGAGGATATCATGGCCATCGTCCGGAATCCCCTCACGTACAACGCTTCCCGGTACACCTTCCTGGAGAAGATGTGAGTGCAACGTTCCTGCACTGCCCGTTCTGGCTGCGCTAGGAAGAAAAGGCTTCTTGGCATCCAGGTCCCTTGGCAGCCTCCAAAACAAGTCCTGTGTCAGCTCGGGAGCCCCAGGGCGCCGGCGGGGGGTTGGTGTGGGGCCAT
>VWZY01008682.1:219509-236575 GCA_013399075.1 Chloroceryle aenea | reverse complement strand
TAGACTGTTTATCCACTAACAATTTTTTTTCTTTTTTCTTGCTTAATAGGACCTCTAAGTCCATTTTCATAGCCTCTTTTGCTATTTTTTTTTCCCCCCACAGCCTGGTGAAGCTGAAGATGCAGCTTAATGCAGAGGGGAAGATTCCCGTCCGGAAGTGAGTGTGGATATTTGGGTTGTTGTCTGTTCAGTCAGCTGGTAAGAGGATGGTTGCCCAGTGGCTTCAGCTGCTGGCTCTTAAGAGGTGGAGAGGGTTGGAGAGACCCCCTTTGGATTCCAGCCATGAAAGGGCTCCTGCTGCACCTGGGTGCCTCCCATGGAAGGACCTGGGACATCATTTGGGTCTGGAAAGGAGACCTTTTGTGGCCTTATCTACAGCAAGAAATTGCCTTCAACAGCCATGGGTTTCACTTTCTGGCTGTTGTCAAAAAATAATCAACAAAACCAAGAAACTTTGGTAGAATTGTGATCACAGATTGTTTTGAAGCCTGAGCTGAAAGGTGGATGAGGTGCAGACTCACTTTACCTTTCATCTCGGGAGCTCTGTGTTTGGAGAACAACTCTCCTGACTGTGCTGGCCTGAAGCAGAGGCCCACTGCTTTCACTTGTCTCCTCCCTTCACGTGTGACCGCTGCAGCCATTCCCCCTGGTGATTCCATTGCCCTCAGTCTCTGCTCTGGGTGTGCAGGAGAGGGAAACAACCTCTGGGGTCAGACCTGTGGGGCAGCATTAACGCTGCTTCAGGGGCAGCACGGCGGCGATTTGCCCTTCGCTGTCCCTGGGGCTGGCCCTGTGTGTCACAGTAGGGCTGCCACTGGAACCACCCAAGAGCAGCCTGTCACATCTCCCCTGCGCTGCACGGCATGGGTCTGGAATCAATTTTGTACCACTCGTGCCTCCTCTAGTAAAACCACTCCCTGGCTGACCCTGTGGCTCCTGCTTCTCGATCCCGCTCCCGAGCGAGCGGCAGCAGGCCGCGCTGCCGCGGCAGATTCAGTTTTGGGTGCAGGGATTATCTTTTGCTTTAAGAACCAGGGCCTCTGCGGGTCGTGTGTTTGCTGGGAAGTGTTGAACCGCTCTGCTCCAGGTCTGGGCCGTGTTGCAGCACCACACGAGGCAAGCGCTAATCGCCCGTAATAAATACGCTACCTGCTGCGTGTTATATTGCATAACAACTCGAGATTAAGTCTGTGCTGCCTAAATGGGCTCCCGGGTGGTTGATCATTATTCAACAATAAACGTTTTTTTGTTATTTGTTTTCTAAGCCACCAACCAGCAGAATTTCATTCTGTCAGAAACCAGCGTATTCCTCAAAGGGCTTTTAAAAATGTATAGGTCTTTCATGAATAACTCGCGCCGGGGAATGGAACTTTGAATTGATCTTTAAAATGCAAGCAGGGTAGCAATGCTGCGGAGAGAAAACAGCTTATTCTTCTGCAATAAGCTGGAAAAAATACCCAGTACAGGCTGTACTCTCCTCAATGCCCTGGTCGGTCTTTCTTGCGGAGTGGTACAAATGCTTTATGGTGTAAAGAGCTAGAGCATTAAATAGTCCAGATTAAGAGCCAGTATTTAAATCCCATTTGAATCGTCACAAGGGTGCTGTAGTTTTTTGCCTTGCAAAGGGCAGCCTGGGAACCAGTATGCACTGGGTTTGCATACGTCTGCTGCTGCAGCTCCCACTGAACATCCACCTGTCGATGTGTTTGGCACTTTTTGTTCCCCTTTTTGCCCGTGAGCAGCTGTGATGCCAGGAGCTTAATAGAGCTGACATCTAAACTTAGCCCCGGAGGAGACCTTGCTGCTGCTGGCTGGGATATTCGGGAAGTAGGGGGAGTTCAGCTGTCATTCCTCCTTAGTGCAGCAGAGGCTGCTTTAAGCCAAGGGCTTGGCCAGGTGAATTCTGCCCTGCAGGCCAGTACCCAGCTTTCCACATGGGAGGTGAGCTTTGCTTTCTGCAGCAGCTTCCATCATGTAGTACACCAGCTTCTTTGCCTGTGTGAGGAGTTTGTACCTTGAATTCATGGAAAGCCTTTGGTTCCCAAGGATTTTGCCTTCTTTCAAAGCAGCAAATGTGCACAGTGTTTGTTGGCTTTATTTGAACGTTGCCTTGACTACAGAGTTACCCCTTGCTAATGCCAGCTGCCGCATGGGATGGTGTCTTGTGGGGGAAGTGTCCCGGGGAGTTTGTGGCAAGAGGCCCATCCTGCTGCAGGGGACACCTCTGAGAGGCACAGGGAGGACAGTGAAGAGGGATTTGAGAGACACCAATGCAGTTCAGTGACAGGGCCCTTGGAGTCCATAGCAGAAATACAGAACTTCTGTATTAATGCAGCAGTAAAAACTCCACTGCAGGTTTGTTAGGCTTGGTACCTCAGTTACTCCCTTGGAGAGATGCTGTCTTTCTTCTCGGGCTCGCGTTTACAGGCGTTGTGTCGGTCTCCTTGCTGTGCATTTTGCATCTCTTGCACTCTGGCAGCAGCACCCAGCCACCCAAACCCAGGCCTCTGACTTCCCTCCTGCCACACTGTGGTGATTTCTTTTTTCCGTCTCTGGTCAGTATTTTTCAGATGTTTCCTGCAGACAGGAAGAGGGTGGAAGCAGCACTAAGCGCTTGCCATCTTCCAAAGGGCAAGGTAAGGCTCGGGCTGGGTAGCCAAGGGTCTCGCTTTTTGCCTCCTCTGGCTGCAATGCTGTGAAAAAATCACCAGCTCAAATGCTCTTGGTTGCTGTGAACACTGCTCCTCACCGCTGCCTGCCGTGCCCTGAGCGCAGGGCTGCCAGGATCAGTGCTCTCCTCTTGCAATGGTAACTCCTGAGCCTCCTTCCCTTGCGCCGCACGGCACGGGCAGCAGCACCTTCCCTCCGCCTCTTTCACTGTCTGCTCCTCGAAGCACCACCTGACAATCAACCTTGGCCCTTCTGCCCACCCACAGAGTACAGTCCAGGCCTCTGGCAGCAAATGCCACCCCATCAAGCTTTAGCTTGAGACCATGGCACAACAGGCCCCAAGTTCAAACAACTGTCCCTCCTACACGGGCCACTGTGGTGCTTCTCCCCGATCCGGTCTGTCCGGGACACCTGCCAGAGGTTCCAGTCGCTCCCTTACCTCGTGACGAGCGCTGGGCTGCGGGTGCTAACGGAGAGGTGAACACTGCTGCAGGTTTGTGATCCTGGCCTGTTCTCATTGCATTCTCAGAATGATGCCATCAACCCAGAGGACTTCCCCGAGACCGTGTATAAAACTTTCCTCATGAATCTGTGTCCGCGGCCTGAGATCGACGAGATATTTACTTCGCAGTAAGCTTTCTTTCCATCTCCTGTGGCCAGAAGGAGAGGCTGAAGGGATAGAGCAGTAGGAGGGGTGAGAGGATTTTATGCCGTGGGCTTTGCCTGCTCTCAAGCCCTAGAAGGGTGGAAACCCAGTGCCAGGGCACCTAATGCTTTCACTTGCAGCTGGAATGAAAAGGATGAGAGCTCCGTGTGCTGCGAGGACTCTTAACTGTCACCATCAGGAGGGTTGATTCTGGGTCAGCACTAGGTCATGCTGATGTGATCCTGCTTGCGGTATCCCCAAACAAGGCCACGTACAGCATGAGAACCACAGATCCTCACAAGTAGCCACTGTCCTGTTTTATTTTTTTATTTCAAGTAGCTAAATCTGTGACTAGATAAATGGACCTGATTTCACAGGGCGGGCAGTTCAGCGCACTCTGAAATTCAAGTCCCCTTAGAGTTGGAGTCAGAGGCTCAAAATGTGCTTTGTGCTCCCCTCAACGCAACCTCTTGATGGTACTGAGTGAGGGAGGAGGAAAAAAGGCCACAGTGAGAAGCATCATTTACAGGGAGAGATGTAGGCAACCAGGAATGCGTGGGCCCTTCGAGGTGGGCACCTGTTGTTCACCTGAGCAGTGGCCAACCTCGCTCTTGTGAGAAGGTTTTCTGGGTAACACACCAACCTCACCTCTGCTCTCTGTCATTCTCTCACTGTAGCCATTTAAAAGCAAAGCCCTACATGACCAAAGAGCACTTGGCAAAGTTTATCAACAAGAAGCAGCGAGACTCTCGCCTCAACGACATCCTTTTCCCACCAGCCAAACCTGAGCAGGTGCAGAGCCTGATAGAGAAGTACGAGCCCAGTGGGATTAACATCCAGAGAGGTGAGTACTATGGAGGGAGTGCACCTTCTCCTACCCTGACTTTCCCTGGGGAGCAATCGGCCTGATTCTCACAAGTCCCTGTGTTGCAGCGCGCGGACGGGGAGGTGCCAGACCCCTTTCACTGCAGGACTGTTAACAGCTTTGCTTTCCGTGTAGGGCAGCTGTCTCCAGAGGGGATGGTCTGGTTTCTCTGCGGCCCTGAGAACAACGTGATAGCACTGGACAAACTGGTGCTGTACCAGGACATGACCCAGCCGCTCTCGCACTACTTCATCAATTCCTCACACAACACCTATCTAACAGGTACGGCAGCTCCGGAGCCTCCTTGGCTCCAGCGCATCGCTGCCGCCCCAGGGGTGGGTGAACGAGACTGGCCCTTGGGCAGTGTCTGCCCTGAAGTCTGGGGGGCTGAGGTGCACCCTGAGGGTCTTGGCACTTAATTGCCGTGTAATTAAGAAACGTCACCCTGTAACCAAAGCCATCTTGTCACCCTCTTGCCACCTACGTCTGCTCGAGGATGGCAGAGAGTTCTGTTGCTCCAGTTTAAGCAGACACAGTCCCACGTGAATAGCTCATGTCAAGCCTCCCTCCTGCTCTCCCCCAGCTGGTCAGTTCTCCGGTATCTCCTCTCCGGAGATGTATCGCCAGACGCTGCTGGCTGGCTGCCGCTGCGTGGAGCTGGACTGCTGGAAGGGCCGGCCCCCGGATGAGGAGCCCATCATCACTCACGGCTTCACCATGACAACTGAGATCCTCTTCAAGGTATGGAAGGAGTTTTCTCCATATGTGCTTGGTTTCTGATGGATCTCTGTTTGAGGAGGCTGGCTGAGGGAACTGTCGACTGGATGGGCTGAGGGCAAAGATGTTTGAAAGATCGATGGCGGGATGACAAGTGAAGGAATGTGTAGGTAGAGTGAGAGAAGACATCGGTTGGAGTTGGTGTAGGCTTTTGGAGTGGGAGGACCAGAAGAGAAGCTGTTAGCTGGGTGAAGATGAATGGAAGGGAGGAATGAATGAACGAGGGGAATGTGGGTAGGAGCAGTGGAGAGATGGTTGAGCATATGCAGGGCTGAGTAGCAGGATGAACGTGTGGGCAGAGGGCTGTGTGAGGGTGGTGGATTTATGAAGAGGTACCCGTCGGAGAAACAAATGATTACAATTTTATCTTCTAACTGGTCGACAGCAGGCTTGTGTGGCTTCCAGCCTTGCAGGGAGGCATCTTGGAGGACGAGGTTTCAATTCCTTGCTAATGAGATGTGTGTAGACTGTTCAGTGGAGCAGCTTCCCTCCAGCAGGCTGGGCAGACGGCTCCCGGAGGATTCAGCTCCCAGGTTCCACAGCACTGAGCAAAGCTGCTTCCCCCTTGGCAGCAGGGCATTAGCCACTGGAGTCCACGCAGCTCGCAGGGGGAAAATCAGTCCAGCACGTGGAGTTTTTCTGCACTCCTTTATACAGCCATGGCCAACCAGCACTGCAGATTCTTTATAAGGCTATTTATTTTTATTCTTCCCCCTCCCACTGTTCCCACACTTCACTATTACTAAAATACCATGGGGAGAGGGGAGACCAGTCCTTAAGATCAGAGGTGTTGTCGTGTTCAGCGTCGGTCGTTTCCCAAACCCTGCAGCACCGCTGCTGCTTTTGCCCAGGCAGGAGAAATCGTGACGGCTGTGCCTCCGTAACCGCAGAGCTCTGCTAATGATGGGGCTGCTCCCCGAGGAGCTGATAACCTGTTGGCAGCGTGTGCCCAGGTTCTGGTTTTACATCAATAGCTAGAACCTTCTCTCTCCCTTTTCTGCCATTGCCCGTGGTCTTTTAGTAGCTTTTTCTGTAGGTTCCTCTGAACCTTGCAAGTGTCTGTGATCGAGTCCAAGAGGGCCGTGGAGCAGCGGCCTCACCGCTAAGGTGATGGCTGAACCAGGATCTGGGGGAGTCAGGGACTGTAGCTGCAGCCCAGCGAGTGCTGCTTCTGCACCATGTCAATTAACAGCACCAGAAGAGAAAATAATGGGAAGCTTGTGGCAGTTTAACAGGGGCTTGGGGAAAATATGGTTGTTTTTTCTTACATCATTAATGCCGAGAACGTTTCCATGGTATTTGCATTAGAAATGTCAGCACTGCTGGTTACTGAGCATTCCAGTTTGCTCCGCTCCGAGACAGGAACGTTTTATAAGCAGGTGACGTGACAGAGAATTAGACAGGTTCAGGAGAATAAAGTGTTTGAAGAGGTTCAGTCTGGGGCTGCACGCACCTTTCCCTGCCGATCTGAGGTACGTGTAGCTGTCACTTGCCTCTTTGGCAAGATGCTTTCAAGTTCATTTGTATCTCCAGTGAACTACGTAACAGAAATAAAAACTCCTACTCTTACATCTTCAGTTCTGTTTTCTATGCAAGCTCTTGAGTTCAGCTGCGTGCTGTGGCCTCTGGAGCTGGAACCCAGGTGGTTATGAAAAAGATGAGACTTCTTGCCTTCTTTCTGGGTTTAGTTACTGTAAAGAGGAGCTCCTGACGATGCTCAGTTGGGAGTCTGTGTTATTAATGAGTGCTGGTCTTTTCTCTGACCACTGCCTCTCATTTAGGATGCCATCGAGGCCATCGCAGAAAGTGCTTTTAAAACATCTCTCTACCCAGTCATCCTGTCCTTTGAGAACCACGTGGACTCGTGAGTATCTAGTGATTGTGTTCTTGCATCCAGAGCAGAAAGGGTCCAGTCAAGGCCTGCTGGGTTTTGTGGGTGCCTGGGCTGAAATGTAACTCTGATGGAGATCTCTGCAGCAACCAGAGCTGGGTCAGAGCTCAGAGATGAGCCATTAGCTGCAGAGTGAAAGTGACCACAATTGTGCAGCCTTTTAGCTCAGGATGGCAGAGTATGAACAAACAGCAACCAGCCTGGGAAGGGACTCCAAGATCTGCAGAGCTGTCCGAGTGAAGAGTGAAGGCAGGGGTTGGTTTCTGGGTGGAGTGCAGGGATCTCGAGATGATCATTCATGCTGAGCTCTGGATTTGGGCGTCTGCTTTCCTGGTCACTCCTGCTCGGTCCCTTTGCTCCTCAGGCCCAAGCAGCAGGCGAAGATGGCCGAGTACTGCCGGACCATCTTTGGAGACATGCTGCTGACAGAGCCCCTGGAAAAATACCCAGTAAGTGCACGGTGGGAGGCAGGCTAGTGGAGTTCCTGAAAAAACTGGCTGCTCCTGGTGCTAGGAGATGCCACAACAGGTACAGGGACAGCAAAAGAGAAGAACATGCCATGGACAGATAAGCCTGGATCGTAGGGGTGAGCAACAAGTGTCTGGCAGACCTCTCAGTGACAGAGGGGTTCCTGAGCACTTCCTGACTCTGCTGTTGTTCAACACTGTGGCTTGAGTGACTTCAGAAGCAGAGCTCTCGGTATCCAAGTTGTGCCGGCCGTACCGAGATGAGTCAGTGTATTTTTGTACACGGTACCACGTCAGATCTGTCTGCCAGCCCTGGCTTTGGAACGAAACAGGAACGTGGGCTTAGTAGCATTTCAGGCTCTTCTACCAGCACTTCTCAATTCCAGCTTCCAACCTCCAATCCTCCCTCCCAGGCACAGATGGGCAGGTCAGGGACGAGCACAGCTTGGTGCACTGAGTAGCTGAGTAAAGCTCCCGGGCTGCTTGACCCTGGGCATCAGCTTCCTTGTGCCAGCACGTGTTGTTGTGGGCACGGTGACATCCTTGGTGATCCTGGGAGGTGGTTTCTCAGCTGTGGTGCAGGGTAAGGGGCTGGGAGCAGCGTGGCCAGTGCAGGCAGCAGGATGTGAGAGCACTGAGAGGTGCAAAATGCTGGTCTGAAACCAGAGGTGAAAGCTTAGGAAAAAATCTGCATAGCCATAGTGTGCTGTGCCAGCAGATGGAGAAATTAAAGTCTGCAGCAGGTGAGAGGTGTGTCCACACACCAGTAAGTGGCCAGAGGAATGCTGCTGGGAGGAACAGGGGAGGTGAGTGTTTGAATTCTGTCTTTGAGGTGAAAATTCAGTATGAAATTTGTGTGTTGCAGCTGAAGCCAGGAGTTCCTCTGCCAAGTCCTAAGGATCTCTTAGGAAAAATCTTGATTAAGAACAAAAAGAAACAATCTGTATCTGGAAAGAGGCAGAACTCTTTGAAGAAGGGGCGGAATGTGGAACCAGAAATCATCGAGCAGCCAACCCCTACGGATGCTGAAGATACTGGTATGTCTGAAGGGGAAATGGGACTAGTACAGCTAGCTGAGCAAGTCTGGCCCCGTGGAGACCTTCCAAATCACCCGGCACTAGCCCAAGGCAAGCCAGTCCCAGTCATTAATTCAGTTATCTCGAGAAGCAGCATAAGCTTGGAGAGATTAAATCTTCAGAATACTTTCAAATGCTTCATTCCACCCAAAAGAGACAATCAACTTCCACCCTGCCCATCTGCCAGCTCTTCTGCCCACTCTGCAGCAGATGACTGCGTGAGCTGGTGGCCCAGTGATACCACTGGCTGGTGGGTTGATGGAAGGGTGGGTATTTTTTCACCGCTTGTAGCTCTCTGATAACCAGAAATTTTGCTTAGTTCTTCACCATGAGGTTCATGAAGGTTCACAGAACCTCCTGCCCCACTCCTCCCTTCCTCCAGTCTCGAGTGTGTCACCTCTTGGCCCCAGGGAACCTGTGGCAGAACAGTGAATTTTCAGTCCCTGTGCTGGCAGGAGCACATAAAGTCACACGAAGGCAAGGGGAGCACCACTGCAGAGCAGCTAGATGGATTCCCATGAACGTGTGCCACCTTGGTGGGGGACAGCCCTGGGACTGTCCCTCCTGGGGGAGGGCTGCAGGAGGAGCGATGTGGTCTCTGGGGTGTGCTAGTCCAGGGGGTGCTCGGCCGTGTTTGGACTGGCTCCAGGGATCTCCTGCTCCACGTCACCTGGTGGGAGGCTGCAGATGCTTCCGTTGCTCCCAAGCGGCAAAGGCTCGTCCCGTGTCCTGCTGATGGGGGCTGTGTGTGCTTAGTCTGGGCAGGTGATGTGGCTGAAGAGGAACCAGAGGAAGAGGATGAACATCTTGGAAACCTCGATGAGGAGGAAATTAAAAAGATGCAGTCAGACGAGGTACTGTCACTGTTGTTTCTGTTCCCTTTCTGTTGTGGGTTGTGTTTTTCCTGGCCTTCAGTTTTTTCTCTGGGCCTCATCGTATTGACTGGAGATGAACCCAAAATGCAAAGAGGAATAAGCTGTGCTGTGGCCAACTGGGGGCTTTCCTTCCCCCACGCAACACAACTTCTGCGGGAGAAACTGAAGAAGAGNGTGCTGCTGCTGAAGGAGGGAGGAGGAGGTCAGCATTCCCTTCAATAACAAAACCAAACCCCAAAGATCCTCCATTTCTGTCTCCCCGGTATCAGAGAGAGGGAAAACAGTGTCCCTGGTTCGTCCCAGAGTCTGTGCTTTGGCAGCTTAAAGAGGCTCTGGGCCTTCCACACACAGATTCTTCTCCACGTGCCTCTGAGCTTTCTGCAGGCTACCTTGCAACCGTGCCCTGAGTACGCTGCCCACAAAGGAACTGTAAGACCAGGAAGCCAAAGGAACTGGTTGTGTCTGGTCAGGGCAGCCGCCGGAGTTCTCTGTGCAGCGCGGTTTGTTCACTCTCTTCATGGCTCATCTGCCCTCTCTTGGGTTTTGTTTCCTGCTCAGGGCACTGCTGGTTTGGAGGTGACAGCCTACGAGGAGATGTCCAGCCTAGTTAATTACATACAGCCTATCAAATTTGACTCCTTTGAAGTCTCTGCCCGTAAGTCAAACTCTGCTCTTTCAGAATCCCCGTGCTGCCCTCCGACCAGGAGAGCAGTGCTCTCAGGTCAAAGGAAAAGAAAAAATGGAGTCAGCAGGGGGAAACTTGACAAAGGAAAGAGCTTTGTGTAAGGCTCGGAATATTTGGACTCACTTGGAACTAAAGCTCCAGACAGGAGCTGTTCTCTAAATGTCACTGAAATCCAGGAGGAGTTGGGCTGAATTATTGCCATTTGAGCTTTGTGAGCGCATCTTGTCTGTACCTCATGACATTCCTGTCCCGTGGTACACAGCCACTGTCTCCCTGATAAACAAATCAGTCCCTTTCCCAGGGACCAGAGGAAGGGAAATTGCCTTGATAGGCAGTGGTACCTGGTGGAAAGTTGGAGGGAACAGGCCAAGGCTTCTTGGGTCCCTCGGTCCCCACACACAGAATGGGGCTGGGCATGATGATTTTCTTCTGAGTGCTTCCCTACCTCCTGCTTCTAGAGAAGAACCGGAGTTATGTCATCTCTTCCTTCACGGAGCTGAAGGCTTACGATCTCCTAACCAAGTTCCCCGTGCAGTTTGTAGAGTATCCTTTCGGCAACCTTTGTCCTGGGTAGCTGGTTGTAGGGGGTGCGAGAGCTCACCCGAAGCGTGGGTGAGGCTGAGGCATTTCCAACAGGCTTCTGGCATCAGGACCTAGTAAACTCTTAGATAGAAAGTGTGCAGGTGCTGGAGATATGGGATGGCATGGGGGCTGTTCAGAGAGATTCCCGAGAGGATATGTCCTGCTGCAGTGAACACTGAGTCTTGTCCTTACGAGGAAAGGGTATGGGAAAGGAGCCTGTTGTTACCAAGGCCTCTCTGCTGCGTTTGGTAGCAGAGCTTAAACAGTTTTCACCACGTGAGCTGGTGAGCCTAGCCCCGGGGTGCCCAAGGAGCGCTCCAGACGTGTTTCCGATAGAGCGGCCGTAGATACAACAAGCGACAGATGAGCCGGATTTACCCCAAGGGCACCCGGATGGACTCCTCTAATTACATGCCCCAGATGTTCTGGAACGTCGGCTGTCAGATGGTGGCACTCAACTTCCAGACCATGGGTGAGTGTCACGTCATCCTCCGGCTTCCGAGTGCTCGTGTTCACTGCCTGCTCCTGTTTCCCCGAGTGCCTTCTCCCAAAGTGTTCTCCCTGGACTCCATCTTCTGCAGACCACAAGCGCTTTTCTAGGCACAGAGCGTAGGGGCTGCTGGTTGTCCTTACTGGTGTGTACACACAGGCTGGGACTTGCTGTCACCCCGTGTCTGGGGTCGCCCCGTGATGTGATGTCAGACTAAACAGTGTGCACAAACACTTCAGAAGCTCCCGTGTCCCCAGAGCTGCCTCGGTGTTGCGAGGCAGCCGGCAGAGCTCCACCTGGCCACAGCACTGGTCTGTCTCTGCTGGTGTTTCCAGCAGTTTGACCTGGTCAGGGAGGAAGGGCCTTTTCTTGCTGCACAGCCAGCAGGAGGAAGAGCGAGCAGCCTCCAGAGAAAGCTGCTCTTTATCCCTTGCCTTCCTCAGAGGAGCATCTTGGGTTTAGAGCGTGCAGGAGACTGACTGTAGGATCAGTAGGAGAGAAAAAGAAGCAACTTTAAAGTGGGAAGAGCGAGAGATTGGTTATGAGGAGGATGCTGTACTGAAGCCACAAGGCAGTGTTCTCAAGAGAGGGGGCAGAGGAGAAGATGGACTCAGAGGAGGCCCAAAATGAAAGTGGGAAGGAACAGTGGGGTTCAGGCAACTATTTACTTCACACTCAGAAATAGTGGGTACTTCTTAAAGTAGGTTTCAATTCAGTTCTACCCATGACTTAGGTGCAATCATAAGCAAACCCCATACCTTGTGTACAACAGCTGCTGTAATATTTCTCCCTGTAGGGTGCTGAGAGGCTTAATTAGTTTTGGAAATGGCTTTGTGAGCCTTTGGCTGGCAGGGGCTGCGCAGCATCTTTCAGCTCACCCAAGCCACCTGTTGAGGTCCCCCAGACGTTTTTCTCGTGTTCCTCTGTACCGCAGACGTCCCCATGCAGCAGAACATGGCTCTGTTTGAGTTCAATGGCCAGTGTGGCTACCTGCTCAAGCACGAATTCATGCGGCGGCCGGACAAGCAGTTTGACCCCTTCTCCGTGGACCGCATCGACGTGGTGGTGGCCAGCACCCTGTCTGTCACGGCAAGTACAACCCGGGGGGCTGCTCCTCCCCTGCCAGCCCCTTCCTGGCAGCACGATGTAACTGGCATCGACCTCCCCGCTGTTTATTACCCTGTAGAGTTCTCAGTGGCAAATGAACCCGGAGAGTCCTGTGGGAGAGTGTTACCATAGCAACTCCCAGGCTTTTTCTCTATTTTAAATCAATCATAATTGCATGAAAATGGAAAATTAGCATCTGCCACGCAGGAGAAGCCAAGGCTGGGATGATGGGGAGGGAGGAGGCTGGAGGAAGTGCTGAAGCAAGAAACGTGGGTGGGGGGTAAGGGAAAGCCTATCGTGAACTGGAAGCTGCAGCTGGAAAGATGTCTTGGGGTGGGAGAGTGACGTTGGGGGGAAGGTATGGGTGGGTTCTCCTACTCATTTCAACAGCTGTTAATCACGTTTATGCTCCTTGGTAGATCCTCTCTGGTCAGTTCCTCTCAGACCGCAGTGTGAAGACATATGTGGAAGTAGAGCTGTTTGGGTTGCCGAGGGACACAAAACGCAAATACAGAACCAAACTGACCTCCACTGCCAACTCCATTAACCCTGTGTGGAAAGAGGAGGCTTTTGTTTTTGAAAAGGTAACAAAGTCTGATAGTCATTTAGAGAGGGAAACCTTAAGGGTCCTGTTGGCCACGAGCAGTGCCTTGTGATTGCTCAGTGACAGCAGCAGGGGCTCCCTCTTGGAGATCTCAGTCGTGGCTGCAGACACACAAAGTGCTACGTGTTGCTCTCAGCTAACACCCAACCAACGCTATCCAGAGCAGCTCTCCATCACTGTTTCCCCAAACAGACAAGGGGTAGCTGGGAACACTGCTGGAAATAACAGGCACCCAAAGCCTCCCGTTTGTGATGCACTTCAGGCTGAACTGACTAATCAGCTTGGAAAGCTTCAGGAGGGAACTGAATGTCTGTGGTTAAACTGTAAATGAGAAACAGTGGAGGGGGAATGGGACCAGAGGGAGGTTTCGAGTGGGGCCAGAACACAGCCAGCTGCCCTGTTGGTGCCCAGGAGTGCAGTGGTTGCTGGTCCAGCTGCAGGGCACGGGGGTTTCAGCCAAAGGTGATGGTAACATTTGGCCTTTCCGTAGTGAGGTACAAAGGCAAAACACAGGTTACACAGTCCACTCTGGCACGCACGCTGTGGAGGTGCAGATCTTTTCAGCCTGCTTGGGACGTGGTGGAGATATACTAACCTGATTTCAGGCTTTGGTTCTGGCAGAGTGATTTTCAGTTCATTTTATGGCAGAAGGAAGCGGGGTGGGGAGGGAGGCCAAAGTCCTTATGGCAAAGGTACTAAACTACAAAGCCTTAAACTACAAGATGCAGGATTAGGCAGTGACTTCTTGGAGAGATGGCATCGTTTTGTGGGAAGGAGGAGAGAGCAAAGCTCTGCTTCGTGAAGCTCGGATGCCATTGGGAGCCAGGGGTGGAAGCACTGGTGCCTTACTCTGTTTTTCCTTTAGATCATGATGCCCGAGTTAGCATCTCTCAAAATCGTGGCTTTGGAGGAAGGAGGGAAGTTCATTGGTCATCGAATCATTCCTGTTATTGCAGTGCACTCAGGTAAATTTCGTGGCATTTCCTTCAGCGTTTGCCCCCTTGAGACCTGTCCATTGGAAGCTGTAAAGATAGGAACATCTGCATATTTTACTGCTTAATCTCCATTCCCTTAGGCAGTGGAGCCTTCAGATTCATCCTGTTAGAACCTTGGCTTAATTCCATCATCCAGGCACCATGCATTCCACCCATAACACATGCACCATGCCCTCCTGTAGAGAGCGACTTTGCGTTGCTGCTGGAGCACGCGGACAAGAGGGGACAGAGATCCTGTTGGCTCAGCCCTTCTGCTTTCCCTTTCCAGGCTATCACCACGTCTGTCTCCGCAGTGAGAGTAACATGCCGCTGACCATGCCCGCGCTCTTTGTGTACCTGGAAGTCAAGGACTACGTTCCCGACGCCTGGGCAGGTAGCGCGCGGCACGGCGTGCTCCGGGGTGGCTCTGCCCATCTCCAGACTGTGACCCAGAAGGGGTTTTTCCAGCCCGGGGCTGCTTTCCTGCTGCACCCTTAGTGCATTGCCAGGGTGGGACTTGAGCGCGTGCCAGCGTCCTGTCACATGCTCGTGTGTCACCGGAACAGAGGGGACGCCCGCGCTGTCACTGGGGCTGGTTCCCAGTGTGGGCTGAGGGGATGGGGCTGCCTCGGGTTTGGAGGGGGTCGGGTCTCTTCACGATGTTTATTCAGAGGCAGGGAGAGGTTTGCTGGAGTGGAGAGGTGACAGCCATCAGGGACTGACGAGAACAGGGCTTTGCGGAGCACAGGAGTGGAAAGGGGGAGGATCTTGCTGGGGCTGGGATGGATCTCCCTTCAAAAAGGGGATGGCCAAGCCAGGGGAGGTGGATCAGAAAAGCAGCCCCACTGGGGGTACCTACAGCAAAACTTCTTAACGGCCGTGAGCAAAGCTGTGCAGAGTGGAACAGCGTCAGCCACAGGGGTTCTGGTGACACTTGTCATGCTCACTCTCTCTTCCCCTGGGGGTTGGTACAAATGAGCCTTATTCGTGGGGAAAACACCACAAAGCTGATGGTTTTAGCAGATACTGGAGAAAAAGGCCAGGTTTATGTGGCACTGGACTGGAACTGGAGCAGGGAGCCATGCAGGTCAGGGGAGTCTGAACCTGCCTTTGGGTTCTGGGAGGAGCAGGTTCTTTTCAGCTTCACAGACCTGCCCTGAACATCAGTTGTCTGCCATCACCTCAGAAGGGGACTGAGGTGAATATGGTCACCTCCTGGGCTGCCAGGGAGAAGTTTGTTACAAGTCGAGAACACAAAGAGCTCCTTCTCCACAATTTCCTGTCCTCAGCCAGAAAGGAAACCAGAAGGTGAGGAAAGGGAGAGTACAGTGAGCTATGTGGCAGTCAAAGCAAAGCCCTCCTCTCTGTTCCTAGATCTGACTATTGCCCTCTCCAACCCCATCAAGTTCTTCAGCGTGCAAGACAAGAGATCGGTTAAGCGGAAGGATGGCTCAGTGGAGGTGAGTTTTTCCCACTTCTGTCGTTGTCTAAAACATGCAACACATGGATTCAACCTGAAGTAATGGAGCTTTGATTTACCTCTGATCTTTGCTTTAGAGGCTCGACGCACAGAGGAACCCCCGCTCTGCTGAAACTAACGGGGTACCAGACTCCACTGGGAGGTTCAGGTTCCCTTCTTCCAATGGGCCTGCAGGTAAAGCTGTGGCTCTGGGCTGAGCTAGAAGCAGGAGGGAAAACCTGTCCTCTCAAACAGCTGGAAAGGGTGGAGATAGATCTCTTTGAAGGTCTGTTTGCAAAGATCTGAGACAGAACTTAATCAGGAACCTCCTTTGTGATTTCAGGAGCAGCAGCCTTCGCCAAGGATGAAAATGTGATAGAAATGATGCAGCTTGCAGGTAACTCCCCTCGTGCTGCTCACACGGGCTGGGCCCCTCTTGCTCATCTTCCCTCTCCGCCCCGTTCCCGACTGGGAGAGAGCTGGAGCCTGTTTGCAGGTGGTGTTCCCCTGCTTTCCTGCATCTCAGTGCAGCGTGGTACAAACCAACACAACACGAGTGAGCAGCGTGCCTCTCTGTGCCACAAGGCTGAGCTGAAGGCACGAGAGTAAACCTCTTGCACTCAGTGTACATTGCCAAGTACCTGTGACGTGCATTCAGGTTTGGGTTTAGAAGTCACTCCTAAAGAAAAACGTTGCCTGGGCCAGAGCTGTGATAGTTTAAATACATTCTCTGGTAAAAGGCATCACGGAACATGGGCACACTACCAAAGGCAGCAGTTCTGGCCATCCCCGTGCCACGGATCCAGCAGGTGGTGAACAGAGCTGCCTGTAATGCTGGGGAGAGGGAGGCGAAGCTGAGCACAGTGCTGAAAACACCGGCCTGGCTCCAGAAGGCATCACAGCAGCTTGAGGAATGCTGGGTGAGAGAAAACCTCCTCTCTTTATTTTGCCTTTTAGAGCCTCAGACAGCCAGCCTCGAAGAACTGCAGCAGATGAAGCACTTCCTGAAGCTGCTGAAGAAGCAGGAGAAGGAACTGAGGGACTTGGAGCGCAAAGGAAGTAAACGGAGGGAGGAGCTGCTGCAGAAATATTCCGTGCTCTTTTTGGAGCCTGTCTGCTCTGGAGGCAAGAAAAGGATGATGCACTCTAGGAAGACCCAGAAGAAGAGGTAAATACAGCACAGGGTCTCCAGCAGGGCCTGGCCTGTGAATTACCTCCCCAGACCAAAGCAGAAGGGTCCCTAAGAGAAACGTGGGCTCCCCTTCTCTGAAGGAAGCGTGGAGTGGTGCGGGCATCCACGTCTCCCTGGGGCTGTGGATGTTCCCTGGGATGTTCCCCCTGGGGGGTGGGCGGGAAGGTCAGAGCGTATCAGCATCTCTAGAGGAGCACAGCTGCTGTGTCTGTTCTGCAGGAGTTTGACAGCAGGTGACGTTGGTACATGTGCAAATCCTGTAGAAATGGCAGAAAGCGTCGATAGCCGCGCGCTGGAGCTGCGGGAGAGGCTGGAGATGGACCTCATCCACCTGGGGGAGGAGCACTGCGACGGCATTCGAAGAAAGAAAGAGCAACACGCTGCAGAGGTGAGGGCTGCAGGTGTCAGCAGGAGAACCCCTGCAAGGACAGCCTGAAAAAATAAGTTCTTCCCTAAACCATGCGCGTGGAAATGGGGCCACGGTGCAGAACACGCCCCTCAGAGCGACTGTCAGGTCCCTGCCAAGTGACTGAGAGTGCAGACAGTGACAGTCATTTGTTGGAAGCTATAGAAGTGCAGCAGAACCATTTCTGGAGGTGTGCAGCTGAGCAGCAGTGTGAAGGCCTGGTGAGGAACAGTGCTCCAGGGACCATCCCTGAGCCCCGGCCGTGGCGCTGGAGCTCACTGCTCTGCAGAGCTGGGAACA
>VWZY01008682.1:187130-197144 GCA_013399075.1 Chloroceryle aenea | reverse complement strand
GTGCAGTTTGTGCTGCACAGGCACCTCCTTCCTTTAACATCTCGCTCCCTCCAAGGGGAGGCTGCAGGGACATTGTCAGAAAGCCCTGAGCCTGATCCTTATGCAAACTCCAGCCAGCCCGGGCAGAGAGAACCCCACCCTGCAGTACACTTGAGAACAGCCTGTTTTCTTGGGTCAGGGGTTCCCGTCATCCCCCTCCCAGCTCAGGGACTCCAGGCCTGCTAGAAATTAGGCTGGCCCAGCACCAGCCCAGCCCAGCCACCTCTGAACCCGCTGCTCGGCTGTGCAAGGACAAGGAGTGCTGGGTTAGCCTGGGGTGAGTTAGGAGTGGTGGCCTGAAGGGCTCCAACTCCTACGCAGTAACAGGAACCAGAGATTTTCTCCCGGTTTACTAAGAAGTGAGTCATTCATTCAGGATAAGTTTGCTGGGGAGATGGGCGATGAGCTGTCCCATCCTCACCAGCAACCGACAGTCCGGGGTCACATCTGACAGCTCTGTGGGTGCTGATGGAAACGTTCCCATTGTAGGCAGGCTGGCAGATACAGCCATAAGCAACAGGCTCTCCTGAGGTAGTTCTGCTTTGCACGGGCAAAAGAACAAATTACTAACATTACAGCAATGCCCCAAATGGCAACACCACGCTTACGCTCCGATAACGGCACTGAAGTTACTCCTGCACTACTACAGAAGGGCAAAAATGAGTAAGTCCCCCTGCCTCCTTCCCAGCCTACACTCCTGCAAGCACAGCTCAACCATCGAGCCCTTCTCCCGGAGACCTGGCTGCCATGCTGAGCTGTGCCAAGCAGTACACTCGGTGAGGCTCGGACAGACTACACACTTCCCCTGCCCAGGACCATTTCGATTCCAGCCTTCATCAGAATGATAACAGATGGCTCCCCGATGGTTGCAATTAACATCATCCAGCTGCCTAAGTAACCTCTGGAGCCATACAGGCCACGCTGCACTCGCTCAGCCAGGCTGAATAACTGTACCTTGATCTGCAGGGAAGGACCCGACTTGTTTGAGCCGCTGGATGAGGGGAACATGCTGCGCAGCAGCCTCCTCTTCAAGCTGTTCTCCCTGGATTTGGAGCTCGGGCTGCCCTCACCCGAGGGCCTGGAGTTTGCCTGTCGTAGGAGACAAGGCTGAGGCCAGCTCTCCTCTGAGCTCTTTCTCCCCATCTTCTCGCCCTGCGGCGGCAGGGTCGGCACGTGCTGCAGACCAGGGGCGCGCTGGAGGCAGCTGCCGTCGGCACCCTGGAACTCGGAGGGCCCGAGGGACTGGGCTTTCATCACCATCCCGTTGGGATGAGACTGTCCTTCCAATCGGGGTTTATAATCTGGCCACATCGTCTGCCTCCGGGCCACCTTGGTCCCACCGTTGCAATTGAGGTAGTTTCCATACTGGTCTGCCCAGTCTGCTTCAGGACTCTGAAGATACATGTCTGGGGGCCTCTCTTCCCCCAGCAGCCCCAGGGACTGTGCTCGTCTCCTGCTGGTGGGGCTCCGTCCCCTCAGGGTGTTCGAGCTGATGGCAGAAAGCTTCTGGATGTCGTTGAGTATCCCGGAGATGTAACCTTCCACTTCCACGGTGCTGCCCCTCACCACGGTCTGGGAAACACAGGGAAAGGGGGAAAGTTAGAGCGGTAAAAACAGAGGGTTTGTTTCTCTTGGCAAAGGTGAGATTTTGGTTGTCTAGCCAAAGACAGCTCAAGGAATTTAGGGAAAAAAAGAGGTTTTTTTTCTTTCTGTCCTTTTTTAATTGTTTTTTACTGAGGGTACAAAAACCACAACACCAAACCAAAAGGCACCCTTGGTTTCCATCCTTCTGTCCGAGGCAGCAGCGCTTTCAGCCAGAACAGGGACTCCTGCTGCTGCAGTCGCATTCTGAAGGACAACACTAGAGCAAAACCAGGATGTTTTTAAACCCCCCAACTCCTGTGCTGGAATTGTGCTGCACTACATCACTAGCTCAGGCTCAACGACCTCCCGAGAATGTTCATTCTCAGAAGAAGCTACAGCATGCCGCGCGTGCCGTCGGCAGGCGTCACCTTGCTGCTCCACCACGAGGTCCATCGCTTCCCTGTAGCACTCTCAAGTGTTGCCATCAGCTCCCCTTAGCCTGGTTTTTGCTAATGCAACTCAGTCCTGACCAGTGAAGACCACACTGTTCCAGCACCGCATCCCTCCTCTGTTCTGCCAAGCTATTATAATTAAATTGATGAACAAAGGGTCACAACAGCTCACAACTGCCTTGTAAGCAAACGGTGAAGAACAAGGCTTCCATCCAAGCAAGCAACAGCACTTCACAAGTAGGACACTTGAAGTTGTCGGTATATTATGTAGTGCTCTACCTTGTTTACTCTGGAACTGAAAAGCTTACGGAGCTTTTTTCACTGGGAACCAAAATGTTTCATTTCTTCACAGAAATTCACAGCATAGGATCACTCCTACACTTTCATGAATCTCTGCCCGAGGAAAGTCCTTCCCTGGAGTGATGGCAATCTCCTGTTTGCTAACTGAACTCCAGGGATCTTCTAAAGATGCTGAATTAATTACACTGAGCCTAATAGTTAGCTGGTGCAAAACAGCAGCTCCAGTAATTCCAGCAGAATGCCACCACAGTGCACAAAATGAGCACTCGCTCTGCTCAGCGTCTGAAAGGCAGAGCAGAAGATTCTGTCAAACAGGCTGAGGAAAGGACAACCCCACTCCCACCACCACGTACACAATGCCACCTGCACAGAAAATGCTGCTCCTTGGTCCTGCCTCCCCCCCTCACCACATACGGGCACCTTCCTCCACAGCCCCAGCTGCTCCCACAATGTGCTGAGGACACAAACTCCTCAAACTTTCCATCACCTTTGCACCAAAATCCATAGGGGAAAAAATACCAAAGTAAACGGCCAGAGCCCTTGCTGATAGCTGAGTGTGAGCAGGGATGGATGTGACCTGCACAGCCCTGGGTCACTGGCCCCTCAGCAGGACAGCTCAGGTTTGTGCAGGCAGTGGGGCCAGAGGGGTCCTCCTCCAGCACTCCCTGGTGGTTCAGTGGTTCTGCAAACTGGGAAAAAGAAGAACTCCCACCAAAGCTGGAAGATATCGGCAGAGGCCAGCTAGCCCAAAGCAGATGGACAACAGCCTTTCCAGAAAGACTCGTAGCCAACTTGTTCTCAGAACAAGCAGCCTTCAAGAACAGCTGCTAGGGACCCCCAGGGAATCCATTCCAGTGCTCAGTGCACCTCCCAGTTAGAAACTGCCTCGGGTTAGACTCCAGTCAGTGCTGCTGCACCTCCAGGTCCTATCCCTGGTGGACAGAGGTGGGAGAGAGCTGCGCTTGTGTGCAGAGACTGCATCAGATTTATGAGGAAAACACCCAGAGTTGGGCCAAAACACCACCCAAATTTGGGCCAAACCACCCAAATTTGGGCCAAACCACCCAAATTTGGGCCAAAGCTACACAGAGGGCTCTTATGGAGCTCACGCCTTAACTGGCTGAAATTTAGGAGGGATCATTTTGAAAAGGAAAGTGGCTCTCTACGAGCCACACACAGCACGTGCCAGGACAAGGCAGAACTGTGGCAGCTGAACTCAGGAGCCTGTGTGGAAGGGCTGGGCCTCGTCGGGCCAATTAGCACTTAAAAATAAATCAATCCAGCTTACTATTGATTGGTATCACTGAGCAGGGATTTGTTCACGTGGAGTTTATCAGACTGTGATGAAGTCTAAGAGAGTGTGCACTTGGACTTACTGGGGGAAAAACCCAAACCAGAATCAGCTGGAGATTCTCTCTTGTTTTTAAAGACTGTGGGCTATTCTGTCCTTGTGCTCTTAAAGATTTTCACCTCCTTTCAGCTTTTACCATCCACAGCTTTTATAAGCCACCCCTGAAAGTATTGACCAGTCTTAGACTCGGGTCCAATTCCAGCAAATCTCCTCATGCACGTTTCTGTTTTGCTGTTGATGCCTCACACTATTCCTTCGAGGGCACCTTTCCTGAGACTTGAGGAAACGTGCCCAGTTTGTGGGGGGAATGCCGTAAGTACAGCGTCAAGAGCTCAGCTGAAGTCAGGCTGCAGGAGAGAGCTGTCACTTCTCCCCATCCCAAAGCCTGACAGCCTGTGACTGGCAGCAGTTGGGTTGCTGGACATGATTTGCTGTTGATAAATCCACGCTGGCAGCTATTGCTCTGCTATCTCCTAGGAAGTGGTTGCAAATAGATTACTTGCTTATTTGTTCCAGTCTCTTTCTGGGAATTGAAATTATTCTGACTGATCTGCAATTCCTTGAATTTCATTAGAGCCAGCTGACTTGGAAATATGCAGCTTAGATCTGAGAAGTCTCATTGCTGCTGGTGTTCTGTTCTTATTCCAGCCTGCCTCCTCATCCCTTCACGCTCCTGTTCATTGTTAGCCCACTGCTCACAGTTAACCTTTTCAACAAAGACTGAAGAAAAAATCATTAAACATTTAAGAATTCTCAGTGTCATCTGTTATTAACTTTCTCCCCAAATGAGCAGTGAACAAATTCCTTCCTTCATCCTCCTTCTCCTCCTCCGTGTACTTACGATGTCTCCTTAGCACCCTTCACGTTCTTTGAGAATAACATCTCTCTTTGTGCCTTGGCCTTCCAGTTTTGTTCCTACATAGATTTCTTTTCTATTTGCCCTTTATAACTTGACCTAGTTTCCACCCTTCTGAGCAATCCTCCTGCAGTTTAAGCTCATTAGAGAGCTCCCCATCTAACCAAGTTGGTCTCTTATTAAACATTTTCTCTCTTCTCTGGATTCTGGTCCTATCTCCTACTACATCTTGAACCTCAAAGGATGCTCAGGACACCATAAACCAGAAGGCAGTGCCTCCTCCTTTTTTCTTGTACCTTCTCTTCCTGAGCAAGTTTTTCCTTTCTGGATGAGCACTCGGCTCAAAATCCTGACGTGCCATTTCAATTGCAGGTTTGATTTTGCATTAATCCCTACTTGCATTATACTAAGATACAGTCCCATTTAGTCCCCATGCTTTAAGCACCTTTCCACAAAAAGCTGAGTATAGTCATCAGCTAGAAAGCTATTTTCTTTGGCGTCCCTCCTCCAATTCAAGTAGCAACATCTCTATTTTACAACTCTCAGTTTTTAGACCCCCAAGCCGACTGCCCCCAAGCTAGCAGGACTTCAGACACAACAAATCTGCCACCATCTTTCATTTGCCTTTGCGAGAAAACATCGTGAATCTGCCTCTTCACACAGCAGGTCCCTGCACTCGCTCACGAGCACGCAGTCTCCAGGTGCCATCCAAGCAAGACAGCCACCTAAATTTACCCACCTGCAAGGATCAGTCGTTCACCTACAAGGGCCACGTGTTTCTCCTGACTGAAGGAGTTGCTCAAAGGACATTCTCCTGCTTACTACGCCCCCCTTTCTGTTAAAATGCTGGTTTATCACCCCCGTAGCCCGGACCCTGCTCGCTGGTGTCTCTCGCTCACGCTGCCATCCGGGAGCAGCAAGTGCCACTCCGCTCTCTCCCACTCAGGCTTCCCTGTCACCTTAATCACCAGCCAAAGCTGCTCTCCCACGGCAATGTCAAACTTGCTAAAACAGGTCCTTCCATGAATTCTCCTCTTTGCTTCCCCGTGCAAGAGCTGAACACATCCCAGGCCCTGTCAGGAGCTTTCACAGGTCCTTGGCATGGTGACAGCCAGCCAGGTGGCTATTGGCACAGTGACACTGCTGCAGTTAAGGACACTGCTGGCCTTACTGCTGATGGAGTTACTACCCTTCCCCACCCCCACCCCCAAAAAGATGGTGTTGTGAAAGCCCAGACCCTGCTATCCACTGAACTCCTTACAGATCCCACCCGCAGCCCCATTTAAATACATCCAGGGCAAGGGAAACCCGGACCTCCCCAAGAAACAGCAAATCCCCAGGGACAGGACCTTCCTCTCCTACCTTCATAGGCTGGAGCTGCATCCTCGTGATCCTCGAAGGGTCGACCACTGGTTTGGGGCGCCTCAGCGTGTCTAGAATATTCTGCCATTGAGGTGGCAGGCCCACGAATTTGCCCTCCTTCGGGTCAAATGAAGTGTGGACACGGTGCTCGAAGTTCTGTGGAGCCGAGATCTCCGGGCGTTTCTTCTTCTTCTTGCGGAACATGGTGCCTGCAGCAGAGAAGGCAACGCCATCAGTGCCCCTGCAGCTCTAGGTCTGATGTGCCCCATCAGTCGTGCCATGAATCAAGTGTATTAGTTACTGGCATTCCCCAGTGACAATAGAGTGGAGCAACTGCTTTTAGAGATGGGGAAATAGAGGCAGGGGAGGAGGAATCACTGACGTGCTCAGGACCGCCTGGCGGGCCAGTGGCTGGCGGGGATTTGTAGTGACCTCTGCAGTGCCCTCCCAGTGTGAAGGGGTGCTCCCAGCTGAGCAGAGAAACAGGCACCTCTAAAGTCTATGGGTGAACTGCTGCCACTTGGCTTCTTCATTTCTGCCACTTCAGACTGCCCACTCTAAATGCCTTAAATAGATACGGAGATGTGGGTCTGCTTTACGGGCTGGTGCCCGGGTTAAATGGCTTTGGAGTCCAACCACGTAGAGCTGAGTCCACCACAAGCCTGGAGTGAAGGGTGGCTATGGACAGGGCTCAGGTTTTCTTCTCACTGGCTACTCCAGGTAAGCAAGACACATCTGATGCCCTTTTAAAGGCAACAGAGATGTTGCCAAAGGAAGAGCTGCCCAAGGCTGATTTTGGAGTGAGGTTTTCCAGCTCAGACAGAGGGCTCGGGAGAGAGAGGGGAGGTGGGAGGTGGAAATCAAACTCTGTCAGCAGGTAGCTGAAGAAGCTAAAATTAAAAACTAAGATTCTTTTCCCTCGGGGGCTGAGAGAGACAGTTTGTGTGACCAGCCATCACAATTGCAACAAGCCAAAGCCAGCTAACACTTAAATATACCCAAACACGAGACATTCAGGACCTGAATTTAGACATTACGGCCAAAAAAACCAAAACATCCCAGATGTAAATAGATAGAAAGCCAAAAGTTTTCAACCTTTTTGAAATTAGGAAGGTAATGAAGGAAAAGGGAGAACCAGAGCTCCACACACAGCCACAGAGGTGGAGGAATAACTGGGGGACTGTGAAGTTGGTACACGGGATGAAATGTGCAATGAGAGCCCTAAGTGGAGGGACAAGAGAGACCCAGTGACAAAACATTTTAGGGGGAAAAAAAAAAAAAGGTTTTTTTGCTCTTCCCTTTCCAGTGACAGCTTGAATATTACCACTTGCTGCTCACAAGTAGAGGATTTTTGCCACTTCACCTTCGTGGTGACCGCTCCTCCCCCTGTACAGGACCTCAGCTCCCAGCTAGCTGTGCTGAATAAACAGGGACAAGGGTGGGAGACAAAGAACACCAAGAGATAAAGTTGTGGGGCAAACATGAACACGCTTCTGGAGGACACTGGTCTCCAGAAATCACCAACCTCGTGCTTGTTTTCCCACAGCGAAATAGATGTCAAACATTTTCCAGGTTGTTCCACCTAAAACTTGTTTAGGGAGCAAAGTGCAGCCACCAGGTGAACAGCTTTGCTAGACTGAGACCCTGAAAACGCACCCACGCTGCCCCAAAGCCCAGTGGCCACCATCCTGCAGCGACTGGGGTGGGATGCGTTCGTAACTCACAGAAGGACCTTTGCACCATCTCACCCCCCTCCTGCAATCCACCCCTGGGGAGCTAGGCTGCCCACAGTGACAGTGCCCACTGCCTCAGTGTGTCCAGCAGCCCACCAGAGATACCTTATGGTTGAAAGGAGAAAGCAAAAGGTGAGGTGACTAAAAAACCACTTGCACAAGAGGCTGGACGCAACGGCTCTGCCCAGAAGAGGTTTTGCAGCCAGAATAATCTTTGGTTAGAACCCATTCCAATGAAAACCCAAATACATCATCATGGAGAGCTTATGGGAAGGGTGCCTGTGCTCCAGGTCTGTATTGCAGCTACTCAAACACAGTAATTCATCACCAAGGCCCCTTAGGTGCTGCGTATTAACTAAGAATCAAGGCTAAAGTCATCGGGCAATTCATTAAAGGGGAAAAAGAAAAAAAAAAGGCACAGACAATTCCAAAAAGGAAAGCTACTCCAGCAGCTCCCGGTGTTAGCACTGCTCAAACCAACAGCTGGTGCTGCTGAGGAGCTTCCAGAGCCTCCAAGGGAAGCACAAGCAGACCTGTAGTGTTGCAGCAAGTGCTTCAGCTCTGGGTCGCTGTCTAGGTGTCAGTCACGACAGCTGCTGGACCCACGGGGATGTCACGGGGGCATTTCCAGACAGTGATGTTACTGCTTCAACCAGTATCTCTCCTTCTCCTGCCCTTATCTCACAGCTTCATTCCTCATCTCATTTTCACCATGGGAAGATCTTCCCGGCACAGCACACGGTACCTTTCGCTCTCCACCTGGTTCAGGTGGCAGGGGGTCCTGTAAATGTGGTGTTACAAACACCACAACCATTGGCACTCGCAGTATCGATTGTTTCCTGAACATGTCAATCATTTCCCCATCAGGAGACTGATTCCAGCTAAACTAATGCAAATTTCTGAAAGCCCAGGTGATATTTTGGCCCCAAAGAGGCCGTGACTCGACGCCACCGCATCACTTTGCTGAAGTGTAAGCACTTGTGCATTTACATGGAATCACTAGAGCTGTCAATCAACACCCGGACTACGCTTAGATCCACACTTCCCAACCCCACAAAGCAGCATCTCCTAAGTTCAGGGTCAGTTTTCGGGTGAGTAGCTGACATCGACCTGCACTGGTCCGGCACCGACCTTATGGGCTTGTAATAGACATCTTAAAAACAACGAGATGTCATCAGCTCCAAATGCAGCCTCCCCCGGGTCTCCAGTGGCATTTGCTGTATGTGGTCAGCATCACTCTCTGATCATAAAGACACTGCCATCCTCAGACAGGTGGTTTAAAGGTACACTGCATTAAGATCAAAGGAAATTCAGACACCACAACCAGCGATTCGAAACCCAGTGGATCGTCCTAATCTGTGCAGGTTTGGCACCTTGTGGTATTTAGCCAGTCTCCTTTCACTTTCTGCTTTTCATGCAAGAGCTATTTACTTGTATTTCCAATCCCCAGCTAAAGAACCTTTAAATCAAACACATAAACCAGGCCCTTTCTAATTCAGCAAGAAATTCACAGGAACATTTTATGCATATAAGATTTTGTAGCTCAAGACAAACCTGTATTCAAACACAGACAGCATCCCTTCGGTATAATAACACAAATACTGTGACACTGATTTCATAATAATCTACTAGACCTTAGTCTTTCATTCACTGCTGACAACTGTACTGTAAGAAATGTCACAAACATAAATAATAAAAGTCACTACCAGGAGACAAAAGCGGTCGGAGATTGAAATTCTCTCAGCGATCCATTCCTGCTGCCTGGGAAACCACGTTAGGTTTTTCAACTCCAGATATAGCTGTTCCTAGATGATACAGTTCCAAAAGCTGTCACATCTGCCAGTGAGCACGAGAGAAAAATCCCACAGCCAGCAGATCCAGAGCAGGGGGAGGGATTGACCGGGAAGGAGGGGCAAGAAGAGAGAAGGGTCAGGCTCAGATGAGAGGAAGGGGTGGGAAGATTCAGGATGGAAGCGAGAAAGGGGAATGAGAGTTGGGAAGGGAAAGAGGAATGGCTGGGAGACAGGCAACACAGGGAGCAGAGCACGGGGAAGAATCGACCCTGCTGAAAATTAAAACGCAGATAAGGGTTATCAGGGATCACTGACTGCAGGGATCACGGAGTTCGAGCCCTCACACAAAGCAGCAGCACGCGCCGTCTCTCCTCCCGGCCGGCCTCACGCACAACCCCACACGCCACCATCCATCTGCACTCACACCTTACGCGCTCCTTACGCGCTCCTCCGCGCGCTCGCTCGCTCGCGCCGACGCTTGAGGATAGCGAGCCGGCGGGGAGGTACTCCAGCCACACTGGGACAGTTTCCAGTTCCAGATCAG